>CM042696.1:380201269-380801269 GCA_023614405.1 Avena insularis | reverse complement strand
TCTCCTGCTGAGAATCCACACGGTCGTTGAGGAGGCTGAGGGGCGATACATCACCAACGCTGTGATGCTGTCGCGGCTCAACATGCTTGTCAACGGTATGTACCGTGGTTATTGTCTGCTCGACACCATCAAGTACAGCCGGCCTCCCGAGGACATCTCATGTCAACAAGGCCGCCAGGTGAGCAGGTCATGTTCCTTAGCATCACCACTCAAACGGTTTCGAAAAGCACTCGATCGAAATGATGATTTACAAAGTGTTTTGGGGGAATTAGAAACTTGTGTTGCTAATATGGCAGAGTTTGTTATACTTGTGGCTGGGTGCGATCGCATGTATCGCACCCCGTACGACCACTATTTTTACATTGACAACTTCATGTTTGGCCGCACCATCGAGAAGCAGCAGATCATCAACTTCCTGTTGCAAGATGTTTCTCCAACTGGTGCCCCAGCTGTACTGCCAATCATAGGCGGTTGTCTTGTTGGTAAAAAAACTTTGGTCGGGCATGCCTGTCGTGACACAAGGGTCCTATCCCACTTCTCCTCTATCTTCCACCTAGATACCCAAAACATGTGGAGAAAAGATCAGGAACAGCTGATGTTCATACAGCAGCCAGGAAGGATTTTAGTCGTTGCTGAGTTACTTTCGGATGTCGACGATGATTGCTGGGAACACTTCTATTCATCTATGGCATCAAAGTGCAGAGGAAGCAAAGTGGTCATCCTAAGTAGGCTAGAATCGACTGCAAGGTTCGGGACTGTGAAGCCAATTCGCCTCAAGACGTTGACACACGAAGAGTATGTTTATCTCTTCAAGGTGCTTTCGTTCGGAAGCGCAAACCCAGATGACCACCCTCGCTTGGCATCCATTGGAATGGAGATAGCAACCTTGTTGCACGGATTGCTCATAACTGCGAATGTTGTCGCATATATGTTGAGGACGAACTTCAATGCTCAGTACTGGCTCCACATTCTGAGAAGGTTCAGGAATGTGATAGAGGATAACTTGTCTGCGTTTGATGCGCATCCTAAGCGTCTCATGGAGAAAGACCATCCAGTCGACATCACCAAATTTTTGTCACCATATAGAGACCATACTCGGCTTCACTTCATGCCTCCTCGTGGCGAAATCAGCGTTGGAGAAAGGGAATTATCTAATGTGACATTTGGGGAACTAGTAGCAGGTTCTACAGCTTCTCTGCCCAAAGGGGATTTTGAGATTGTGGTATGGGAATCAAGGTTGCCTCCTTATACCAAGTTCGTCTCAACTTGTGCTACTCAAAAGCCTCCATCTACTTCCTCATCAAGCAAGAAGCGTCGAGGATTTCAAATGTAAATCTTAGTCCCAGAAACTGTAATTTGCTACAGCATATATTAACTAGTTCGGTCTGAGGATAATATATATTTTCGTTGTTAGTTGACTGTAGTTTGGTGATGCGAATTAGTTCACGTAGGCCTACTGTTCTAGCCATGTACTCCATCCCAAGATAAGTGACTTGGACTTGTCTAAATTCGCATGTATTTAGACGTATTTTAGTATATAGATACATACGAATCTAGACAATTTCAAGTCACTTATTTTTGAGAGGGAGGGAGTAAATAATAAAATCGATTTCATAGATGTGAGCATTTCATGTCATGTTAAAGCCAACTTACATAGGTAGATTTGAGCGGGAACTGGAACTTGTTCAGAGATGTAACCACGGTAGATGGATGGGTGACCATCCTGAGATGCACTAGCATCTGGGAGTTGGTGATCCCCTTAGCCACGTTGATAACCATGTGGACTCTCACTAGGAGATGCTGCGACTTCTCTAGCCTCTCTTCAGGAGACAATCTATCTATGCACTTGTTGAGTAGACCCAACAGAACACATATGTGGAGCTAGAAACTTGATGCTGTATATATAACGAGTGAAGTTTTTACAGTAATATGATCCAGTAAATTCAAGTAAATTGTGGTCAAAACAGCCAACTTAGATTCTTTTTCAATGTAAGAAGTATCTCTTATGAACTAAATAAATAATGTGTCGTATTTACCCTGTGGTATGAAATAAGAGTACAATTTTGTTTTTCTTGAATGGTTGTCCCCAGGTATTAATTGCTGAAATACAAAGACGTTGTTTCATTGAGCTCGAGATGGTTAATGTCATTACTCATTAGTTCCGAATGATTTCATGAACAAGTGGAGTGCTCGAGTTCTCAGTATGCCAGTTTTATCTCCGGTCCAGGACTACATAGCTTACCTCCTTCCCGACCTTGCCACCTGGATTAGCCTTAGCCATTTTGTCGAACACATGGCCAGCATCCGCTCCTATCCCCAGAGCCTCACATAGGCCATTATTACTACATCGCAACCTTGGAACGAAGGCCTTGCCAGTCAGTCGAAGGAATTGTTTAAAATAAAAATAAAAATATTTTTGCATTGCACCTTTGCCTGAGGAAATTATTGCGCGAAGTCATTGATGGGTGGCCGCAGGGTGAGCTACAGTGAGGAGGATCCAATTCCCAAATGCCATGTTACCTGGGAGTTTGGCAATGCCGCCGCCGAGGATGGAGCAGCCGCGCTGCCGCTCCTGCTCCAGCACTGTCTGCCGATAAGACCGTCGCCGGTGCCGTTTTTGTTTTTTCGCACTCCACCGCCCTCGCTGCTGCTATGCGACGCAGAGGAGAGGTTGGGCTGGGTGAATGTTGTTTCGGCCAACTAGGCTTGCATCATCAATATTTAAGCATTTCTATCCTAATTCTACCGACCAGCGGCCCAGCGCCAGCCACTGCTATTCCCGAGTTTTTTTTTGAATGGTCACGGCCTCACGGGGGACCGCCACAGCACGACACAAGCTATACAGGGGATTTTATGCTAAATACACTCAGCGGCGACCAAACAAGAGCACAACAGAGAGGGGGAGAGGGAGGTACAGGGAGCACATCACACTCAGGGAGGGCGGAGGGCAACAAGCCAAGCTTCGACGTCCGACCTGTCTTCAACCCGGAGTCTAGCACCTCGAAGGAGCGCGTCATCACGGCATCTCTTCAAAGCAAGAGAAAGGAAGGGCGCCAGAGCACGGAACACCACAACGTTCCGGTCTTCCACAAAAGCCAAAGACACAGCAACCTGAAGGTGGGGACATGACGGGCGGGGATCGACGCAGGGAAGATCATCAAATCCAAGTCTTCAGCAAGGAGAGAGGGATGCGGCGTGACGCCGAGACGGCCCTAGAACTGGCGACCAAATGGGAAGCCGAGAGCCATATGAGAGCATGTTTCTAGCTCGGCATCGCAGATGGCGCACCCACTCTCGTCCCGTTCCAGGATCATCTTCTTCACGAGATTGTCCCGGGTGGGAAGGCGCCCACGCGCAAGCAACCAAGCGAAAACCCGCACGCGTGGAGGCGCCCGATTCTCCCACACCCAACTGTAGAAGTGGAAGCTAACCCTGCCAAAAGTGCGGAGCTTATAAAGATCGGCAACATGGAGCTCACTGTGAGGCTCCTTGCACCTGACCAGGCAGCAGACGTTCATGGCTCGACGGCCGCACACCGTGGAGAGGGCAGCGAGGAGGACGCCGCACTGCGTAGCGGCAATGGTGGATAGGCGAGGGGCTAGGAGAGCGTCCAGGCCACCAGTGCATGAGGAGGTGGGGAAAGGCAGCGTCCAGTGCTCCTAGGGGCAGCCATCAATCTACCAGATGGAGGTGATGCGCCCATCTCTGATTTCCACTAATGTGATGCTCCTGTAGAGAGGCATGAGACGGTGAAGGGAACCCTAATGGGGGCCACACAAAGCTGCGCTCTTGTCAGCAGTGATAGCCGAACCGTCGAGCGATCTCCAAATCCAGGCCAACCAGGAGGCGTCGGAGCCGGAGTGGAGGCGGTGGAGGATCTTGACCTGCAGACAGTTGTTTTGGTCGCGAAGAGATCGGGCGCCAAGCTCGCCCTTCATCTTGGACCAACACACCTGATCCCAAGCAACAAGGCACTGCGCGCCGGAAGCCTTGTCCGATGCCACCCAGAAGAAGGCGTGACGCGGCCTGTCCAGCGCTTCGATCACCCCTACCGGCAAATCCAGCGTACCCATGGCGTAGGTAGGGAGAGCGTCGAGGAAGATATTCACCAATGCCAACCGCTCACCATAAGAGAGGAGCAAGGGACGCCACCCAGAGAGGTACTTATCCGCCTTGGCGATCAGCGGTACAAAGGCCGCCAAGTTGAGCTTCTCTATCGATAGAGGGAGCCCTTCGGTGAGTAAGCATGTGTCCTTACTTTAGAGCATGGGCTTCAGCCGGGAGCATATCTTGGACAAAGTTCAGTTTATAATTATAAGTCCGGTTTATAATTATTTGCTGCAATGAAATTGACAGAACTATCTCGGATCACCGCTCATGTAGTACCACAAAGTCGATCTTCATCAAACCCAGCATAATTATTAAGTTTGACATGGTGTGGAGGTATGAGTATATTTACCCAGCTAGCCCGCCCGGGTTTCACTCATGTAGTACCACAAAGTCGAGCCTCATCAAACCCAGCATAAATATTAAGTTTGACATGGTGTGGAGGTGTATTTGCCCAGATAGAACGCTTGGGTTTTGCTTTCACTGAACTAGCAACATAGTAATTAGTTGATAAAACTATAATCGTCATGGCTGATTTGTTGGGGTGAGAGGAGGTAGATAGACACACAACCTCCCTCGCTCCAGCCTGCGGTGAACCTTCGAGGATAGTTTCAATCAACAGATATGCAGCGGAAATAAAACAACGAGCACATGCACAGGTGACACAAGGATTTACGTGGAAAAACGTCCTCAAGGTGAGGAGGAAAAAACCACGGGTGCAGACCAACCGGTCCACGCGAGCTCCACTATGAGCAACCTGGATACAGAGTCTTCTCTAGAACATCTAGAGATATACAACACACTCAACACGTTGCCAACCGGAAACAACAACAACAACCACTTGAGAGAAAGATTACAACAGAGTAGAGTATTTCAGTTTCTCTCCTCTTCGGTAATCAGCAAACTGCTCTTAAACCGCAGATCCAATCAGCACCAAACTTGGTAGACAAGCTGACATACGAGTACCCAACATACACACCAAATTTCAGGTCAATTGGACACCGTTTGCCTGTCCAAACTGTTTGTCTGCCAAAACTGCTCTATGCTGAAACTGCAGCAGTCCGAACTGAATAAACCGCTTCCAAATCTGAAGCTATACTGACCCAGACCTCAAAACAGCTAACCAGATCGAAGTACTCAAAGAAAGGAACGGGCTCACCAAGTTTGGAGTTAATCCAAGCACCCTTGAGCCTCCAAACACTAGCTTGAAGATAGACCGGTCAGATCTCAGAAATCTGGAAAGAAATCACCTCTCCTTCTTCTTCCTCTCTTCTCACTATTTGTGGTGTTCTTGTGTGTTCTCTCACCCTCTCTCAGCAGCAGCCACGATGGCTTGCTTATCTCACTTGCTCACTTTGCTCCCACACAGCCACCAAGGGTGGCTAGGGTTTTCTTTTATACTCCTCTCTCAAGGAGCACCTCAGCCGTTAGATACGAACATCGATCAACGGTTGAAACGTGTGATGTTGGGCTGCCAACACACCTCCATGTGGAGGACCTGGCCCAACAAACTCCCCTCCCGACATCATGGAGGGTCTCACTGCCAACCGGCAGTCATGCCAGCGAGCCGACGACATACCTCGAGCTTTCCCCTTGTCACCACCTTGGTCAACATATCAGCCCCATTGTCATCTGTGTGCACCTTCTCAATTTGCATTTGCTTGGAATTCAGCACATCTCGAATCCAATGATAGCGCACATCAATATGCTTCGACCTTGAATGAAAACTTGCATTCTTACTCAGGTGAATGGCACTTTGGTTATCACAAAACATCACATACTTGTCTTGCTCAAAACCAAGCTCACAAGCCAATCGTTTCAGCCACAATAGCTCCTTGCTCGCCTCAGTTACTGCGATGAACTCGGCCTCAGTTGTGTTCAGCGCCACACACTTTTGCAACCTGCTTTACCATGCCACTACTCCCCCTGAATGGGTAATCAAATAACCCGAAGTAGACTTCCTTCCATCGACATCTCCAGCCAAGTCTGAATCTGAATATGCAATCAGCTTGGGCTCACTACCACCAAAGCAAAGCTTCATATTAGTGCTGCCCCGGAGATACCTCAAAATCCACTTCACGGCTTCCCAATGTGGCTTTCCTGGATTGGACATAAATCTGCTCACAGTACTAACCGCTTGAGCAATGTCAGGCCGTGTGCACATCATAGCATACATCAAACTCCCAACCGCTGAAGCATAAGGAACTTTCTGCATTTCCTTTTCCATCTCTTCATTGGAGGGACATTGCTTTTTACTCAACTTGAAATGAGCTGCGAGTGGCCAACTCACTTCCTTTTCCTTGTCCATCTTGAACTTGTGAAGTACCTTCTCAATATATTTCTCTTGAGACAAGTACAACTTGTTGGATTTTCTCTCTCTCAATTCTCATGCCGAGAATACACTTTGCTGGACCCAAGTCTTTCATGGCAAAACTTTTGGTCAACTCTTTCTTTAGTCTAGCAATCCTAGAGACATTCTTGCCAACAATCAAGATATCATCCACATAGAGCAATAACATGATAAAATCATCACCTGAGAACCTCTGGATAAATACACAATGGTCTGAGCTACACCTCTTGTAGCCTTGCTCCCCCATGACAGATTCAAACTTCATGTACCATTGTCTCGGTGCTTGTTTCATGCCATAGAGACTTTTCTTCAATTTGCACACATAGTCTTCTTTGCCTTTAACAAGAAACCCCTCAGGCTGCTCCATGTAGATTTCTTCCTCCAACTCTCCATGAAGGAAAGCTGTCTTCACATCCATTTGCTCAACCTCCAAGTTGAGACTTGCTGCCATGTCAAGGATCATTCAGATTGATGTCATCTTCACCACCGGAGAAAATATTTCATCAAAGTCAATACCTTTTCTCTGGCTGAATCCTTTTACAACTAGCCTGGCCTTGTACCTTGGATGTGATGTGTGATCTTATTGCTTGATTCTGTAGACCCACTTGTTCTTTAGAACTTTCTTGCCCTTGGGCAACTTCACCAGCTCATAAGTATGATTATTATGCAAGGAATCCATCTCTTCTTGCATAGCCTTATTCCACTCCTTGTTCTCATCTTTCATTGAATCTTGAAAGCACTCAGGTTCTGAACCATCAGACAATAACACCACATATTGGTCTGAATCGTACCTGGTGGATGGAACACGGTCTCGGCTGGACCGTCTGAGTGGAGCAGCTGGTGGACTATCTGGTTCAGGTGCTTGCTGATCATGATCATCTTCTTCAGCATCATACTCTTACTTCTGGGGAGCTCCCTCACCTGTACCACTATGTGCATCACCTTTCACATCTTCTGCATCATCATCTTCAGCTTCTTCTTTAGCTGAATCTGCAGGAATTGGGTCATAATCAGATATGTCTTGCTACTGATTTCGAGGAGGAACATGCACCAGAACTTGCACCAGAGCATGCACCTTTGTCTTCACAATATCCTCAATTGTTTGGTCTTCAACAAACACAACATCACGACTTCTCACAATCTTTCTTGCTATTGGATCATACAACTTATAGCCGGACTGATCACCTCCATAGCCAAGAAAAATACACTGTCGTGTCTTTGAATCAAGCTTTGACCTTTCATCTTGAGGGATATGAACAAAGGCCTTGCACCCAAAAACCTTCAGGTGCTCATACGAGACGTCCTTGTCATAGAAGACCCTGTTTGGAACATCTCCCTACAATGGATAACTTGGTGAGAGATTAATAAGATAAACTGCAGTCGACAAAGCCTCACCCCAATAATGTTTAGGCAGCTTTGCACTCGATAGCAAGCATCTAACTCTCTCAACAATTGTCCTGTTCATCCTCTCAGCAAGACCATTTGGCTGTGGTGTCTTTGGAGGAGTAAATTGGTGCCTAATTCCCTGTTCCTTGCAATAGGCATCAAATGGCCCAATATACTCTCCCCCATTATCAGTGCGAATGCACTTGATCTTCTTCTCAGTTTCTCTCTCAACTGAGACTTGGAATTGCTTGAACATACTTAGTACTTGATGTTTGTTCTTCAACACATAGACCCAAACCTTCCTGGAAAAGTCATCAATAAATATGACAAAGTACTTTGCTCCACCCATTGACCTCACCGACATTTTGCAAACATCGGAATGTATCAAGTCCAACACCTCGGGCTTCTTGTGAGGAGGTTGACTCTTGAACGCAACTCTGTGTTGCTTCCCAGCTAGACAATCTGAACATTTCTTGATGTGAACACCCTTCACACCTTTCAACAGATTTTTCTTCACTAGCACCGCCATCCCCTTATCACTCATGTGCCCAAGCCTCTTGTGCCATAAAGCACACGCATCCTCTTTCTGCAATGCATTGACACAAGCAGCAGAAAGCTTAGCATGAACATGATACAAAACTGAAACCATGTTACCTTTAGCAGCAATTAGATTTCCTTTGGTGAGCTTGTACTGTGTATTTTCAAATCTGCTCAAGTACCCATCTCTATCAAGCAATCCAACCGAGATAATGTTGAGCCGAAGGGCCTCAACATGCCTCACCGACTTGAGGACTAGTGTCGTACCATTTTCAGTCTCCAAGTGCACATCTCCTCTTCCAATGATTTTTGCTCTATCATTGTTCCCCATCTTCACAACACCAAAATCACCCGCTGTGTAGTTGGTGAAGAGCTCTCTACGAGATGTAGCATGTATGGTAGCACCGCTGTCCGGAATCCAAGTCATCTCATCACCATCTACAAGGCTGATGGTGTCATCAGAAACTATAGTGATCCTCTCCTCAATGGTGGAAACACTGCTGCCATCATGTTCTTCATGCATGAGAAACATGATCTCCTCTACCGCAGCAATCCGGCCTCTCTCACTGTCACTGTCACTGTCGGTCTGTTTCTGAACTTTCTTCTTCTTCTTTTTGTCTTTCTTCCATTGTTCACAATGACACTTGATGTGGCCCTTCTCACGGCAGTGATGGCATATAACACCAGCATACTTGTCTTTGCCTCTTGATTTGCTTCTTCTTCTTTCTCCTCCCTTACTCGGACCTTTGCTCTTGCTTCTCCCCCGTGACTCGGTCACTAACATTTCTGAATGTGATGGCATATAACACCATCATACTTGTCTTTGCCTCAAGATTCCAAGTGACAACTCCATTAGGTGCTGAATTGCACACGATGACCTTAAAGGTCTCCCAAGTGTCCGGTAATGAGCCAAGTAGCAGCAAGGCTCTGACTTCGTCTTTAAATGTAATTCCCATTAAAGATAACTGATTTATAATGCCCTGAAATTCATTTACATGATCTGCAATTGGAGTGCCCTCCTTGTACCTCAAACGCATCAATTTCTTGATCAAGAACATCTTGTTGGTACCTTCTTTGCGGGCATACAGCTCCTCTAATTTCTGCCATAAGGTACGTGCATGTGTCTCCTCAATGATATGGTTCAAAACATTATCATCCACCCATTGGCGAATGAACCCACAAGCTTGGAGATGAAGTACCTCCCATTGATCTTCTTTCATATCGCTGGGCATCTCAATGGAGAAAACTGGCATCTAGTAATCCTTCACATATAACAAGTCCTTCATCTTGCACTTCCAAGATTGATAATTTGTACCATTCAAAGAAATCATCATGTTGGTATTCACTTCCATCTTCCACCACAAGCAAATGCAATCAGCCCAAAACAAATGTTGCTCTGAAGCTGAATACAAACTGAACCTCAGCTCTGATACCACTTTGTTGGGGTGAGAGGAGGTAGATAGACACACAACCTCCCTCGCTCCAGCCTGCGGTGAACCTTCGAGGATAGTTTCAATCAATAGATATGCACCGGAAATAAAACAACAAGCACATGCACAGGTGACATAAGGATTTATGTGGAAAAACCTCCTCAAGGTGAGGAGGAAAAAACCACGGGTGCGGACCAACCGGTTAACGCGAGCTCCACTATGAGCAACCTGGGTACAAAGTCTTCTCTAGAACATCTAGAGATATACAACACACTCAGCACGTTGCCAACCGGCAACAACAACAACAACCACTTGAGAGAAAGATTACAGCAGAGCAGAGTATCTCAGTTTCTATCCTCTTCGGTAATCAGCAAACTGCTCTTAAACCGCAGATCCAATCAGCACTAAACTTGGTAGACAAGCTGACATACAAGTACCCAACATACACACCAAATTTCAGGTCAATCGGACACCGTTTGCCTGCCCAAATTGTTCGTCTACCAAAACTGCTCTGTGCTGAAACTGCACCAGTCCGAACTGAATAAACCGCTTCTAAATCTGAAGCTATACTGACCCAGACCTCAAACCAGCTAACCAGATCGAAGTTCTCAAAGCAAGGAACAAGCTCACCAAGTTTGGAGTCAATCCAAGCACCCTTGAGCCTCCAAACACTAGCTTGAAGACAGACCGGTCAGATCTCAGAAATCTGGACAGAAATCACCTTTCCTTCTTCCTCTCTTCTCACTAGGTTGTGGTGTTCTTGTGTGTTCTCTCACCCTCTCTCAGCAGCAGCCACGATGGCTTGCTTCTCTCAGTTGCTCACTTTCCTCCCACACTGCCACCAAGGGTGGCTAGGTTTTTCTTTTATACTCCTCTCTCAAGGAGCACCTCAGCCGTTAGATACGAACATCGATCAACGGTTGAAACGTGTTGGACTTCACGGGCTGACGTTGGGCTGCCAACACACCTCCATGTGGAGGGACCTAGCCCAACATGATTTTCTAGCAGTCTCCAGTTTCTTGCCATGCACTTGTTGTCGTCGCTCCCACCACAAGTACGAGGAGGCGACCATAGTCAATTCTACTATGTTCCTCTCCCCCAAGATGGATACTAGGTATTCACAGCCGAGCAAGAGTTCTAGGACTTCTTGACATGCTCTGTCCAAACCACATGCATGATCAATAATCTGTCCTAGACCCAAGTGCTTCCAGACTAGTTTTGCTTTCAGGCATAACAAACATGTGCTTGACATGTTCTGCTCCTCCCTCACATATGGGACATTGAGCACTAACCTTGATGTCCCTATTTTCAAGTATGGCAATGCACCGTTTCTTCCATTACTCGCCAAATAAATATTTTCACTTTAGACTGAACTTTTAGTTTCCAAATTCCTTCTGACATTAGATGGGGATTTTTAGGTCTAGCTCCCCAGTTGGTTAACAGTTTGCTTCCATATCGGTTGTCCCATTCTATATGATACGCCGATCGTATAAAGAAAATTCCTGTCTTGGTCAAGTTCCATGCGACGAAACCTTGCATACCAAAATTTGGTAGAGGAAGAGCAAGTATTCTCCATGCATCCACTTGCCAGAAAGTCTGGTTAATTAACTCCACGTCCCACTGATTTGGTGTTAGGGTCTATCAAGTCTCTGATCTTAGTTAATATGTTCTTTCCTTTCCTTGTAATTACCTTCTGAGAGGAACTACTCGGTATCCAGTCATCATTCAAGATGTCAACAGACGCACCATCCCCTACTCAACAAATATGTCCTTTCTCCAGCTTTTTGCAAGTCTGACCAAATACTTTTCCATGTGAAAGAACTACCCTTTTTCAGCTCTACATTGAGTAGATATCCTGTTGGGATGTTGGGAAGTATTTCGCTTGTAAGACTTGAGCGCATAAGGATTCTGGTTCTTGAAATATACGCCATGCTTGCTTAGCTAACAAGCCCAAATTAAATAAATGTATAACCCTAAATCCCATGCCTCCCTGTTTTTTTGGTACACACATTTTCCACCAAGCTAGCCTAAAACTACGACTTTGAAGACCCAATGTATCAAATGGTACTACTTTATATGCTGATGTTATGGTTTTATTTATGGAACATGATCTAGAAAAGGATAAGAATCTGAAGTTAATATTATCAGTGTTTGAGCAACTTTCGGTCTAAATATCAATTCCCATAAGAGTGAATTGTTTTATTTTAGCGAGGCTAAAGACGAGGATCACAAGTATGTTGGTTTATTTGGTTGTGGTCAAGGCTGGTTTCCAATTAATTATTTCGAGATACATTGTCGGAGACTCACAAATGATGAGTGGAAACACGTTGAGGAAAGACTTTAACTAAGGTTGAGTAGTTGGAAAGGAAAATTAGTGAAAGATTGCTGCTCATAAATTCTGTACTAAGCAATATGGTACTATATATGATCTCTTTCTTCCAAATTCCAAAATGAGTCTTGCACAGATTGGATTATTTCTGGTCAAGATTCTTTTGGCAAGGAGATAGTGAGGAAAAATATCAATTGGTCAAATAGAGTATGATTTGCTGACCCAAGGACCAAGGTGGTCTTGGGATCCCTGAGCTTCAGGTCAAGAACAATGTTCTTCTGGGTAAATGGATATTTAAGCTACTTACTGAGAAGTGTGCTTGCCAAACCTCCCGAGGAGGAAATATGTTGTCTCGAAAACGTTGTCTCAAGTGGTATGGCAGCTTGGAGACTCACATTTCTTGGCCGGGCTAATGGAAACGAGTAAACACTTCTTTCCCCTTGGCACATTTTCTAAAGATGGTTTAGAGATTAGATTCTAGAAGGACAAATGGCTTGGGAATGCCTCACTCTGGGAACAGTACCCAGTTCTTTATAGTATTGTTTGTTACAAAGGGGATAACATAGCAGTGGTACTCGCACCCAATGTAACGTTCATGCCAAACTTAATGGGTCCTAGACTTGCTTAGTGGAACGCTCTGCTACAACATTTAACCATGTTGTAGTTGTCTAATGGACCTGATGAGTTCACATGGAATCTACTAGAGAGTGGTAAATTCCTAGTGGATTCTATGTATAGAGCACTAGTCCAACCCATGATACCAACTGACATAGGTACGATTACTCGGGTGCTTATGATTTGCTACCCTGGCTGCATAAAGGCTCACGGCCCATGAAGATCCAAGATGATGGTCCAGGAAAGCAACCGACAAAGACCTTGGTCATATTAGGGAAGGAAACATGAACTGACGTTGTGTTGGTATTGTAATTGTACATATGTAACATATTCGTATATGGCTTTGAGACCCGGATTATTATATATAGGACGGGAGAAGCCTATGAGGAGGTACCGAAAAACCCCCAAGCAATCTTAGTGGTGTTCATCAATTAATCAAGTGACTTCGATTCCCTTGTTTGCCTGACATCCGACGAAATCCTCAGCATTCTCGTTTCCGCAAAACCACAAGTCCATCACCATGGACATTTTCGAGGTTACCCCTCATCAATGGGCGCCGTTTATGGGAAACCTGAATGTTGGAGTCATGGATTTGGCGGACCCCTTTTCTTCATGCAACGATCCAATGGAAGAGGCACCATGCCCGCCCGCCCCTGTTTTGGTACCCGCCAATTTCAACGACGGATCCGATCTCATCATCAGAAGTTTCCACTTCCAAGTAGAAGATCTCGAAGAATCACACCTCTCGGCTCTGATCTCATCAGGACCGTCGGTCGGAAAAATTGCACCCACGGTGATAGCTGTGGCATCCGTCGGATCATCCGTAGAAGTCACGAGGTAGATGGAGCCAGCTGAAGACAACAAGAAAATCGCGGCAGATCTAGGGAACCTTGATGGCCTGTACGACGATCTCTCCTTTGGATCTACCGTCCAATCAAATCTTCCACGGGGATCAAGACCGGTAAACATGAAACCCGAAGAAATAAGTGAAATTATCGACTTCGGAATTAGAAAAGCTGAGATCTATCCAGAACAAAAACCACTAGACTTCACTGATCTCTCAGACGGTGTCTCCATCGGGTCTAACAATGACGTCAGTAAGGCATACATAACACGTCACCAAGTGTGTGTAATAATCGGGGGCCCTTCGACACAACGTGATTCTAACGGTAACCCTATTCTTAACCCCGATGATATCCTGCCAGATGACAATGCAGGAAATCACAGCAACGAGGGGAACCGCGGAAACGAAGGAGACCCAACGGACAGCCGCATAATCCAAGGAGGAGGAGAACCATGCACAGGCGAGAGGCAAACTCTCCGGCTACCAGCCGAAGCATGGCAAAAAGCAAGAGCAGAAATTTCAGGTGCAGTTCCAATGATAGCTGACGCCACCCACGATGATTTACTAGCATATCAATATCTGCTTCATCACAAGAAGAGAGACCTGTTACGGATGCAAAGGCAACTCGATGAAAGAAAAAGACTAGCCAATGAATCCAGCCTAAGGCGAGCACAACTAAGTTCTACCAGAGCATTAGGAAGCATAACTAGGGGAGCACCGCCAAGAAGGGGAACATCTCGACTGCAGAACATCCCTGAAGCCGAAAGAAACAAACTGATTCGAGACCTCGATCTATCGTTCATGTCAGTAGATCAAGCAGGGAATATCAAAGCAAAAATAGCCTAGGCAGCAATTGTAGCCACAAAAACATACTTTCTCACAACCCAACCCGCACCCAACGATCCCCAGGAGGCTCTTCATCGCTTGGCTCTAGTGAACCTCGACATGGTAGGAGCATCTCTGGCACAAGCAGAACAAGGAACCACGCACCAACCCGACAGATCCCCACGCTGTCGCAGCAGCACTCGGCAGGTGGGGCACACGCGAAGGTCGCGATCACCATAGTGGGTGCACTTCTCACAAACCGAACCACAAAATAGCACAAGAAACAATAACACGCAACAAAGATACGACGGATCAAGGGAGGAAAGTCGTAGTCGAAGATACCATAATGACGACAGTGAAAATATTTATTTGGCGAGTGACATGGGTATACCCTACAGGTACTCGAGCTTGGTATATACGGCCTCAATACGTAAAGGCCCACGGTGTCGCCAAGGACCAAATGAAGGACTCAAGTAACCTACGGACTCTCGATTGCTTGAAGAATAAGAAGGAGCTAAAGATAGAAAGTTTGAAGGGGAAAACCCTAACTTGTAACCGACTCGACCTGCTACCCGAGACCTAGCCTATCTGTATAAAGGCTAGGAGGGGGCGGCGAGGAGGACACACGCAACCCTAGTTTCCACAACCCTCACCAGATTGCATCTGCGTACCATTGTAATCTTCGATTCCTTCAATAATTCCACGAGCAGACAAGCAGGAGTAGGGACCTCTACGAGGGCTGAACCTGGGTAAATCTTTGAGTCCCCTGTGTGCTTGTTTGCTAGCCGATAGATGTCTCCAGCGCTCCCTCCTTCTCCAAAACCCAAGTCCATAACAATGGGCATTGATGAGTTAAACCCTCGTCAATTAGCGCCGTCTGTGGGGATTGGGAGTGCTGATGTTGCGGCTTCTTCGGCCCCATCAACCGCGATCTACAACTCCGCAATAGTGGAGATTCGCCAGCTCTTCGGCGCGTTCGACTTCATCGTCCACACGCCAGCCACTCGCCCGGCTTTCGAGTCCGTAGGCGACGGGATCAGCCTGGCAATAGGGAGCTTCTGCTTCCAAGTTGGTCAGATGGGCACGCTTCGCTTGCCTGATCAACCGACGGCGCTGTTGATTGCTCTAGCATCATGGTTCCCCCCATCGATCGACACACTCAGTGAGCTCAACGCCTCAACAACAATCGAAAACACGGCCAGCGACAGCAGTCGCGACTCCGATCTAGGCGACCGGGCCACTAAAGACGGAACCTACTATTTCGGATCTTAGAGTTGTGGGAGAAGCAGCTTCCCCAATCACTTCATGTGCGCCGTCATCAATGCATGCGACACCTCCGCCAACCGCAACAACACGGGCAATCGCGGCAATGGAACCGACCCGCCAAACAGCGGCAACAGCAGCAACGGAGCTAACGGCGGTAACGGTGGTGATCGCACCAACGCCAACAATGGAGGAGCAGCCGAGCCTCCAACCATTAACGAGCAAACCGGCGAACGCGTCGTGATCAAGCTCAACGAGCAAGAGTGGGCTCGCTGCCGCGAGGCCCTACGAGGCACTCCTCTACCCTTCGGATCTCCGCAAGAGCTGCTAATGGGCTACCATTGGCTCCTAAAGGAAGAATTCAAGCGCCAAGTGTAAACAATCGTGCAACTCGAGGCGCGGAAAAAGGCAGCAGATGAGTCGAGCCTTTGTCGTGCAAGGCTCTCCTCCTACGGAGGATCCTCCTCAAGAGGCAACGAATACGTTGCCAAAAAGAGGCAATCTCGGATGGCCCATCTCACCGAGCAAGAGCGCATAGAAGCTGCAAAAGTCCTTGACTTCATCTCTATGACAGTCGACACACGGGGCAACGTGGTCCCCAAGACGCCACAAGTTGCGGTGACAGCTGCCACCATGTATCTCCTCAATAACCAGCCGCCAGCTGGAGATCCCCGAGCCTCCATGCACCAATCTACGATCGCAGACTTGGGATTAATCGAGGCCGCCCTCGACAAGGAGCCAACACCGGAGCCAAGAAAGGGAAAAGCGCTAGCAAAGTGCTACTCCTCGCCCTCATCTAGCGATGACAGTCACGATCTGTCTCGATGTTGCCGCTCACGACGACACGATCGTGACTATGATGCGCGCGACGAACTCACGCAGCACAAGATTGACAAATCAAGGGCTCGACACGCTCGGTCGACTGAGTCAGAAGAGGAGGATGTGGAGCTCTATGGCGCCAGATGCATCAGCAGATCCATTAGGCAGAAGCGGATGCCTAAAGGGTTTAAACTCCCGTCGGAAAACCCAAAGTTCGACGGCCTACAGGACCCAAAAATCTGGCTGGAGGACCACATCTCCTCCGTCAGGCTCCACGGAGGCAGTCGAAGCACGGCCATGCAATGCTTGCAGCTACAGCTGCAGGGCGCCGCCCGAGCATGGCTCAACAACCTCCCACGCGGATCCATTCGCAGTTGGGACAAGCTGGTTTACAGCTTCGTGCGCAATTTCAAGGGCACATACAAGCGGCCTGCATCAATCGAAGAGATAAGATGCTACCAGCAACGATCGGGAAAATCGCTATGCTCCTACATCCAAAGGTGGTCCATCATCAAGAACTCCACAGAGAACATCTCGGAGGATCGCGCGATTGATGCATTCAACGGCGGCGTCCGTTGCCTAGAACTCAGGGAGGAGCTGGGCCGCTCAAAGCCCAAGACCATTGACCACCTGATGGAGATCGCGAATCGATGGGCCGATGGAGAAGATTCGGTGAAGAATCGCGTTCATTCCGACGAGGAGGCGGAACTCGAGCGCAGACGCGACCGCCGAAGCAAATGCCGTATGCGCATCTACGATGACCGCGACAACATCAACATGGTCGCAGTCGGCTACGCCGACAGACGCGACGACAACCACAATAGCGGATACCGTAACGGTGGATATCACGACTCCGGGAAGACCACGCAAGTGTGGCAACGCCGCGATCGTGATGAAGCACCCACAACAACCATTGAAGACAAACTGTCCGGGCCATGCACGGTGCACTTCTACATCGACAAGCATGATGGGAAGAAGAAGTCCAGCCACCTCCTCAAGGACTGCCGCGAGTTCCTCAAACTACATGAGGGATTAGCTCGGATGAACTGCAACGCAGTCGAAAGAGGTTACGGCGCCGCCCCAGGCGCCGTGGCACATGGCGCTCCGCCACCACCACCTGGGCCACCACCGAATGCAGCCGCGCCGGACCAGCACCACGGAGGCGAACCCTACCCAAGGGCCATGGGTACCATGATGATCCAAAAAGGACGTCCCTCTAATCAGGTGCAGAAGGCTATCACTCGCCAAGTCAACTTGGCCACACACTCGCCACCATCTACCACTGAGTACCTCAGTGGAAGCGAGTCATGCATCACTTTCGATAAAAGCGACCACCTGCCTCAAGTACCTCGTCCAGGCCACTGTCCTCTCATACTCGAGGCGCAAATCAGAGGCTTTGACATGAGCCGCATCTTCATGGATGGCGGAAGCGGCATCAACCTCATATTCGTGAGTACCTTACGAGCAATGAGGATCCCTCTAACCTTCCTGGAAGCCTCGGACACAATATTCCACGGCATCGTCCCAGGGAAAGGCATATATCCCGTGGGCAAAATCAACCTCGACGTCATCTTCGGCACGCCGAAGAACTTCCGGCGCGAACACATCGACTTTGAGGTCGTCGATTGGCCCTCACAATACCACTGCATCCTCGGACATGTCGTGTTCGCTAGGTTCATGGAAGTGCCGCACTACACCTACCTGCAGATGAAAATGCCAGGTCCCAATGGCGTCATCATGATCAATGGGAACTTCGAGAGATCCGACAGCTGCGACAGGGAATTCAACAGAATTTCCCAGTCCTTCGGCATGTAGGAAGAACTCGCAAGACTGAAAGAGTCAACAGACAATAGTCTACCTCCCCTAAGCCGGCCGAGCTCGCCCGATCTATCCTTCGACTCATCGGTGCACACCAAGAAAGTATAGGTCCACCCATCGGATCCTGCCAAGACGGCCCTCATCGCCAACAACTTGAGTCCCGCATAGGAACTCGCGCTCGTCGAATTCCTCCATGAGCACTGGAAAATTTTCGCCTGGTGTCCCGTGGACATGCCAGGAGTTCCCAGGGAATTCACCGAGCACGCACTCAACATTAACCCCGACGCAAGGCCAGTCAAGCAAACAATTCGGCGATTGTCCGAGCCATGAGCGCATGCAGTTGGCATGGAGATCAACAGACTCCTCAACGCAAAATTCATACGCGAGATCAAGGAAAGAACTTGGCTCGCCAACACAGCGCTGGTACCAAAAAAGGACACGGATATCCTGCGGATGTGCGTGGACTTCACCTCTCTGAATAAGCATTTCCAAAGGATCACTTCCCGTTGCCACGCATCGACCAGATCATCGACTCCACTGCGGGATGCGAGCGCCTCTGCTTCCTTGATGCCTACTCAGCCTATAATCAGATTCGAATGAAGGAGGAAGATCAAGAAAAAACAGCATTTACAACGCCCTTTGGTGTGTTCTGCTACAACACAATGCCCTTCGGGCTAAAAAACGCGGGAGCTACCTACCAGCGGTGCATGCAGGATTTCCTCAAGGAACAACTGGGTCACAATATCCAAGTCTATGTCGACGACATAGTAATCAAGACCAAGGAGGAAGCCTCGTTAATCGACGATCTGCGCGAAACCTTCGCCAACCTCGACCGTTATCGGATCAAGCTCAATCCGGACAAATGCGCCTTCAGCGTGCCATCTGGGTAACTACTCGGGTACCTCATCTCCGCGAGGGGAATCGAGGCAAACCTGAAGAAAATAAAAGCCATACTGGCCATGGAGAAGCCGAAAAACATACGGGGCGTTCAGCAGCTGGCTGGGCGAATCGCAGCCCTCAGTCGATTCATCAGTCGGATGGGTGAAAAGGCGCTGCCCTTCTACCAACTCCTCCGCAAAGCCGAAAAGTTCGAGTGGACCAACAAAGCGCAGGAAGCATTCGAAGACCTCAAGCGCCTTCTATCCACCTCGCCAGTACTCGTGACCCCACGGGAAAGGGAACCACTATTGCTATATATCTCCGCCACCAACCAGGTGGTCAGCACAGTGCTCGTCATCGAGCGAGCCGAGGAAAACAAGGTCCACGGGGTACAACGCCCAGTATACTACCTCAGCGAGGTCCTCACACCAACAAAACAGCAATACCCGCACTACCAGAAGCTGGCGTACGGTGTCTTCATGACCGCCCGGCGACTGCGCCATTACTTCCAGGAACACCCAATTGTGGTGGTCAACGACGCCCCGTTGGGGCATATCCTCAATAACCCCGATGCCACGGGACGAGTCGCGCTTTGGGGAATAGAATTGTCTCCAGGCGACATCACATACGAAAAGCGCGACGCAATCAAGTCACAAGTTCTCCCTGACTTCCTCTTGCACTGGATGGAGAACCAACTCCCGGACAAACCAGATATGTCCTACCTCTGGACAATGCACTTCGATGGGTCCAAGCGGAAGGACGGAGCAGGCGCAGGTGTCATACTGACATCACCTCAAGGGGACAAGTTGAAGTATATCCTGCGAATGCAGTTCACAGCCTCCAACAACGAGGCTGAATACGAGGCCCTGTTGCACGGGATGAGGATGGCAAAAGCCTGCGGCGCCAAGAGGCTCATCATATACGGCGACTCCAAGATGGTCGTCAACCAAACAATGCATGAGTGCGACACACTAAACGACAACATGATCGCGTACCACGACCTCTACGACACACTCAAAGGAGACTTCGATGGTTGCAAGCTGCGACACGTAGGTCGCGAAAGCAACGAAGAGGCGGACGTACTCGCCAACATAGGCTCTACCTGCGCCCCCATACCTCCCGGGGTATTCCTCGAGCGCATCTGCGAACGCTCCATCAAGCCAAAGGCCGCAGAGAAGAAAACAAGCGCAACAATGGACTCGGGGGCTACGCCGCCCAATGAGCCAATGGCACTCGATGACTTGGAGCTGGACACAGGACTTGAGGGACCATGAGCGTCATGATGATTGAGCAATCCTGGATGCAACCGTACATCACGTACCTCCTCAGCAAAAGGCTACCAGACGATCCGACTGATGCACGACACATCGCGCGGCGATCCAAGGCATTCGCTGTTATCAACGGCGAACTTTATAAACGCAGCATCACAGGAGTACTGCAACGATGCGTCTCCATGGCCGACGGAAGAGCTGTTCTCCTTGACATCCATGCGGGAACCTGCGGACACCACGCCGGCAGTCGCGCCCTCGTCACCAAAGCTCTACGAGCTGGGTTCTATTGGCCTACGGCCATGCGCGACGCCAAGGACATTGTCCAAAAATGCAACGCTTGCCAACGATTCGCGGATAAGCCGCATGCATTGGGCGCAGAGCTCCGACCAATCCCATTGGCCTGGCCCTTCGCACAATATGGACTCGACATGGTCGGCAAACTCCCAAGGTCCTCACGAGGAGGCTACGTCTACCTCTTGGTCGTAGTCGACAAGTTTACCAAGTGGATTGAAGCCATGCCAGTGACCAACCAATCAGGACACATCACAGTCAAGTTCTTCGAATCCATCGTCTACCGCTTCGGAGTACCGCACAACATCATCACCGACAATGGGACGAACTTCACATCCAAGGAGTTCCAAGAATTCTGCGAGAAACTGGGGATCACCATCAGCTATGCCTCTGTAGCACATCCACAGACCAACGGTCAGGTGGAAAAGGCAAACGGGCTCGTCTGCAGCGGCATCAAGAAGCGACTTCTCTGGCCACTCGAACAGGCCGCGGGCTGCTGGCCAGACGAACTGCAAACAATACTCTGGAGCCTACGCACAACTCCAAATAGTGCCACGGGCTACACGCCATTCTTTATGGTGCACGGAGCCGAGGCAGTGCTACCCGCCGAGGTACGGTACAAGGCGCCATGTGGTAAACGTGAACAAGTGTCATCCTCGTTTCGAAGACTCCGTCGATCTCCTTGACGAGGCAAGAGAAATCGCCGCAGAAAGATCAACGATCTACCAGCAGAACCTGCGCAACTACCACAGTAGGAGGCTACGCCCAGATCCTTCGTCGAAGGCGACCTGGTCCTGCGACTGAAGCAGCAGGGACATCTCAAACTCGAGTCCCCCTGGTAAGGACCATATGTGATTACAGAAGTAATCCCAGGTGGCGCCTATCGCCTTCAAGATTTAGAGACAGGAGTCGCATACTCCAACCCCTGGAACGTCGCACAACTGCGACGCTTCTACCCTTAGTCATTTTACTTTTGCATCGCAAATAAGGCACTCAGCCAAGGCTACTTAGCCACACATTGTACTTTGTACTGTCTCACAAATAAATAAAGCTAAGTGCCCCAAAACTCTGTATCTTCCTTTATTTTTTCGCAACTTATCGACTCGGCTCATACCCTACACACATCTGTTCTCTGAACTAAAAACGCGATATCGAGTAGTGGCACATCGGTGAAACCCTTGACACAACATCAACCCGGTTGCAACGCACTTTTGTGAGTTGACAAGGGACTGAGATAAAACGCATGGCCAGGCTAACGAAAAGGAGTCGCATAGTGCAACGCACTCACATGCTAGCAAGCTCTTTATACATATTCGACAATAAATTATGTACAACATTTATACGAACTTTACAACACGGGTACACTTATATGCAGGATACAAACTAAGATACTACTGCAGTAGGAGAACGTTGGTTTGCTCCTCAAAGAAGTCGACGATCTCTTCTGCTGGGCGATCCATAGCCTGGTAGTGCGGCACCATATTCCAGGCAGAACCTGCTGGTGGCGCAGGCAGCCTAGCCGCAATTGCCGCAATATCTACGTCAGGCCTATGCAGTCGCACCAGCGATAAAGCGGCCTTGGCACCAGCCACCAACTGTTGCCTCACGCACTCGCGAACCGCGGACAGATCTTGAAACTTGGCAATGAGGGCCAACAAGCTCGATGGAGTAACATCCATCGGAAACATCGTCCGATAAATGTTCTTCAAGCATGACTGTGACTTCTTCAGGAAGTGCAACACTTTCATGACGCCGCGATCCTGCAGGTCGCCAGGTATAATCGCACAATCATGATCTACCCAGAAGTATCCACTCTCTTGAAGTTGCTCCTGGGTGAGATCATGCATACGAATGGCAATTCTATCCTTCTCATCCTGCGGATGACGTGCGCTGACAACTACACAAAGCAACAATAGCAGCATAAGTAGAGTGCACCATCGCGAGTGACTACAAGGAAAAGATAAGAGCAAGCAAACTAACACTTGAATTGGTCGCCCAGCTGCGTCACCTCGCCAAGCAGATACTGCTCGCGGGTAGCGGCCTTCTCCGCCTTCGACTTCCATACATCCGTGTTACCCCGGAGCACGGGCAACTCATGCTCCAGCTGCTTCACGCGGTCGTGCAGTCGCGAAAGAAGTGACAGCTCATCTACCCTTGAGCGTGGCGGTGCCAAAGTATCATCAAGAGGCGGCGAGTCCTGAGTTTCCCTCAAAGGATCACTCGATGTACCCTACCACAAGCCAAGATAGAAACAAATAAGACGACCAAATCAACACAAGGACAAAAGATTCAAGTGCATTCAAGACTGGATACACTCGGCAGCAGGCATGTTCTTAACAAAGGGCATAAACTAGTTAACTATTACAAAGCCACTACAGAGCGATTGGCTTCTTCGACTTCGACGGCTTCGGGGGCTTCATTGAGTCTGTGGCAGTGTTAGATGCCACTGACTTTCCACCATCCCCTGATGCCGCAGCCTTCGCCGCCTTCTTAACGCGCTACAGCTCCTCAGAATACTTCGCGACCGTGTTTATCAGCTGCGACCCATATTTACCACAGGCAGTCGCGAAAGGAGCAAAGACTACCTGCTGGCCGTCTGCGCTAACAGGCATCGCCTTCGACACAGCAGCAGGATCAATCACAACTCCGTGGGCCTGCACCATGGCAAGTGACATGGACGCGCCAGCCGTGCGAAGTGAGTTCTTGAAGCTGGAAGGAACACCCCCGGCGAAAGACTCCACCAGCTCGCCCATGTTCTCGATTAACTCAGCCTTGGGCATCAGCTCCTCCCGGAGGCGACTAAGAACACCCTTGGCCTTGGAGAGCGTATCTTGAACAGTGATGCTACGGTCCTCGACTGCCGAAAGCGCGCCCACCAAAGCATTGTCGCAGCGGAGGGCCTGAGGATCAAAGCTCAAACCGCTAGCATCTGCACACAAACCAACACATGAATATCAAACATCAATGCCAACGGCAAAATAAGAAACAGAGAACAACAATGATATCCAGACAAGGTACCTAAGAGGGCTTTGGCAATCGAGAAAAGATGTTCTTCGAATAACTTCTCCCTGGAAGCAATGGAAGCACGAAGATCCTCTTCGTGCCTTTGCGCCTCGTCACGCGCGGCGATTGCCTCATCGCGACCCTTCATAGCCACGGCAAAAGTTTTCTCCATGGAGGCATCGTCGCGCAGGAGGGAATTATGTTTAGCTACACAAGCAAAAAAGGTTTGACTATCAGTCGACAATATCAAAGGAGAAGAAGAATAAGTGCAGGACACTCACTCTCGACCACGTGATGATGTGTCTCCAGCATTGCATGCTGGCGGCCCATCGCGAGCACTTGCTCCGCCAGGTGCGCGGCCTCCTTCACAAGGAGCTATCGCATAACAAAGGATCAGCAGAAACCATCGACTGCAACATCAAAAAGGGAAAAAAGCATACACTTACGTGATCCTCCAAAGACTCCGAAGTCGTTTGGTGCGCAGTCATCCGGGCAACCATTCGATGCTCTCCTGCATGAGGAGAACTGGAAGAGTTGTGCCCGGAGTGGGCCGCCAATGGAGGGAAGGGGCGCGCTCGACCTCTTTCTTGGCCCTTGAGGTCGCGACTCCTGATTCTTTCAAGAATTGAACGTCGCCAGAAGATGACGATGCCTCTTGGCTGCAAGACAAAATCCACATCAAGAAAAGGACAAACATAGTGACGAGCCAAACAAGGGCAAATCTAGAGAAGAGCAAAACAAATTAGAAAACTTACCAATCAAATTTATCAAAGTCAAAAGTGGCCTCCTTTGACTCTGACGAGGACTCCTTTGGGCAATCGCATCTTCTTGCGAGAGGATGGTGCCACGGTGCTCACAGGAATGGCAGGGATCGGCGACTCTGCACCTACACCTGCACCTTCCGGAGTCGAAGGAGATGACGCATCGGAATCCTTGCTGCGCGAACGCTTGCGAGTATCCGGACTACCGGACTCGGGGGATTCCTCCTCCACATCAGAGGGGACGTCAACTCTGACTCGTCCTCCTCCAAGGCTTCGCGAGGAATAATCCCCTCAGGAAGAGGGGGCATACAAGGCGACACCGCCCAATCCTGCATACAGACAACAAGTTCAGCAAAAAATAAATAAACAATAGAAAAGCCATCGACAAATTAAGCTACTGCATAGCACAACTATACCTCAGGAGGAGGGTTAGCAGCATCAAACGAAGGAACAACTGGCTCACTGGGGAGCACATCTTTGACAGTGTACTTGGTGACCAGTCGAACCCTTTTGTCCACTTCACTCCCGGACATGCCATCGGCAGACACGCGAGTGGGATCGTCAGTGCGAGTCCACTAAAACATGGGGGTGGACTCTGGCCTGTAGAGGCTGGACGCGACGGCGCAGCCACGTGCGAATGAGGGCGCAGCCTCCCTCCTCTGTGCCGAGGCGACTCTCGAGGTCACAGACACGCTCGTACAGCACGTCCGTCTCCGCGGATTCGCCAGGCATAACTACATTTTTCCAGGAGCGCCTCCTATTGCACGGCGTCGCGGGATCGAACGGTGCGAGTCCAAAGTGCTCGTCGCCAACCTTCTCATCGCGGATGTAGAACCACTTGTCCCTCCACCCTTGGACGGACGCTGTGAGCTTGATGTCAAAATAGGTGGCGGATGGGTCGACGTGAATCCCGCAACCACCTACATCGTAGACCTAAAAGCCAGATGCAGATTGGCGCTTCAATTTGAAGAGGGGCTTGAAGAGGCCGAAGTGCGGCTCGATTCCGAGCCAGCACTCGCAGAGGGTAATGAAGCAAGAGATGTGGAGGATCGAGTTCGGGGTCAGCTGATGGAGTTGAAGTCCGTAGAAACAAAGGAGGCCCCTAAAAAGGAGTGAAGGGGCAAGGAGAGGCCGCGAATGATGAATGCCAAAAACATCACTCGAAAACCAGCAGGAGGAGAAGGAATTGCCTCACCGCCAGGGACACGCGCATCAGTGACTGCGCCAGACAGCACTCCGTCTTGACGAAGAAGACGGAGATCCGACGACTTGATGATGTAGGGACGCCATGCACCATTCGTGACGCGGGTGCCCGTGCCCTTCTTATTCCTGCTGACGGCGGTGCTGGTGCCCGTAGTGGCGGAGCCGCCTTTCTTCTTCACTGCACAAGCGGTGGCCGCGGAATCGGCCACAACACCTCCTTTCTTCTTCCCCATGGCGCGGCGGCGATGCGACCGAAGGAAGTAGCTTGGAAACGAGCGGAGCTGATCCAGTGTCAAGGACGAGACGAGCGCAGAGAAAGCAGAGGAGTAGCAGCAATGGCAATGGAAGCAAAGGGTGAATACGAGCAGATGAGAAATTACCGTCACAGCACCGCTACTTAACCCCTGGAAGATACAATCCAATGGCTCAAAAAAAACCTATTGGACGCGTGGCAAAAATCGTGCTAGACACATGGAGGAGTGGAAGCGTGAACCGTCCCTCCACCGCTCCGATTATGTGTGGAAATCGAGGAGGTGCAGTTAAAATAAAGATTACGCACGCCCAGTCAAATCAAAGTCAGAAAGTGGGACCCACTGCTCGTCACGTCCCGTCAAACTCGCTCACGCGGGCAACTGAGGTCATGAAATCGTCAGCACTGACGTCATCAAAGCTACGCAGCAGAAGACTTAGACTACTTTAGTCCTTCCTCGAGTCTTCGACTCCACAAAGCACTCGGAGGCTACTCCCATAGGGAGCGCTGGTCGCGCACCCTACGATTTTTTCTTTCTTCTTTCTTTTTTTTAGGAACATGGATAATCAAAGCAAACCCAACCACTCGAAGCATGGCTTGACTATGGTCATGGGTTACTCCCATAGGGAGCGCCGGAAACAAATTCGACTGAAACAAGAAAACAAAAGACGACAGTAGTCGCAAAATGATTCTTTAGTCCCTGCTTGAGTCTTCAACTCAACCAGGCACTCGAGGGCTACTCCCATAGGGAGTGCTGGTCGTGCACCCTATGATTATTTATACACAAACTGTGTGTTGATAACATCCACACTCGAAACTCATGGCGACACCGCCTCATAATTTTCCCTACAAAGAGACTGCGTCTCCTGGATCACCCGAATCGTCTCCGTGATGATAAAATTCGGATGCCGCGCTTACAGCGTGAAGGTAAGACCTGAATAAGGCCTGGCAACGCATTAGCTGCGCACTACTAGAAATGTATCCATACCTACAGGTACGATGAACATGCCTTGACGGACGCGTCGAGTGCTCACACCCATATAACTGGAATTCGACTCCTGTAAGACCTCCGCGGCTTGAGTCGAATTACGCCATCACTTTTCCGTATTCGAGTCCGGGGACTCGAGTCCGATTAGATTGCGTTGTTTCACCCTAAGGTGGTTAACTGATACCGATACTTCGATTAAATCAGGCACGCACATCAACAATCCCTATGACAAAAACAAAGCAGTCGAAATATACTCATTCATGCACTCGAAAGACTTCAAATAGTCCCTAGTCGAATCTGCGATTCCACTGGACTCTCGGGGGCTACTGACATGGGTATACCCTATAGGTACTCGAGCTTGGTATATACGTCCTAAATACGTAAAGGCCCACGGTGTCGCCAAGGCCCAAATGAAGGAATCGAGTAACCTACGGACTCTCGATTGCTTGAAGAACAAGAAGGAGCTAAAGATAGAAAGTTTGAAGGGGAAAACCCTAACTTGTAATCGACTCGACCTGCTACCCGAGACCTAGCCTATCTATATAAAGGCTAGGAGGGGGTGGCGAGGAGGACACACGCAACCCTAGTTTCCACAACCCTCGCCAGATTGCATCTGCGCACCATTGTAATCTTCGATTCCTTCGATAATTCCATGAGCAGACAAACAGGAGTAGGGACCTCTACGAGGCCTGAACCTGGGTAAATCTTTGAGTCCCCTGTGTGCTTGTTTGCTAGCCGATAGATGTCTCCAGCGCTCTCTCCTTCTCCAAAACCCAAGTCCATAACAATGGGCATTGATGAGTTAAACCCTCGTCAGCGAGTAACCCGAAGCTTGACCCAACGGATTCGTAAAAATTTAGTACCCAAGGACTTCAAACTCCCGCATGATCGCCAAAAGTACGATGGACTACAAGAACCCGAAGCTTCGCTAATAGATTACTTGGCCACCGTCAAACTACAGGGCGGCTCCACAGCCACCGCGATGCAAAGCTTGTAGCTGCACTTAATCGGTGCCACACGAACATGGCTCAAACAACTACCCGAAGATTCCATCAGTAGCTAGAACGATCTTGAAGACAAGTTCATCCAACACTTCCACTCCACATTCAAACGACTAACATCTCTAGAGCAATTACGGGCGTGCAAACAGAAGCATGGAGAATCAATAAGAGCCTTCATTCAACGATGGCACATTATAAAAAACTCAGCCGGAGCCATATCTGACCAAAGGGCCATTGATGCCTTAAATGATGGCCTCCACCGCCGAGAGTTCATAGAAGAGCTAGGACGGGTCAAACCCAAAATAGTCTCACAGCTAATGGGCATAGAAAATCGCTAGGTTGATGGAGAGGACGCGCTGCATAACAAACGAACACGTTCACCTGAAGAAGACAGGGACAAACGTAGCAATGACAGAAGACAGAGGAACAACGACAGACATGCATGACCAAGTTATGTTGCAGCCAATTTCTCGGGAGAGGGAAATCATAGGAATGACGATTACAATAGTGGGCAACACAATAGCAGAGACGAGGTCAAAGGAAGCCAATCAATATAGCGGTATCAGCGAAGAGCTCGGGAACCACCCATGTCTGCAATGCAAATGTTGAAGGACCCTGTAATATGCACTTTTATGTCGACTCAGCAGGCAAAAGACGATCCAATAATCTCATGAAAGACTGCCGAACATTCCTGAAGATGCAAGAGCTATGCAACACAAAGGCATCCGAAGCAGCAAATCAAGGATACGCCGCTAAGTCTGGCGCGTTAGCCATCGGTGCACCACCACCACCAGCGCACCAGCCAGCAGGACATCCACAAAACACAACAAAACAAGGCAGTGAATACCCTAGGTCAAAGGGGGCAATGTCCATGATTCAGAAAGGGCGCCCATCCAATAGGATCCAGAAGCTTATTACAAGATAATTCAACATGGCTGAGATGGCTCCACCAGCCATACCCGAGTATCTCCACTGGTCAGAACAGGAAATCACCTTCAGTAGAGCTGATCACCCCATTCGAGTACCACAACCGGGTCATTCAGCCTTGATAGTTGAAGCGCAAGTAGGAGGGTTCAACATGAGAAAAGTTTTCATTGATGTAGGAAGTAGCATAAATTTGATCTACGCCAAAACATTGAGAGTAATGAATCTGACAAATGTTGCACCAACAAAAACATCCTTCCACAACATAGTACCAGGTAAAGCCAAAATTCCCTTAGGTAAAATATTTATTGACGTTGTTTTTGGATCCAAAGAAAATTTCAGGCGAGAAAAGCTCGAGTTCGAAGTTATGGACTGGCCATCACAATATCATGCGATCTTGGGATGACTAGCTTTTGCATGATTCATGGTAGTCCTGCGTTATGCATATTTAGTTATGAAAATGCCAGCGCCGAAGGGAATCATAATAGTAAAGGGAAGCTTCACACGATCCGACAATTGCGATCGGGAGTTCAACAAAATCTCGGATTCTTTTGGGATGGCAACCGAGTTTGAGCAGCTGAAAATGTCAGTAACCGCTGAACCTCTGGCAATAGCGCGTGTCAATCCCGATCAGGATTTTGACACCGCGAAAGATACAAAGGAAGTACGTATCCACCGTACAGACCTGAAGAAGACGACATTTGTGGCCTCCAATCTTAGTCCCGCATAGGAAAGCGTGCTCATTGAGTTCCTCCGTGAGAACTGGGAGATCTTCGCATGGCTACCTTCTGACATGCCAGGAATTCCCAGGGAACTCGCTGAGCATGCATTAAACTTGGATTCTAAGGCAAAGCCAGTAAAAAAGTCGCTTCGCCACTTTGTAGAGCCAAAACGTAAGGCCATTGGAAAGGAGCTCCATCGCCTCACTGACGCCAAATTCATTAAGGAGCTAAAGAAAGCAGAGTGGGTCGCAAACCCAGTATGCGTCCCCCAAAAAATACAAAAGAGTTGCGGATGTGCATTGACTTCACCGTGTTGAACAAACATTGCCTAAAGGATCACTTCCCACTACCATGAATCGATCAAATAATCGATGCAACCGCGGGGTGCGAATGTCTTTCCTTCCTAGACGCGTATTCAGGATACCACCAAATTCGGATGAAGGAGGAAGATCAGGAGAAAATAGCATTTATCACGCCATATGGCGTATTCTGCTATACAATGATGCCCTTTGGCCTCAAAAACATCGGGGCAACATACCAACGGATGATGCAGAATTGCCTAGGAAACCAAATCGGCACAAACGTACAAGTATATATGGATGATGTTATAGTTACAACAAAGCAAGGATCCTTGCTTATCAAAGATCTCCAAGAAACATTTGAGAACCTCGATTTTTTTTGCATCAAACTCAACTCGACGAATTGCTCCTTTGGAGTCCCAGCAGGGCAACTCCTTGGATACCTTGTATCAGCAAAAGGAATTGAAGCCAACCCCAAGAAAATACAGGCGATTATAACAATGAAAAAGCCAATGAATCTTCGGGGCGTGCAGCAACTGGCTGGACAGGTTGCATCACTCAGCCGCTTTATTGCCCGGTTAGGAGAAAGACACTACCATTCTACGCCCTCATGAGGAAATCAGAAAAATTCAAGTGGATAGAAGAAGCTCAATGCGCCTTTGAAGATCTCAAAACGACACTTTCGACATCGCCCGTCGTCGTGTCTCCACGCGAGAAGGATCCATTATTTCTTTACATCGCTGCCACAAATCAAGTGGTCAGCACGGTTCTGGTCATGGAACGACCCGAGGAAGGGAAATCAGAGGCAAATCTATTTCTTGAGCGAGGTCCTCTCACCATCCAAACAAAAGTACCCCAGTATTTATGACAGCACGAAAGTTACGACATTACTTTTCGGAACACCTGATCATAGTGGTCAAAGAAGCGCCTTTGTCCAATATCCTCAATAATCCAGAGGCAACTAGACATGTCTCTCTATGGGGCATTGAGCTTTCCCCTCGAGATATCACGTACGAGAAGCGTAAAGCAATTAAATCATAAATTCTGACTGATTTTATTACTAAATGGACTAAATTACAATGCGCGGGCCCACCTGGCCTTTCTAGTTCATGGATAATGTACTTTGATGGATCAAAAAGAACGAAAGGAGCAGGGGCATGAGTCATACTAGTATCACCACAAGGCTATAAAATGCGATATATTCTTCGGATGAGCTTCACCAATGCGTCCAATAACGAAGCTGAGTACGAGGCCTTCTTGCATGGTATGCGTATGGCTAAAGCCTACGACGCAACTCGCCTCAAAATATTTGGTGACTCCAATCTTGTAGCACATCAAGCAATGGACAAGTGCAATGCCATCAGTGATAACATGATTGCCTACCGTGATCTTTATAGCATTATGGAGGCTCAATTTGATGGATGCGAGGTATCACACATAGGAATAGCAAGCAATAAAGAGGCCGACAATCTAGCAAACATCGGGTCCTTATGCCTCCCAGTGCCACCCGAGGTTTTTTGGGAGGAGATAACTAGCGTTCTATCAAGGCCAAGAGAGTTTCTGAGGTCATAGCACCAAAAGAAGGAAAAAGATTAAACAACGAAGGGACTCGGGGGCTCCACTAGCTAGCATAAATACAGAAGGAGTCATCGAAGAAGAACCGGAAGTTGATGAGGTCATGATAATCGAACCTACATGGATGTAGCCATACATAGCATATATGACTCGGGGAGAGCTACCCGAAGATGTAACAAAGCCCGGCGAATCACTCGAAGATCAAAAGCCTTCAGGATGATGAAAGGAGAGTTATACAAAAGAAGTATTTCATGTGTGCTACAGTGATGTGTCACACTCAACCAATGAAAAATTATACTCAAAGATATACATGAAGGAGTATGCGGCCATCACGCTAGTAGTCGAGCGATCACAGCCAAAGCTTTTAGGGAAGTATTCTATTGGTTCACAGTAGTATAAGAGGCAAAGGATATAGCCAGAACATGCGAGGCATGTCAATGATTCGCCACAAAGCCTGGTGCACCCGCCGCTGAGTTAAACCCCATACCTCTCGCCTGGCCTTTCGCTCAGTGGGGACTCGATATGGTGGGTAAACTTCACAAATCATCTCCAGGAGGACACGTCTTTCTGCTAGTAGCAGTCGGCAAATTTACTAAATGGATTGAGGCAATTCCTATTACCAATCAGGACGGAACTTCGGCTGTGAATTTTATTAAGTCCATAGTATTCCAATTTGGTGTGCTAAATAGCATCATTACGGATAATGGAACTAATTTTACTTCCAATGAGAGTTTAAGGAATACTATGAGGACATGGGTATCAAAGTAAGCTACGCCTCAATAGCCCACCCGCAAACCAATGGGCAAGTGGAGAAAGCCAATGTCCTAGTAACTGCTAGCATCAAGAAGAGATTACTAGCACCGCTCGACATTGCAAAAGGAGCATGGGTTGATGAGATACCATCTGTTCTATGGAGTTTGCACACTACTCCAAATAGTTCGACATAAGAAACACCCTTCTTTCTGGTCCACGGTGCGGAAGCCGTCCTTCCAGTCAAAGTATCACACGAATCTCCACGAGTAGCCGCATATGACGAAGACGCATCAAGAGAAGCAGTTGAAGATGATGTTGATGCACTTGATGAAGCCCGAGACACTACCCTACAAAGAGCTACTACATATCAGCAAAACTTGCGCAACTACCATATTCGATGGCTGCATCCTAGGTCCCTCGTTGTAGGGGACCTAGTTCTTCGCCTCAAACAAGACAGTCACTGAAAATTGGAGTCGCCTTGGGAAGGACCTTACATTGTTACATAAGTTATTCCTGGAGGAGCATATCGGCTACACGACAAGAAAATAGGGGTCAAATACTCCAATCTGTGGAATGTTGCACAACTACGACGCTTTTAACCTTAAGAATTTATATTTTTTCTCGTAAATAGTAATTACAATAAGGCCTATGGCCCGGCTTCTTAGCCATAATATTTTGGTCAACGGCCAAGAGGCTATCCGCCAAATAATGTATCTTCGGCTTTGGCATATGAATAAAAGATAAATTCTTCATACTACGACTCTTTATTATATATCATTTTTGCCATCAAAACAAGGATATCAATTTATATATAAGAATTTTTCTGATAAATCTAACAACAGTTATGAGCCTATGTCCAGATACAGGCATCCGAACATAGCCTCGGGGGCTACTCCCATCGGGAGCGCTGGCGCGCACCCGATACAAAATGATGTATACAAAATCAAGACAATCAATACCTAAACCTATGAGTTTTACTTTTATGTATCCTCAAAAGGTTACTCCTATCAGGAGATTTTATAAATTATTAAAACCAAACGTCTGATAAAAATCAGAAATTCGAGCAGCCAAACATGGCAGCCGACAAAACTCAATACAAAAATCTTGGATCACACCCGACGCGATAAAACTCTGAATGCCCTGTCCAAGATATGAAGATAAGACCCTAGGATTCGTCTTGTGTGGCCTGGTAATCGCACAAGAATGTGCTCTGCCAGTAAAATATCCGTATCAACAATACGATAAAAAACCCTGACAGACGCGTTGGGTACCCGATAAAATAGAACTAGGATTCAATATTCAATAAGACCTCAGCGGCTCGAACTGAATTACGCCTGTTATAATTCCGAGTTCAGGCCTAGGGACTTGAATTTGATGTAGGTCTACATTGTCTTTGCGTAGGAGCAATGAATTGATTCCCGATCCGTCAGAAGCATCAGGCCTGCTGTACCAAATCCCTATAAAACTAAAAACAATACAATACAAAAGAAAGAAAGGAACTGAAAATATCTTTGAGACTCAACCAAAATCTATGGTTCAGGTAGAGTCTCGAGGGCTACTGATATAGGTACAATTACTCAGGTGCTTATGATTTGCTATCCTGGCTGCATAAAGGATCACGACCCATGAATATCCAAGATGATGGTCCAGGAAAGCAACCGACAAAATCCTTGGTCGTATTAGGAAAGGAAACATGAACCGACGTTGTGTTGGTATTGTAATTGTACATATGTAATCTATCTGTATACGGCTTTGGGACCCGACATATTATATATAGGATGGTAGAAGCCTATGAGGAGGTATCGAAAAACCCACAAGCAATCTATAATAGTGTTATTCATCAAGTAATCAGACGACTTTGATTCCCTTGTTTTCCTAATATCCGACGAAATCCCCAGCATTCTCTTTTCCGCAAAACCCCAAGTTCATCACCATGGACATTGCCGAGGTTACCCCTCGTCACCAGTCAATAATTAAAAAAAATGTAAGATGAAGATACCTTTAAAGATAAAACAAATGCTTGGAATGTCCGTCGAGGGGTGTTTCTTACAAAAGACAACCTTGCTAGAAGAAACTGACATGGAAGTAAGAAGTGTGTTTTTTGCCGTCATGATGAGATAATTAAACACTTATTTTTGAATGCAAATTTTCTAGTACTATACGGCTAGTCATCCAAATGGCTTATGGATTGTATCCTCCCACTAGTGTTACCAACATATTTGGCAACTAGCTACATGATATCGAGTACAAATATAAAATACTTATTCGGATAGGAGCGTTTGTCGTTATATGGTTACTTTGGCTGTGTAGAAATGACAAGGTTTTTACTGACAAATCTTTTTTATCTTATGCAGGTTATTTATCGTTGGACCGCTAAGCTCCGTTTATAGTCACCTCTACATCATGTGAAGTTGAGAGACCTATTTACGGAGGTCTGTACATGCTTGGAGGATACGGTAAGGGATATTTTTACCCGACATGGATGACAACGTGATCTCAGGATCGACCCTCCACCACCTAGGCATTATATAGACATTGTTGGCTTTTTTTATACTTCCTTTTTATTATTTTTCCTTGAACCTGAATCTTTTGTCCGTTGTGTGCATCTTAGTTATGTAGAGGACAGGTCTAATACTTAAAACTTTTAAATAATAAAGCATCCATTATAAAAAATATCACTCTACAACATGAATTTTGCAATTCGTGCAAATGATGGTCTGAGTGCGTGTTAACAGTGAAACTTATAGCATGGCCCACCTATCGGGATGACGTGGATGGCCAAAATGATCAGAGGGTCACAAACATTACATAGTTTTTAATCTGGACCTTTTTGTAATTCCTCTTTGCTTCTTTTCTGTTTCTCTACCAACTCCAATGTTTGCTCGGCCTTTTCGATTTGCCGGTGGTGAGCCTCCATATAGAGGGCTCACGCGTCATCCACGTTGAGGCCGAGCGTCAACTACATAAATGAGCTGCTCTACCTTGTCTCACGGCTCAAAGATGAGGGTTAGCAAGTGACCAAAGGGACATTGGAGGCGAGTGCGTCTGTGGTCCTCTTAATAATGTGACGCTAGTGTCACCAGCAACCTCCTAGCCATCCACGAAGTGGTTGAGGTCAAGGGGTCGCTCCCGGGCAATGAGATGTATCTTCTTCCCTGTCATCGGCTATCATCTTCCACCCTCGATTCCATCTCCTCCTCTTCCTTTCCTAGCAGCCATGGACCACAAATATGTTACTCAGGCGTGCTCCCTAACCTCTCCCCTCTCACTTGTGTGCTCTCGTTCTCTGTCTGGCCATCTGGGTGAAGGGGTTCCGTGGTAGAAAACAAAAACATTCCTACTACAAGAACACACCATCCAAGATGTATCTATGGAGAAGTATTGTAACGAGCGTGATATGAAGTTCATACCTTTGAAGACCGGAAGCAATATTACGTTCCTACACAACCATTGCGGATGAAGCTGGCGTAGCAGACCTCAAGTTCTAGAAGACTTCAAGCATCTAGCACCACTAATGGCAGTGCCTTTGAAGTTTTACACACGTCTGGTGTAAAAGACGTCACTCGGGCCCCGGTCCAGCAAGGCAACAGAAGAAGAAGGTCCAGACCAACTCTGATAGCACGATGGCGTGTGTTTGGTGGATAAAGCTCTACTTCATTGCGTATGTTCCAAACAAGAGAACACACACGAGAGGGAGAGAGGGAAGGTGAATGGACAACAGTGGAATGAGATTTGGAGGAGGCACCCTTCCCCCTTATATAGGAATAAACTGGGCACCCCCACCCCTCCAAGTCGGGGTGGGGCTATACTTTGGAGGAGGGGGAGGAGGCGGACGGAGGCCGGTGGGGTGGGTGGGATCCACCCACGCACCTAGCCCACCTAGGGGCCGGCAGTGGTCGGTACCCCCACCTCTCATGCCAAGCCCACCAAGGGGCCAGCGGCTCCCTCTTGGGTATTATCCATTTTTATTTATTTAAATAAATATATTTAATATTAATTCCATCAGTTAAATATTAAATACCTTTTATTTAGTTTTCATTTATTCAAAAATCCTTTTGAATAACCTCTGAGCACTTCAGTATATCTCCGGAATGTTTCCGGTTCTCTCTCTTCCTATTTCTCTTACAATAACGGATCAACCTGTAGCGTCTCTACCCTTAAGCGTGACACCCTTATGGTTCGAGAATGCTCAGACATGATCGAGACATCTCTCTGATTAATGACCAACAACGGCGTCTAGAAACTCATGATGGCCCCTTCACACTCCCCAAATTTGATTGATTGCTTGAACCTTTTAGATGTTGAGTCTCATTCCCTTTGCATTACGATACATGGTTTGTCCAAGACCCGATCTCTAGTATCGATATACCTAGTTCAATCTTGTTACCGATAAACACGTTTACTCATTCCCGTGATATTACATCCTTGTGACCTAGTCACATGCTTGCAAGCTCATTCATGTAATCTCACCGAGTGGGCCCAGAGTATCTATACATATCTCCGATTGGAAAATCCCGATCTCAATATATAGGCCTCAACCTACTCATTTGGAATACCCAATACACACCTTTATGACCACCTAGTTACGAACATGATGGTTGATGTGATCAAAACATCCACGGGAGATAGTTATTGATATGATCTCACGGTCGAAGGACTAAATCACTATGCTTTGCTAGATATTGCAATGTTGAACTTTGTGATTAAATCACATTGAAATTCTATGGTCGGGTCTCTCCATCACTCCATTTATCTAATGATGGAACCTTGTTGTCAGTTGACGTTAATAAGTCCATGACTAGGGAACCTCGACCATCAATTACCCAACAAACTAGTACTAGAGGATACTAGGGACCTGGTTTGTTTCTATACCACACCTGTATTAATATTCCCTCATATAGTTCCAACATGATACAAAACTATTATGAACATTAGAGATATATCAAATAAAGGAACTTTATTATTGGCCTCTAGGGCATATCTCCTTCAGTCTCCCACCTGCACTAGAGTATAATTACACTATTTTACATCAGGCAATAATTTAACACCAATAGCTTCCCGGTGTTAATCGTGCTTTGCTTGTGGTAGAGGCTTTGTGAATGAATCAACTACATTCACATCTCTATGTACTTTGCAAACTCTAATGTTATCCTCATCTATGTAATCTATTATTACATGGTAAGACAAAAAATGTGCTTGGCCATAGAGTGGAACCTTTGATCCTTCACGTTTGCAATGGCCCCCATGTTGTCATAGTAGATGCACACAGGGTCTTGCGCGCTTCGGAACACTCCAAGTTCAGTTATGAACTTCCTCAACCAGATAGATTAATTTTCCGCTTCAAAGGCAGCCATGTACTCTGAATCCATTGTACATTGAGCCACCGAGGATTTCTTCCCACTCCTCCAACTTACTATGCCACCATTTACCATGAACACATACCTTGTTTGAGACTTTGATTCATCTGGATCAGTGCATAAGCTTGCATCCACGTAACCAGTTACGGTAAGTTCTTGTTCATGTCCTGCAAAGACAAGAAGCATATCCTTAGTTCTTTTCAGATACTTGAGGATATTCTTAATTGTAGTCCAATGTACTGACCCAGGGTTACTTTGGAAATGGCTCGTCAAGCTAAGAGCCAGTGCCACATCTGATCAAGTGCTCAACATGGCATACATGATGGAGCCAATGGTCGAGGCATAAGGAATGTATTTGATTGCTTCCTTATCATGCTCCATCTCTGGCATTGAGTCATACTCAACAACTTACCTTTTATGATGGGCAATGAACCTTTTTTGCCTCATCCATTTAAAATTGTTTCAGAATCTTCTCTAGGTAATGTCCTTGACCAAGTGCTAGTAGGCGCTTTGATCTTTCTCTATAGATCTTAATGCCTACTACCTCCGTTTCAAGGAATAAGGCACACACGCATTCCAAAGCAAAGTTTGACCAAATAAATAAAGCAACTAAAATTTGATTATATTGTGTAAAATTAGTATCATTGGATTCGTATTGAAACATACTTTCCAGTGATGCTAATTTTGTACCAACATTCTTTATATATTTAGAGTAAATCTTGGTCAAAGAAAGAACACGCAAAACGAGGATGTCTTATTACTTGGGACGGAGGTAGTAGTATTTATGCTGCTTCACCCATGTCCTTGATAGAGAATTTATTGTTTGAATAATCTTTTACGCTATTCATAAGATTCACATCATTCCCTATTAACAATATATCGTCCACATATAGTACTAGGAATGCCACTAAGCTCCCATTCACTTTATTATAGATGTAGGCCTCTTCTTCATTTTGGCTAAATCCAAAACCTTTGATAACTTGATCAAATCAAAGATTCTGACTGCGAGATGCTTGCTTCAGTCAATAAATGGACCTCTAAAGATTGCATATTTTACAAGCATCCCCTGGATTAACAAAACCATCTGGTTGCAGTATATACATCTCTTTCTCAATGTTGCCATTTTCACATCCATCTTCCATATTTCGTAATCAAAATGTGCAACAACTGCTAGTAAAATCCGAATAGACTTCATCTTCGCTATGGGAGAGAAATTCTCTTTGCAGTCAATTTCTTGAATTTTGTCAGAAACATTTTGCCACAAGTCGAGTTTGTAGACAGTAACGTTTTCTTCAGCATCTATCTTTTTCTTGAAGATCCCTTTATTATCTATAGCCTTTCAGCCTTCGAGAATATCTACCAAGGTCCATACTTGGTTTTAATACATGGATTTCATTTCGGATTCCACGCCATTTCTCGGGCTTGGGGCCTTCCATTGCTTATTTCTAGGTTGTAGGTTCATCATGTTTAACCAACATGACCATGTTCACAAGATGACCGTACCAATCAGGAGTGGAACGCTTTCTTGTTAACCTGCGGGGTTCGACATGAGCCTCGTCATGATCATCATGATCTTCATCATTTTCTCTGACTCTAATATGTGAGGGAGGTTTCCGAACATTTTCCGTTGTGTTACTCGGTATTTGGAGATGGGGATCAATAATCTCGTCGAGCTCTATCTTCCTTCCACTTACACTTTTCGTGAGGAACTCTTTCTTGAGGATGGTACCATTCTTAGCGACAAACATTTTTCCCTCAGCTTGGTTGTAGAAGGCGTGTATCCAATAGTTTCCTTTGGATACCCTACAAAGATGTAGTTTTCCACTTTAGGTTCGAGTTTGTCAGGATGTAGTTTCTTAACATAAGCATCACATCTACAAACCTTCAGGAAGGACAACTTTGCCTTCTTGCCATGCCATATCTCATACAACATTGTCTCCACAGACTTGGATGGCAACCTATTTAAAATGAATGTGGCAGTTTCAAGAGCATATCCCTAGAAAGATACATATAAGTTGGTGAGTGATATCATAGACTGCACTATCTAATAGGGTGCGATTATGTCGCTCGGACACACCATTATGATGTGGTGTTCCAGCTGGTGTAAGTTGTGGTACTATGCCACAAGCCTTTAGATGTGTGCCAAACTCGTAACTCAAATAATCGCCCCTCGATCAGTTCAAAGGTGCTTGATTTTCTTGTCGAGTTGATTCTCAACTTCACTCTGAAATTGCTTGAACTTTTCAAAGGTTTCAGACTTGTCTTTCATCAAGTAGATATACATATATATTCTTAAATCATCAGTGAAGGTGACAAAGTAACGATAACCATTACACTATGAGATGCTCACTGGTCCACATAGATTAGAATGTATGACTTCCAATAGGTTTGTCACATATTCCATCATATCGGTGAACGGCGTCTTAGTGATTTTGCCCATGAGGCACGGTTCACATCGGTCGAGAGATTCAAAATCAAACAATTCCAGAAGTCCATCAGAATGGAGCTTCTTCATGTGTTTTACACTGATGTGACCCGTATGACAATGCCACATATATCATCACCATGCTTACATCGCTTGGCATCTATGCTATGGATGTGTGTATCATCACATTCAAGATTCAATAAGAATAAACCTTTACTTTGTTGCACATGAACATATAACACATTATTCATATAAATAGAACAACCACTTGTATCTGATTTAAACAAAGAATGATCCTGCAACAAGCAAGATCGACTAACAATATTCATGCACAAAGCCGGTACATAGTAACACTCAACAATAAAATTAATCCCGAGGGGATACGTAGAGGGAGAGTGATGACATCCATCACTTCGACTGTGTGGCTATTGGCGACATGCATCTTCACCTCGTCCTTCACCAGGTGCCTCTTATTCCATAACTACTATTGAGATTTACCAATATGAGCAACAAAACTAGTATCAAATACCCAGGTGTTGCTCCTCGCACTAGTGACGAAAACATCAATAACGTGTATATCATATATACCTTTCTCTTTGGCAATGATCTTGTCGACCTTCTTATCTTCTAGGTACTTGGAGCATTTGCGCTTCTAGTGACCCTCTCCCTTACAGTAGAAGCATGTGACGCCGGGCTTGGGCTTGGATGCCTTGGAGCAAGCGGCAACAGGCTTGCCATCCTTCTTAGGTTTGCCTCTCTTGCCATTGCCCTTCTTAGCAGAATGCTTGAGGTCAATAGTTTTGTTAACCATCAAGACGGTGTGCTCCTTCTTGATCTCCACCTCAGCGTGTTTGAGCATGGCGAACAACTCAGACAGGGTTTTGGTCAAACCCTGCATGTTTTAGTTTGGCACAAACCCTTTGTAGCTAGGGAAATGAATATAGCACCCTATCAATCACCATCTTGTCATTGATTTTGCAATCAAGGTCGTTCATGCATTGAACGTAGCCAGGCATTTTGACCATGTGCTCCCTCAAGCTGTTGTACTCTTCCATTTTGGCAGAGAAGAAGAGGTTCGAAATTTCTGACCTCTCAGACATGTCCTGGGCACAAAGATGGTCTTGAAATCAGTGATGATCTCAAAGGCACTCTTGTTCTCAAAGCGCTTTTGCAGGTCGGCCTCCATGGCATAGAGCATGCCACTATGGACACAAGCATTATCAACTGCCTTCGTTTGATAGATGTTCTTATCATCTTGGGAGGCATTGGCATCGGGTGCATCACCTAGCTCGGCTTCTAGTATGTAGGAAATCTTCTGGGGAATGAGGAGAATCCTCAAATTGCGGGACCAGGCGATGAAGTTTGACCCGTCAGTTTTGACTTTTCTTTCTAAAGGAATAGGCCAAGGTTGAAGGTAGGGCAAGACATCTACAATGGTATTTTCAAAGTCATTAATCTTATGTTCATAATATGAGTTCTTTTTAGTTAAATTACTAGAACTCCCACTTAAACGAACATCCCTCAATGTTCGCTCAGTGATTACATGATCCCTTTACACTATATCATCCTTGATCGTCACATCCTTTGATACAGATGCTAGGGTGGACTAAACATGTCGATCACATCATTATGTGACTCGTGCTTAACCTTTCAGTCACCTATGTTCCGAGCCTATATCTGTACATTCTAGGCTCGCCAATTTTAACCATAGTGTATTGTAGTGCATACATGGCTTGCACCCACCGTATGCGAACTATGGGGCCCCCAAATTAATCCTCCGAGAATCCCATTATGTATACACCACGATCCCATGATCAGTTTGTCGTGGCACATAATCGACATGTATCAAAGTAAACATCTAGTACTTAAGAGGATACAGGTCATACCTCAAATGCCATTATGCTACGTTAGCCATCATGAGTGGAACTTTATCAAAGCATAGACCCCGAGCCATGCCTTAACCTACAAGCAGCTAACTGGGAGAACATCCTAGCTCGCATCATCGTCAACATCACCTCCTTATTCATCTTACTTGTCGAATCTGATGATGTTAATAACCAGGGACAATGCTAGTGAGTACTTTGAATGTACTCACAAACCACCTTAAGATAATAATAATAATAGAAGGGTATGCAATATGGATGTGGTAGTAGGAGGGCTCCATAAGAGGTTCTTTCCTAAAATAGTTTCTTTTGTAGATATATCATATACATATCTTTGTTGAAAACTTTTGTAAAATGTTTGAAAAGTCTTTTGAAAGTTTTGGAAAACTAGGATTGGGTCACCCATTTCTCATCTCGCGGTCATCATCGACTGGACCTTCCATCTTTCGTGATCCTTCAATATCACCTCACCTTCCCTGGTGTCGTTTAGACTACCAGTTTTTCGAAAACTCTTTTCCAAAATCCTTTTTGAAATCAAAACTAGCACCTCTCTACAGCAACCTTCCCAACCGTCCATGACCATGGACCCGGCTATTCGAATAGATTTACACTTTGAGAGGTTGTACACTTTACCCACACCATCTAGGTACCCTACCTTGATCCCTTATGGATCGTGGGTTGAGTAACTAATCAAGACTCTCCAGATGCCACTCTAGCATAGGCCCTACACTATGAGTTGTTCCTCTCAATGTCGGGAGGCCCGGTATCGATCAAAGCCAACTAGAGCGCATGCCACTCTTGGGATCTACACTTTTAATGAGAGGCTCATAGTATCGCTCGGCCACCCATAGGTAGTTCGTATTCTCCCCTAGACCATTGCAGTAGCAAACGGTTTCCCCTAGGGAAACATGGCTTCAAGAGATGCGATCCCTTATAAGTAGTTGGAAGGCATCCCATACTAGAGTCGACACCCTTCAAGTCAAGCCCCTTCCCATATAAGAGTAATGTGGTTGCACGGGTTAATTGTTCTAGCAAACTTCAAAGAAATGGGTGCGTTTTCGTAACCATTTTTCCTCCTTTTTCCTTCAGCATATTTGTAAAACAAAAACCCTTTTATTTATACAAACTCTCTTGGTAGGCCAGACCTAACCAAGGTTTTATCATTAAATATTTTGTAAAAAAATCGGGGTCTTCCCATCCTATAGTTTTGCTTTGGCTAAACCGGGTCCCCAAGGGGAAATGGTGTTATATACCATTTCAGATACAAGGGGCAAGTAGGTATCATCAACAGGGTTTGTACTTAATAGTACACAATTTTTAATGGTTTGGAGGAGCCAAACAACTACCAGATAAAGATTACCATATAGTAAACAATGTAGTTTTTACATAATCAATTAAATAGATAAAACATGCATAAGTAAAATAATAGGACTAGGCTTATGAGCAAGTAGGTGGCTTGCCTCTGATCAGCAATCTGGCAATATGTCCCTGAGCTTCTTCTTAGAATACCATAATAACCAATAATAACTAACTTCTTCGGGTCTTCGATATAGTTGCAACTATCATCGTTAGGGATCATACATGCAAGTAAACAAGACCACAATCAACACAAGGAGTACAAGCACCATTACAATATAGCAAACAAACATTCAACACACTACTAGCTTCAGTAAGTTTGATAGATTGAGATTATAACACTTGGAATCTACTTGATTTTCCTTAGTATAATTTCTTTATGAGTTAAACGTCAAATACCACTTAATGAAAGGGTTTCAAAATGAGGCATGGGTATGTATGATAGCAACGTACAGATATGATGGCATCGGATAGGGGTTGAAATAACAAAGCCACCAAAAGTGGTTTCATGATTTTATTAGTTTCCTTTATTTATATATGAATTTGTTTAGTGGAATAAACCCTAGTTTAGGTGAATAATTCACCAGAAAATACCTTGAGATCAAATAAATTTCTGCTCAGAGGGTTTTGTATACCTTTGAGTTTGTGATTTTTGATAGTTGGAATCACCTCAAAATTATTAAAAGAACGCCCTTGGAAAATTCCCAAAGTCAGTTCTGCAAGCTTTTTATCCTTTTCACCAAATATATTCTATAGAAGCTTTTGTTATGAAACCAAAGGAACATGGCAGGTACTTCAAATAACATTCTGTAGAAATTGGAATCACTATTTTTGGAGTTGTATAACTGTAGATGTGATTTATCTACTGAAATAGTTCTAGAAAAAAGGTTTAATTCATCAAAATTCAAAAAAGGGTCAATAAATATTGGATTCCTATGGTTTGTTAGGTATGACAGTTAAGTTGTACTAAGAGTTGGAATTGGGTCAAAATCCTTTTTGCTTTGGCCTAGAGAATTTTTTAAATACACAATTGAATTGATTTTGTCAATTTTTCTATTGGGAAAATAAAGCTCCACTTGGCATGGGACTAATTTCATCAGATAGGTACTTTCAATACCTTCCAGTGGATATTGGATTTACCCTATTTGCAAAAAGGAAACTCATTGAGGAAATTATTCCTTGGAAAAGATACCTTCTAGAAATTTATTTACTATAAAAAATAAAAATTAATCTGGCCCTAGGGCTTGGTCTGCATGTTAGGAAAACCCCTAGAGAACATCTAGGAATTTAGATCTAAGCACATACTACTAGTTCTCATTTTCATTTTGATTTAAAGCTAGCAGTAGTTTTCTGGACAAAAAAGGAAATATTTTTAAAGAAAAGAAAGAAATAGCTATGCGGGCCAGATCTGGTGAAGGATGGGCCTAACCCGAGCCCACCGGCCTAACTCCAGCTACCAGTGCGCGCAGGAGAGGGATTTGAATCCCTGGGCAGCGGGCCCGCTCGTTAGTGGGTGCCGACGACCAAAGCGGTACAGAGCGAGCTGGCCCGTTGGATTTAAGGAGATCCGACGGTCGGCCATCATCGTTTCCAAAACAAGAACCTAGCAGCGGAGGAACCCTAGGGTGGTCCAAGAATAGATGGGGAGCTCACCTAAGGGCTTCTCCGGCCAAGGGGAGGCAAGGAGGTGAAGCAGCGCTTGACGAGGATCACAATGATGGGCGATAGTGAGGCGTTTGGCCCGGAGACGGGACTCACGTGAAGATGACCAAGGGACCTTCGCCGGAGCTCAGTGGGAGATCGTTTGGAGGTATTCCTGGGCCAAAAAAAGGGCATGGATTAATAGATCTGAATGTTAAGAACACATGCTTGTAGAGATAAGAAGAGGGGAGGGTCGGTTGACCTTCAAACTTGCATGCACGATGGCCATCGAGAGGAGATTATTTTCTCCTCTTGAGCTATAGAGGGAAGGAGGAGTTGTGGGAGGTTGTGGGAGAGGTGGACGGGGGTACTAGCAGTAGTGGGGTGGTTCAGAGTGGCCTGAGTCACCAGCACGACAGTGCTTTCTTGTATACCCAAGAGGGTGGTTTTCTCTCTTTCCATGGTGTGAGAGAGTGGAGGGAGAGAGTAGAAGCTCGAGGGAAGGTGATCTGGTGGCCAGGGGCGAAATGAGGGAGCAGGGGTAGGGTGGAAGGCCTTTGGTCCATTTAAAGGCAATGGGGAGGTTCATGGTGGACATGGCTTATTGTGGAGCTAGGGTTGGTCCATGGGCTTCTCATTGGTTACCATGGGTGGTGGAGAGATGGGGGGTCCAGGGTCGTGTAGGAGGGCAGTGAGGGAGGGTGTGCTGCTGCAAGTAAAACAATTGAGCAAGATATGGGTGTCCCTCTCTATTGTTTTGCTTCCAAGGACTAGAGGACAAAAGCTAGGGTTTTCTACAGTACTAGCTATAGGTATGGTCGACAAGGTGAGAGATCTGGATGTTGTGGAGAAACATTGGACAGGTTTTGTTGGGGTTTGGAGATATTTTGATAGTGATTTTGTATAATGATAAAATTTCCACACTTGGTGATCACTATGGGAAGTTTTCATTCTTGATCTTGGCAAGACGAGACCATGATGTTGGTAGCTAGATAAGGTAAAGAAGCACCTCTGAGAATTATTTGGGATTTATTGGATGATTTGTGATCCTTTTTATATCAATTATTCAAATAGCGATGAATATGGTTTATGGAATTGAGTTGAGATTTTTGAAAAGTACAAGTTGGGTTTTGGTTTGAGATGGTCCCAAATATTAATTCACACATTGGAGAATTTCCCCGGATTTATTAGGGAGAGAAGTATTTAAAACATTTACTTTATCATTTCCGCCATTTAAGAAAATAGGCAAAAAGAATTATTAAAATCTTTGAAAAATATTGGGAAGATAGGATATGGTATATAGGCCCCAAATATTCCTAAAGTTGGACAATTTTTTTGAATAGATACAAACTTTCCTTTATAGATGGAGTTTTGAGATTTTGTTAAAACAAAGGAATTAAATACCTTTTGGGTCAAAATAATTATAGATAATATTTGATAAATTTTTATATCCAAGGTATATGATTTACACATGATTTATCAATCATTTGCAACCTTGGGTTTTTATAATTCAACTTCATTTGGGTAGAAACAAAGAAGAGGATCTTGGGCAAAGTTATTTTTATACCTTTAAAACCTTGTTGGAATAAGGAGCTCAAAGCTCCCCCGGGGTCATGGGGTATATGGATATATAGAACAAGTTATGAACATCATCATGGTACGATGAGTTGGGGTTGATCATGGTTGAACTTACTTAGGATAGATGCCAAAGTTGGCTAAACATAAGGGTGTCGTAGAAGAATATTAATTAGCTTCAAAAACCATGTGGGTTTTAGAAGCACGTAGCTTCAATTGGAACAAGTGAAGTATGGATGGATATAACTTCATAATTAGATCATAACCATGCCAAGATTTGGTAAAGATAATATGGTATGAGGATGTGAGCTTCTGCCAAAGTAGGCATGTTGATAAGATTTGCAGAAAGGGTTATTTTCTTACCTACAAAACCATCAAGAACAAGTGGGTTGGAGTATGGTCTAGACAAGGGAAAGAGTGGGCCTTGGAGAGTCTTTAATATTGTCTAAAAGATGGTTCAAGTGCATTACCAAAAATGTACAATTGTTGGAAAATAGGAAATCTCAAAGATGTGATATTGATAACAGTTTTCCAGACTTAGTCATTTTTGACAGATTTAGGGTTTTTGCCTAGAATACAAGAGGGGATGATATTGATAGGATGCAAGGTTCCAAACTCATCAGAAAGTAGATGAGGTTGAAGTGTAGATTTAGTAGAATGGATCCATGCTTGGAGTTGGTCTTCATTGACTTGGAAGCTTCTAGAAATGGTTAACTCTAAAGTGATTTAGTTTAGGGATTAGATAGTCACTTTAGTGACCAGAGGTTAGATCAAGCTTTGGTAATTTGCTTAGGGTTTGGTATTTCTTAACTTAGTTTATTCCTAGAGTATGAGCTCCTAGAGTATCTCATACTACTTCCTAAGGAAACAAGTCCAGCATCAGATCAAAGCAATTCCTCCAAGCAAGCATACCAATCTTCTAGTAAGGTTATCATCAAGCCTAGCTTGAGAGAAGGATGGGTAGTTTGAAAGATTTGAGTTTTGAAGAAGGTAAGATTTCTTGGTACTTCTACCAAGAATATAATTTAAAATCTTTAAAAAAGGTTCTGGAAAAACCTAGGGGTAAGAGAAGTTGGAAGTTCTGTATTGAAAACATAGGGAGATTATATCATATAGATCTCCATAGTTTTGTGAATAGAAGCTAAGAAAATAGTTGTTGCTGCAAAGGCATCTTGGCTCAAGTTTGAAATGCCATAACATTTGAGAATATGTAAAATGAGCCAGAACAATTTTGTTAAATAGCTTTTGTCAACGAAGGGTGAGGGAAGGAGTATATCTTCTGCTACACATTTAGATGCATAAGCACTAACAAACAACAAGAAAACACTACATCACTAACAAGAAAAAGTTTTTGTTCCCCCTGATTTTTGCATCCTGGACAACTAATTAGGGTTGCTGAAGGTGGGATGTTACACAAACATCGATATGTCTAGCACCCGATCATCATGGCCTGCTTCATAATGATGGGCTCTCTTGGTAGTTCACACTAATGGGAGAACATAAACATTGGAATTATGTTTGAGAGATCATATCATTATTCTACCATTGTAAGTCTAATACTAGCACAACAAGATGCATAATAGTTAACATCAAATGAAAATAGTTTATGTGATCTGTGGTGGTCATCGCGTCTTCATCCCCATCGAGTGCGTCGGTGTTGCACCAGGTTCATGGTGCCACCTTGCCTTGGTTGTTCATTACATAAACACTTACCTAGACCACACATATCACAAGCCCCTGCAAAATAAAGTTAGACATCCCTACTATATATTTGCATGTTTTACGTGGTTGTTTAGCTTCCGCACAAGAACTGCTTCTTACATACGAATATCAGCCACAACATGGATTAACTAGTTCCTGCTTTAAATCCCTTTTCAGGGCGTCCTTTGTAAATGCCATATCAACTAATGTTGGATAGACAGACACCCGTTGGCCACTTATATGGTACAAGCCATATGTTAGTCATGGAACCAGTCTCATGTAAGGTTACGCATAAGGTTGGTCCGGGCCACTTCATCCAACATTACCGTGATATGAGCAAGTACACATGGGAGGGTAGCAACTAGAGAATCAATGGACACATATTTCTATGTGTTCTACTCGTACTGATACATCTACGCATAGATCACTCTGACACCACTGAAGGGGTTCTGTGGCAGAAACAAAAAAATCCTACTACAAGAATGCACTAGCCAAGATCTATCTGTGGAGAAGTATAGTAACGAGCGTGATATGGTGTTCATACCTTGAAGACCGGAACCGGCATTATGTTCCCGCACAAATGTTGTTGATGAAGCTAAGTGTAGCAAACCTCAAGATCTAGAAGGCTTCAAGCATCTAGCACCACTAATGGTGGTGCCTCTGAAGTTTTACACACGTCCGGTGTAAAAGACATCTCTCAGGCCCTAGTCCAGCAAGGGAGGAGAAGAAGAAGGTCCATACCGACTCCGATTGCACGATGGCGTGTGTTTGATGAAGAAATCTCTACCTTGTTGTGTATGTTACAAACAAGGGAACACACAAGAGATGGAGAGAGGGAGAAAGAGATTAGGCGAATGGCCAACCGAGGGATGAGATTTGGAGGAGGCCCCCTTATATAAGGAAAAACTGGGCACCCCCACCCCTCCAAGTCCCTGGGTGGGACTAAACTTTGCAGGAGGTGGGGAGGAGGCGGTCGGTGGCCGGTGGGGTGGGCCCCACCCGCACGCCTAGCTTACCTAGGGCCCCGCGGCGGTGGGTGCCCCCACCCAATCCCACCATGGGGTCGGCGGCTCCCTCTTGGGCCCTCTCCCCTCCGGGAAGAGGGCCCATGTAGGGGTATTGCCCATTTTTATTTATTTAAATAAATATATGTAATATTAATTCCATCAACTAATATTAAATACCTTTTATTTAATTTCCATTTATTCAAAACTCCTTTTGAATAACCTATGAACACTTCGGTATCTCTCCGGAACATTCCCGGTTCTCTCTTCTCCTATTTCTCTTACGGTAACAGATCAACCCACATTGTCTCTACCCTTAAGCGTGACACCCTTACGGTTCGGGAATTCTCAGACATGACAGGGACATCTCTCTGATCAATGAAGAACAACGGTGTCCGGAAACTCATGATTACCCCTTCACACTCCACGAATTTGATTGATCGCTTGAACCTTTTAGATGTTGCGTCTCATTTCCTTTGCACTACACCTGGTTTGTCCAAGACCTGATATATCGCATTGATATAACTAGTTCAATCTTGTTATTGACTGATGGCTCTGAAATATAGCCATCTAACATCCACATTTAAACTGGATATTAGTCATATTATTGATGAAATATGTTTCTAAACCCTGCCACTAATGCTAATATTCAGAGGGGTATGCAATCCTTTATTTTGTATTTTTCCTGCGCAGGTAATGTTGTTTAAAGGAGGGAATCACTACATTAAAGTCAAAAATATGAGATTTCCAACTACCAGAAGAAACCAGGAGCCTTACATCGGAGGAAGACGCCATAGCGACCAACTATATGACCGGAGCAAAAATTCCGACCATATAGCTCTGATCATATAGTTGGTGCCACCACCATTAGGTCAAACAGAACAACTTTCGTGAAGGGACCCCTATATAAAGAAGCCTCGGGCGACGAGAAAACAGAGTTTGCACCATCCAGAAGTCTCTGCAATAGACCACCAGCCTCATCCAGATCTCCAAACCCTTCTCCATCTCCATAGCCATATTCCACCACTTGTAATAGTAGATCTCTTCTCCGATTGGCGACATTGTAAGACTATTGCTATCAACCTTATGATTTTTATTACAATGTTTGCGGTTGTTGATCTCATCTCTATGTGTGAGTAATTCTCTTTGCGCTAAGGGCTTCAGCCTAGCCATGTAGCAATTGTGCATGTGAATTAACATAGATGGGATTGTGTATTAGTTTGTATGACATGATGATTATTGTATCCTATCTTGCCTCAATCCAAGGACTTGTCAGGTACCCAAGACCCCGAGGGTTGAGCAAGGTATAGGGAGTATGAGTGATGACTGATCTGCAGGTTGGGAACCCCAGTGACAGAAGGGGTAGTACGGCTGTATGTGAGGGATTTGTTTGGGATTAACGGTGACATCACCATGCATATCATTAGTTCTCTTTCTTCTATGGATGAGACTAGTAGGTTATTGCTATAAGCGGTGGCAGAGGCAATAGCAATTATGGATGCACTGCCCACATATAATTTATCTTGCTCTAACAAGTACACGCATGCTTTATTTCTATCTTTTATTTCCATCAGATGTTTTGCACAGCTACAGGTGAAACCAAACGCCCTAGGCCCTCTCTCTCCATCATCGACAACAACAAAAGGCGCAAACTACTAGTCCGGTGAAAACACAAAAGGAATTCTAAAACTCCCGAAGGTCCATTAAAGTAACTTCACTTTGCATTTGCTTCCCGAGGATTCGATAACCTAGGTCTACTAGGGAAAAAGAAGCTATACTACATCCATAATCCGGATCGAAGATATCAACCCTTTTTCTAGCGCCGTTGCCGGGGAAGGAATAGTTACCCTGGTGAGGTTATTAGGAATCTTTCTAGTTTTAATTCTTGTTTTTAATTTTGTTAGTTGGATTTCAATCTTTATTTGATAAACCAAAAAAATTAGTTAGCCTTTAAATTCTTGCATTTACCGTTATAATTCTTTATCTAATAAAACCCAAAAACATAGGAAGTATGGCTGAAAAGAAGCTTGGGGAGTTTGGTACTCCCAATAATGATTATTTGCGTACTCCTATTACTTAGCCAGCAATCACTGCTGATGACTATGAAATTAGGCCCCATTACTTAAGTTTGGTTCAACTGAATCAATTTGGAGGCTCTGCTGTTGAAGACGCAGGTATGCACTTAAATACATTCACTAAAATATGTGATATGATGCGTATAAAAGACGTTGACCCTGATACGGTAAAATTACGTCTATTCCTTTCTCTCTAAGAGGGAGAGCTAAAGAATGGTTGCTATCTTTGCCTAAAAATACTATTGCATCATGGGTGGGATGTACTTATTTATTTATGACTAAATTTTCCCACCTGCAAAGACTATGCAACTTCGATATAGTATTACTGGCTTTAGACAGGAAGAGCGTGAGCCACTAGCGCTTGCATGGGAGAGGATGAAAGAATGTCTAAGAAACTATCCTAGTCATGGGATGGAAGATTGGTTAATCCTCCATTTATTTTACAATGCTCTTAATCCTGTATCTAAGTCTATGCTTGATAATATAGCTGGAGGAACATTTATGGGTAAACATATTACTGAAGCAAAGCAGCTGCTATAGAATATGCAAGACAACCATGCCCAAATGGCATGTGGAAAGATCAAACAAGAAGAAGGTGAACTCTGCCTCACCACAAGAGAACGAAGATCTCAATGCTAAGTTGGATGAGCTCATACTAGCCGTAAAAGGTAAGGAAACTCAGGTAAGAGCAACCCCCGAAAAAAATATTGAAGAAATAGACTTCATAGCTCGTAATGATTATAATCCTGCTTGGAAGAAGAGTTATAATCCTAACTTCCAGAAACACTATACTAGTCCTGCAAGTAACTCTAATAATAATATAGGAAATAATAATGTTAGTGTCCAAGAAACACTAATGTCTTCCATAGACTCACAAAACGAACAAAATAATATTCTAGTTAAAATTACGGAGAACCATAATGCTATGCTTGGTAAACTATCTAACCAAGCTGTTAGTTTGAGAAATGATTTACAGGCCCTTCAAGAAAGGACGAGGATCATTGAGGCACAAGTAGGTAAGATAACCGAGAGTCAAACTCTCATTCTAGCTAAGTTTGCAGGTAAAGCTAAGCCAAATCCGGTTGAGGAACTCAAAATGATGAGGATCCAAAGGGAGGAGCCTGAAGAACTTGATTATAGTAATGCTCCTTGACCAAGCTACACCGTTGAAGATCTCGTAAAAAGGATCAACGTCAAGATTCTGATAAGTGAAGGTAGTGATGAAGCTATGTACCAACATTTTGTCAATCAAGTAGCAATAAAGGTACGTAAGCTTGAAGAAGAATACAAGCAAATTGCTAAAAAATTACCTGTTAAACTAGATGACATATTTGAGCCTACTATTAAGATTAAAATTGGAACCAATGAGATAGCTGCACTTTGTGATCTAGGTGCAAGCGTCTCAACAATTCCGAAGAGTATTTTTAATAAGTTAAATCTTGGCTCCTTTAAAATTACTGAGTTAAAATTGCATCTAGAAGATTCTACCTACAAACAAGCTGTAGGTATTAAGGAGAATACTTTAGTATACATTAAAGGTTGTCCCGCTCTTATTGATTTTGTTATTGTTGACATGCCTGAAGATGCTAGTGCTCCTATTATATTAAGCTGTCCTTTCTTAAGAACTATTAAGACTTTGATTAATCTGCATGAAGGGAATGTGAAGCTGCAATTGCCTTCGCGGGATCCTTTTGTTATTCATTTCCCCAGGAAGAAGAAAGCTAAGTATGACGAAAAATAGGCCATCACTTTGAAGGCCAATTACTTTGGAGTGGGTGTTCCACTCATCTGGCCCAAGTGAGTATTATCAAGGTCAAGCTATTGACCATAAAAGAGCGCTCCATGGGAGGCAACCCATGTGAAATAAAGGTTTAAGTTAAGTTTATAGTTTTAGTTTAAGTTTATGTTTAATAAAGAGTGCTAGAAAACTCCATTCGAGGAGAAGTTCAGTAGTACTTGAAATTCTGCTTTATTCATGCTATTGTTGGTCGACAATATTTACTATCAATTTTCTGTCAAAAACAAGGTATATCACTTACTTACAGGAAAAGAAATAGTCTACGAAGAAACATAAATTTTTTGACGCACACGGAGAGTTTAACGACCAACTATATGGCGGGAATAAAAATTCCGACTGTATAGCTCCGATCATATAGATATATTTGCCATTGAAAATTATTCTGCAATATGTACTGAGAGTTTAACGACCAACTATACGACAGGAATCAAAAATTCCGGCCGTATAGCTCCGGTCGTATAGATATTAATGACTATGTACAATTTCTTTTTATTTGTTCTGAGAGTTTAACGACCAACTATACGGCAGGAATAAAAATTCCGGCCATATAGTTCCTGTCGTATAGATATCGATGCCTTTGCAAATTTTCTTTTACAGGGACAGACAGTTTAATGACCAACTATACGGCCGGAACATTTTGTACCACCCATATAGCTGCATCCGTATAGCTGCGCTGCTAGGAGACAAACCTAAATTTTTGACAAAAGGCCAACTATACGGTTGGAACACATTGTTCCGACCTTATAGATGCGCTCGTATAGTTGCGTCCGACCACAAAATCGCACGGGAAGGTAGTCCCAACTCCAAAACTTGAATCCTTTTTCTTTCTTCTACCTCCAAACTCTCTCAAAACCTCAAGGGATCTCCATCTCTATTCAATTTCGTTCTATTTCCTCGCACACAAGTGATCTACGGTATGTTTCTCCTCCAATCCTCCAATTACTTTTTGCAAATTCATATTTGATCTATTGTCATTACCAATCTAGGGTGAGACCTACTATGAACCAATTGCCATGATTATCTTGCCTAGATTATTATTTTGAGGAGAATTATTTAGTGTGTTGTGATGAGGAATATGATGCACTTGCTGTTGTTGGATCAAAAAGTTTTATTTTTGCCTTTCTTCAATGTTTTAGATGATGAACACAAGGAGCCGAACTTGTGCTCAATCCACCGCTAGTGCTTCTCCGGCTACCGCTCAGGAACACATGGGGATACAGTTCAAGAATGAGGCCCATCGTGATCGCTTCAACACGATCAAGAACCGCGAAGTGAAGGCCACCAAGTGGGCTTGCCCCATCATATTGAACCAACTCAGTATTACTGATGACTTTAATTTACTTTGCAATAGAGCTGGCCTGCAAAACTTTGTGTACAATGATGTACCTACTTATCGCTGCTTAACCACTGAATTCCTTAGTTCATTGCAAATCACCGTTAAACAATGGCAAGGGGAGGATACTATTTCTTTCCGCCTGATGAACAACAAATACACTTTAACATTAGATGAATGGTGCGCATGCTTTAATTTGCCAAACAATGATATTCATGCTTTACGCGTATCCTTTACTAGCTTAAATCCTTCCCCTGATCATTACTATAATGGAATGAGTTTTACTAGTAGAGTGAACAAGGGGAAGAATATTCAACATCCTGCAATTCGATATTTGTTCTATGTTATTGCTAACACCTTGCAGGCACGTAATGAGTTCACTAGACTCAACGAAGAGGACATCCTAGTCCTCGGAAAGGTTGCTTACATTAACTGCAGCTTGTCACTCAACTTGGGTGGCATCCTTGTGCTCTACCTGGAGAACCAAGCCTCCCAAAGCCAGGGGCCACTCACAGGAGGAGGCGTCATCACCGTACTTGCCACTGCCCTAGGCCTCGACCTAGGTGAGTTGCAACCGGTACTAGGTGAGACACGTGTTGGTTTCTCCACCTTGAGAGCCTATGGAATGCTTACTAGGAGGGGTGGTGTTTATTACCTGCATATTGCTAGAGCTAGGCGTATCTACCCTGCTCCTATGCCTAATGGTATTTTCTCTCGAGGAAGGACGTTTGCTATATGATGTGCAGGTTGAGCAACACCAACCCGAGAAAGAGATTCCTAAAGAGGACGAGGACCAAGAAGAGGAGCAAGACGTTCCTCATCAAGAGGAGCAGCCACAAACCCGGTTCGCCACATACCAAGATTTCCAAGGACTTGGAGGAACTATGGAGAGGATGCACAACCTCTCTTTGAACCTCCAAGAATCAACAAGTAACCTCTCAACTCAATTCGCGAACTGGAGTAACGACTTTTTCCCACCACCACAATGATTTGAAGGGCTTGCAAAAGCCTAAGCTTGGGGAAGTTTCCTCATGTATCTTTACATGGCGTTCATTTGCTTTTATTTATTTTAGAGGTTGAGTTTTTATTTGAGTTTATAAGCACTCTTGTTGGTTTCCCCAACACTTTATCTTTAGTTCTTTCTATTTGCTTTCGAAATTTTCTATCTGAGCTTTGCTGCCAATTTTCTATTATTTAATTTTCCGCTCTTAAAAATCACAAAAAGATTTCTCCATTTTTCTTTATTGTCCTCTTTCTTTTTCTTTCCGCCTCGAGGTCTTCATATATTTGCAGGAGAGTGGTCGACTTAGATTTTCCAAGAAACAAATAAAAAAGGAAGAGATAAGTGGAACCAAATATGAGAGGTATGCCTTATGACTCCCCACTTTTGCAGTTTGAGAGACCCATGCTAGTTAGTAGTAAATGTTGAGATATTTTATTGGTGGAGTGAGTCTTTGTATTGTCATAAGATTTTCGTCTGCATGGGTATTTAATTGGGCATGTTTTGTTCTAGCTCTCGTAATTAACCAAGTCTTGCCTAAAAATTGCTAAACAATTGTAATAAGAAAAAATCTTGCAAATGAAGACTTGGGTGTTGTAGTGCTTAGTCTTGAAGGCTTATTTCTAGAGATACTCAACACCACTGAAAATATTAATTGACTTGATAGCTCTCTTTGAAAGGATTTGTTCAATTGAATTAATGTTTAGCGGTTTTTGTGAGCATGCCAAAGTTTGAGTTGTTAATCATAAGAATGATATAGCTTTATGCGTGTCAAACTTCATGGGATGCCGATAACTCCGCTGGCCTATGAACGATCTTAATGGAGGAAACCCCTAGATTTCAGCTATCAATTGATTAAACACTTGTAGCAGTAATGCTATAGTGGGTAAGATTCTTGGCACTCCCGGGTAGCTGTAATCATGATGGAATCAGTCCTCTGGATGTTATGAGAAATCATTATGCAAAAGGAGCAAAAACCTTAGTGATGCCATGAGTGTCCATCATAGCCCAATAAACTAAATAATTTTTTTGGCATGCTCTCAATTATTTAAAAATTGAAATTCTTCAAGGACAATGAATAAAAAAGTAGTGCTTGAAAAGTCTTGGTTTATTGATGTGCGAGATTTGAGACACTCTAGTATATATGCTTTTCATGACAACTCTCACACTCTTAATTTACATGATTATACCTTACTGTTGAAAGGCAAGCCTATGAGTTGATTACTTGACATGGAATAAAGATTACTCATTTGAATCATCCATGCTTACAATAATTTTGCTGCACTATAAGGATGCATGAAATCCGTATGATATGCTTGCCACTACTCTATCTATGCTGAAGTTTTTCAGATTTATGAAGTGGAGGAAACATGAGACTACAAATCATGAGTAAGATCACCATCTCATTATTTCAGTTTAAATGCTGAGTTCCTTTTTGATTTTGGTTTTCTTGCTCGGGATGATCAAGTTTAATCTTGGGGAGGTTGATGGCTCTGAAATATAGCCATCTAACATCCACATTTAAACTGGATATTAGCCATATTCTTGATGAAATATCTCTCTAAACCCTGTCACTAATGCTAATATTTAGAGGGGTATGCAATCCTTTCTTTGTATTTTTCCTGCACAGATAATGTCGTTTAAAGGAGGAAATCACTACATTAAAGTCAAAGATACGACATTTCCAACTATTAGAAGAAACCAAGAGCCTTACATCGAAGGCAGACGCCATAACGACCAACTATACGGCCGGAGCAAAAATTCCGACTGTATAGCTCCGGTCGTATAGTTGGCGCCGCCACCGTTAGGTCAAACAGAACAGCTTTTGTGAAGGGACCCCTATATAAAGAAGCCTCGGGCAACGAGAAAACAGAGTTCACACCATCCAGAAGTCTCTGCAACAGACCACTAGCCGCCTCTAGATCTCCAAACCCTTCTCCATCTCCATAGCCATATTCCACCACTTGTAATAGTTGATCTCTTCTCTGATTGGCGACATTGTAAGACTATTTCTATCAATCTTATGATTTTTATTACAATGTTTGTGATTGTTGATCTCATCTCTATGTGTGAGTAATTATCTTTGGGCTAAGGGCTTCGGCCTAGCCATGTAGCAATTGTGCATGTGAATTATCATAGATGGGATCATGTATTAGTTTGTCTGACATGATGATTATTGTATCCTCTATTGACTCAATCCAAGGACTTGTCAGGTACCCAAGACCCGAGGGTTGAGCAAGGTATAAGGAGTATGCGTGATGACTGATCTACAGGTTGGGAATCCCAGTGACAAAAGGGGTAGTACAAATGTATGTGAGGGATTTTCTTGGGATTAACGGTGAGATCACTATGCATATCATTAGTTCTCTTTCTTCTATGGATGAGATTAGTAGGTTATTGCTATAAGCGGTTGCGGAGGCAATAGAAATTATGGATGCACTACCCACATATAATTTATCTTTCTCTAACAAGTACACGCATGCTTTATTTCTATCTTTTATTTCCATCAGATGTTTTGCACATCTATAGGTGAAACCGAACGCCCTAGGCCCTCTCTCTCCATCATAGACAACAACAAAAAGACGCAAACTACTGGTCCGGTGAAAACACAAAAGGAATTCTAAAAACCCCGAAGGTCCGTTAAAGTAACTTCACTACACATTCGCTTCCCGAGGATTCGATAACCTAGGTCTACTAGGGAAAATGAAGCTATACTACATCCGTAATCCGGATCGAAGGTATCACTGACAAACACGTTTACTCGTTCCCGTGATATTATATCCTTGTGACCTAGTCACATGTTTGCAAGCTCATTGATGTAATCTCACCGAGTGGGCCCAGAGTATCTATCCGTCACTCGGATAGGAAAATTACGATCTTGATACATAGGCCTCAACCTATTCCTTTGGAATACCGAATACACACTTTATGGCCACCCAGTTATGGACATGGCTGTTGATATGATCAAAGCATCCGCGGGAGATAGTGACTAATATGATCTCATGGTCGAAGACCTAAATCACTACTCTTTTCTAGATATCGTATCATTGAACTTTGTCACTGGATCACATTGCAATTCTATGGTCGGGTGTGTCCATAACTTCATTTATCTAATGAAGTGACCTCGTTGTCAGTTGATGTTAATAAGTCCATGATCGGGATACCTCTATCATCCGCTGCCCAACAAACTAGTACTAGAGGATACTAGGGACCTGGTTTGTTTATACACCACACCTGTATTAATGTTCCCTCTTATTACAGTTCTAGCATGATACAAAACTATTATGAACATTAGAGATATATCAAATAAAGCAACTTTATTATTGGCCTCTAGGACATATCTTGTTCACTAGGATGGGGTGTCGTCGTAGAGCTTGCCTCCATAGTCATGCAGTTGAGGATCGAGGAGAGACACTCACGCGTACCAGGCCCCCTTGGACCGTCTCCTGAGCGTGGCATGGCCCCACTAACTCGTCCCGGTCAGCGGCGAGCCTGTTTATGAAGAGCTGAGTCAGTGACTTTTTTGAGGTCTCGCCATGGACGTACCCATGGGGCTCAAAGGTGAGGCATCCATGGCCTCTAGCTACCCTATCCTCCCCATCCCCTCCCCTACCCCGGAGCATGGTGTGGCCTGGAGCGTCGGACGTGGTTTTGGCCTTAGCAATCGTCATGCCCTTGGAGTCTGCATGTGTCAGCGGTCTTTTCATATTTTCCTGAAATCTTTATATAATTAATAAAGTAATAATATGTTTGAGTTCTTGTATTAGGGAGAGAAAGAGGTAGAAGGTGACATGTGACCTTAGTAATTTTTTAATAAAACCCCTAAATTTACAATCATCTCACATATACACACCGGTTTGTTTCTACCATGCCACGTCATCCTAGAAGGTGGGTCTCACTGGCAGTTTTGGTGTCGATTCACTCTTAGCCCGTCATTTATGCGAATTGCAAAAAACATGCTCTGGGGTGGTAGATTCAGATTGCCCACTAGTAAAGTGGTACCTTTTAGTACTTTCTGCCTTCAAAGTGGTAGTTTTATGCTATTAAGTCACTATTCCCAATGTATAACTGAGACAACATAGCATATGTGGCAAAAAATAAACTCAGAAAACTTGTATTGGGGAAGCTGGATTCTAGGTTGAACTACAACGTGACATAACTGATCTTGCAAAGCGAAACTACAGTTTCAAAAAAAAAACATTAGGGCCAAAAGAATCATCGAACAACTTCTTGATTCATCATAAAAGTTCATCACATTCATCCATCAAATAAGTTTACACCACTAGTTATCTATATACTTAGCTAGATCTAAGCCTAGTGACAACCCTAAACCCAACCCTACATCTATCTGAGACTGGTCATGCTGCTTGATACCTTCGATCCGAATTACGGATGTAGTATAGCTTCTTTTTCCCTAGTAGACCAAGGTTTATCGAATCCTCGGGAAGCAGATGCTTCGGGAGTTTACTTTAACGGACCTTCGGGAGTTTTAGAATTCTCGGGAAGTTACTTTAACGGACCTTCGGGAGTTTTAGAATTCCTTTTGTGTTTTTACTGGACCAAGAGTTTGCGTATTTTTTGCTGTTGTCGATGATGGAGAGGGAGGGACTAGGGCGTTCGGTTTCACCTGTAGCTGTGCAAAACGTCTGATGGGAATAAAAGATAAAGATAAAGTATGCATGTAATTATTAGAGCAAGATAAATTATATGTGGGCAGTGCATTGATGACCCACAAGTATAGGGGGTGTATCGCAGTATTTTCGATAAGTATGAGTGTCGAACCCAACAAGGAGCAGCAGGTGTTAACGAGTGGCTTAGAGCAGGAATTCTCTGTAAATACTTAGCAAACAGATTTTTAGGGATTTTTGATAATGCAGATAAATAAATGTCAACACCTGGATTTTTAATCCCAGATGCCTGTTATGCCATACCTCGCAATCCCAGGATTACCATTTTTGCGAGACATAACAGATTGGATATCACAGTACATCATCCATTACAAACCATAAATAAGGTCTTACACAAATAAGGATCTCATGATCTAATCTTAGTACAATCAAGTAGCGGAATAAATAGCGTAGCGGTGGGGACCATCTTCAGAGTCACAGGCAATGTTGACGATGGGAGATAGTCCTAGTTATCATAGTCGTCCTGCTGTCCTTCATCTTGGTAATCTCCTTCATAGTCTGGCCATACGAATAGCCAGGTAGAAAGCCATGAGTACTCTTTAAGTACTCGCAAACTACCACAAACAAGTAGTATAGTTCTAGTAAGAATACTAACTCTAAGTTTAATTGTGAAGTTAAGTTTGAAAGCTAAGCTGAGTTTACAAACAAAGAAAGATAAAAGAAGTTTGAAAAGCACTTAAGTGGGAACTTAATTGTCATAGTCACAACACTGTTGTGGTCAAGTCATGTCACGATTCATTTCATAAGTTGTTTCGAAAACATCTGACAACGGAACAGTATGGCCACTCCAACTGTCCATAACCGCGGACACGGCTATTCGAATAGTTTGACACTCTCCAGAGGTGGTACACTTTCACCACAAGATTCGATACATCTGTCAGGGATAACCCTGAATCATCATACTTAGTATGCATATAATCAAACATAACCTTTCCTTTACACACCCTAGTATAAGCACCTCTCCTATGAGCATGGCCTCCCAACCATGACCATCTGTCATCTTGGGCACTACATAGGTGGACAACATTGAGAGGTAGCCTCAGCTCAAACCTCTCCCGCGAGGGAACTAATACTAATGCATATAAACTTCCGGCTAAGCCTTACCCAATTCAGGTAGTGTGGTTATACGGTAAAATTGGAATGGTATCGCATCCGAACCCAACCATCAGTTTTATAAAAGGGCTAAGGCTCATGCCTCAACATTTTCATCATCATAAACCATTTGTGTTTCTCAACACATGTAAAAACATCTCAATAGAATGACTCATCATTCCAAGGTTTTCACAAGTCATTTTCACCAAGTATTCCCATCTAAAGTGAATCCAGTTTTGGGTTTTGTTCCAACTACTAAGTTAAGAGTGTTCACTAATATGGGATGCTAATGTCAATCTCATGCCATAGAATGACATCTAATTATAACTAGATAGGTCAAGTTTTATACTCTTTATGGTACCTTTAAACAAGTAAAGGACATTAGTAAGGTAAAGAAGGTAAAGCTTGTAAATAAAACTTGGAGTAGGTATATGTCAAAGTGGTATAACCAAAGCATGCCTAATGCCTTTGCTTAGGTTATCTAGCTTAATTCTAACTTGCTAACAATAGCTTGCTCAGTTTACTTGAAGTGCTAGGCTTGCCTTGGGTAGTGCAGTGGTTGAAATTCTCTTCCTCCTCTTCTTGGTAGAATTCCTCCTCCTCGAAAGCTTGGTCGGTACTATCGTCTATAAATACATACGGAATATACAATCACCAAACAATACTTAACTAGTCTACTCAGCACACTAAGGCACATATTTGATGCTCTAGTATCATCACGAACATCACAAGGTTTAATTAACTAGCTTCATTCTTTTTATTTGTGAAAAGTAATTTCTACTCATGGAAAATAACTAAGATTTAATATTCTCCAATTAAAATATGGGATCATGTGGACATATGTCATCACCACATATTCTAATATATGGGAATGTGATTTAAGGGTTGGATTACATTTTAGTAAGTTCAAGTTTAATAATTAATGATTTAAAGTGACTAGAAATGCCTATATAGTATTATTTTGGTACTAGTCCAAAGTCACTGCATGCAAAACTTAATATTATTACATATACAGATAGGTATGGTTAAATGTCACTTTTGAGAGTTGGAATCAACTCAAAAGCTATTAGGGTTGATTTTATAAAAATGTTTGAATGTGCAACAACTTCTGTTTTGTTATTTTTACTAGGAGAGATCTCTAACTCTAAAAGATTTAAATCCAACGGGATTGGATAGATATTTTCAGTAGCTTTCCAACAAAATTGGAATCACTCAATTTGGTTCAGTAAAACTCTCTAAAATGATTTTTAAACTAAGGGACAGAACTAGGTTTGAATTAGAATAGCAAAACCTATATTTGAATCTACGGGCTTAGGGGGGAAACTAAATGGGCCGGCCTAGTGGCGCTCCGCGGCGCAGAGGGCAACTAACAAGGGGGTCCCGCATGTCAGTGGCGCTTAAAACACGAAGCGGTATGGGACGATCTGGGCCACACGATTAGAACACAGATCGACGGCTCACGGTCATCGTCAACGACAGACTCGTCGCCGGCGAGACTGAACCCTAAACGGCCGGTGGGGGTCTACTAGGGACGTACCAGGGATCCAGCTAGTGCAGCGAGGCAGGCAAACAAACTGGTGGATGACGACGGACTCAGGCGAGGTCACGATAGGGGCTGAGGTGGACAAAATCGATGACCACGTCTCCTCCTCTACAGCGGCTACCTCCGGTGGAATTCCGGTGAACGGCGGCTTGAGCGGCTCCGGTGAGAGAGGGGAAATGGTTAGTGGAGAGAGGGTAGTGAGATGGTGTGAATAAATGGTGCTAGGGTGGCCTCCTTATATAGGTTCGACGGTGAGGCAGTGAGGCATGGGTGCGGCTCGTCGGTGATGGCGAAACAGGGGCTACCAGCATGGGCGAGGTAGGCGGATGGTGGGCGGTCTACTGGCGGTCAGCTACGGCGCAATGGCACGGCTAGGGGCGGTGCCTAACGGTCGGGAGCTTCCTGCGCTCTGGGAGACAGAGGCGATGCTCGATGCGCCTCCCGACGACTGTGGGTCGCGCGGCGGTGCACGGCCGTGTCTGGCGGGGTGCTGGGTTGATGGCGGAGCGGCGTGCGCGATTTTGTGTCGGGGCGCGGTCTGAGGCGTGCTGGCGGCGATCGTGCTCTGGTGCACTCTGGCTGCTCGCAGAGGGAAAAGGGAGGCGCTGCTGAGGTGGTCTAGGGGCTTGCAGCGATCGAGGGATGGACAGGGAGAGGCGGTAGGGTTAGGCGGTGCTAGCGGGCAAGCTAGAATGCGCGGCGCGGTCTGGTGATCGTTGCCCATGTTTGGCTAGCGAGCATGGCGTCGGGACGGCATGGCACTAGCTCTAGGGGCTAGGGATAGGGGTGGTTTTAGTCTGGTTGGGCCTGGGAGAGACCAAGATGATCAATGCACCCCAATTGGCTCGACAAGATTTGCTCCTAAACAGTATTAGTTAGAACATTTATTATCTGCCTGCCAACTGTTCGACCAAATGGCCACATGAGAGAAAGTTTTGAATTTTTGAAAGATTTTTGCTGGAGTGGTGTAACTTATGCTTGAGCATCTAGGTTTGCTTGGGATTTTGAAATGGAGTTCATTTGAGTGGTTTTTGAGAAAGTGGTATCTAGACATATGAACTAGATTCAATTTTCAAATGTCAATTAAATTTAGAGTTTGAAAGTTTTTGGGATGAAACAAAGTGGGCCTTGGTACATCACTACTTGTACTAGCAAGGGGTGCAAATATCCACAATTGTTTCTGTTAAGATTTGAGGGCTAGGAATAGCCAAAGTAGGCTATGTGATTAAAATGGCAAAAGTGACCATTTTCTTAATTAATTCTTTTTGATTTAGTTTTCTTTGGGATTTGCTTGGGGATGATCTAGATGATGTGTAATTCACCTTAGAGTCATTTTACAACCAATAGATCACTCAAACATGGTAATTCAAAACAACTCCTATTTAAATGCATACACATATGAATGCTTAAAGATTTTTAAATAGAAAAAGTTTTTTGTTAACCCTAAATTGGGTAGATTTGATATTGATCACTTGGATTAAAGTTTTGGGATGTTATAAACCTTCCCCCTTAAACAAAATCTCGTCCCAAGATTTAAGAAAGAAAACTAGGAACTAAAGAGATCTGGGAACTCAGTCCTAATGTAATCTTCTCGCTCCCAAGTGGCTTCCTCTTCGGTATGGTTGCTCCATTGAATCTTGAGAAATTTGATACTCCTTGTCCTAGTGGTTCTGTAGGCTTCCTCCAAGATACGGATGGGCACTTCATGATACGTCAGGTCCTTGTTGATATCAACAGCTCGGTGATCGATGTTCTTGAAAACTTCGGTCTTCTCTGGCACGTCTAAGCATTTGCGAAGTAACAAGATATGGAACACATTATGGATGGCTGACATGTCTTCTGGCAGTTCCAGTTGATACGATACTTCTCCTCAGCGATTCAGAATCTTGAAGGGTCCGATATATCTAGGGGCAAACTTTCCTTTCAGACTAAAACGCTGGGTTCCCTTCAATGGCGAAACCTTGAGATACACAAAATCTCCGACATTGAAAGTCAGGTCTCTCCTTCTCTTGTCGGCATAACTCTTCTGTCTGGATTGGGCAGTCTTGAGGTGCTCACGGACTTTGTGAACCTTCTCTTCGGCTTCTCGGAGAATGTCGTGTCCAAAAATCTTACTCTCTCCTACTTGCGACCAATTCAAAGGGGTACGACACTTTCTTCTGTATAGGAACTCAAATGGTGCCATTTGCAAACTGGCTTGATAACTGTTGTTTTATGAGAATTCTGCGGAAGGCAGACAGTCTTCTCATTTTGATCCGTACTCCAATACACAATCTCTCAACATATCCTCTAGGATTTGGTTGACTCTTTCAGTCTGTCCATCCGTTTGCGGGTGATAAGCTGTGCTGAAATTCAACTTGGTTCCTAATCCTTCCTGGACTTTCTGCCAAAATCTCAAGGTAAATTGGGTTCCTCGATCTGATACTATGGTCTTGGGGGTTCCATGCAGACTAACAATTCTAGCAATGTACAACTCTGCTAGCTTCGAACTCTGTTAGGTTGTCTTGCAGGTATAAAGTGAGCTACCTTGGACAGTGTATCAACAATGACCCAGATTGAGTCATTTCCCTTACTAGAAGTAGGCAAACCGGTCATAAAGTCCATTCTGACGGAATCCCATTTCCATTCCGGAATCTGCAATGGTTGCAACAGTCCTACAGGTCTCTGATGTTCCGCTTTGACTCTTTGACAGATATCACACTTGGCGATGTAGCTCCGGATTTCTCTCTTCATCTCATGCCACCAAAATTGCTCTTTCAAATCTTGATACATCTTTGTTCCTCCGGGGTGGATAGAATAAAGCGTATCATGAGCTTCCTGCATGATAACTTGCTTCGGCTCCGAATCTGCTGGCACACAGATACGGCCTTTGTACCATATAACTCCTTCTTCATCTTTGGTGAATCTAGGTACCTTTCATGTACCAATACGACATTTGATTCCGTTGATACTTTCATTTCCCTTCTGGGCTTCCTTGATTTGGCTAATCAACGTGGGTTGAAGTTCAATGCTAGCTAAGAATCCTTTGCTAACTAGCTCAGTTCTAAACTGCTCCAACTCCTCATACAAACTTGGCCGCTTCTCTTTGATCATGGTGTTTAGCCTACACGGCAATCTGCTAAGAGCATCCGCTACCACATTGGCTTTACTAGGGTGATAGTGAATGTCAAGGTCATAATCCTTGATTAACTCTATCCATCTCCTTTGCCTCATATTCAGCTCCTTCTGAGTGAAAATATACTTCAAGCTTTTGTGATCTGAGTAAATCTCACAGCGATTACCCATCAGATAATGACGTCGTGTCTTGAATGCCAAAACTACGGCTGCTAACTCAAGATCATGGGTCAGATAGTTTTGCTCATGTTGCTTCAGTTGTCGAGACAGATATGCGATGACTTTGCCTTCTTGCATCAATACACATCCGGGAACAATCTTGGATGCATCACAATACACATCAAACGGCTTCTTGATATCTGGCATGATCAATATTGGGGATGAAATCAATCTCCTCTTCAGCTCTTGGAAACTGGCTTCACATTTGTCGGTCCATTCAAACTTCTTGTCCTTCTTCAACAATTGGGTCATGGGTCTTGCTATGCTCGAGAATCCTTCGACGAACTTGCGGTAATATCTTGCTAATCCGAGAAATGCACGGACTTGGGTTTGAGTGGTTAGGGCTTCCCATGTTTCGACATCTCTGATCTTGGCGGGATCAATAGAGACTCCTCCGGCAGACACAATATGTCCTAGGAATCTGATGCTCTCTAAGGGTTTCAAGGATGATTCTCAGATGTTGCTCATGCTCTTCTTCTAACTTGGAGTGGATAAGGATATCATCGATAAAACACAACGACAAACTTATCCAGAAAATTCATAAAGATCTTACTCATGAGATTCACGAAATAAGCAGGGGCATTTGTTAATCCAAAAGACATGACCATATACTCGTATAAACCATAGCGAGTAGTAAAGGCGGTCTTCGGAATATCCGTTACACGAATCTTAAGTTGGTGATAACCAGTCCTAAGATTGATCTTAGAGAACACATTTGCTCCAGTCAACTGATCAAATAGATCCTCTATCTTTGGCAAAGGGTACTTGTTTTTGATGGTGACATCATTCAGCTTCCTATAATCGGTGCATAGACGGTTGCCTCCATCTTTCTTGTCGATGAATAACACTGGCGATCTCCATGGTGATGCGCTTGGTTGAATCAAGCATATTGCCAACATAGCATCCAGCTGCTTCTTCAATTCTACTAACTCTGAGGGGTTCATGCTATAGGGTCTCTGGGCTATGGGTCCGGTTCCGGGGATTAGTTCAATAATGAACTCAATATCCCTATCTGGGGGCATACCGGGCAATTCATCTAGGAATACGTCGGGGTATTCACAGACTACTTTGACTTGGTCGATGGTAGGCAGGGCTAGACTCTTGTTACACTTGAATTGACGGGGCAAAGTTTCAGATATATGCTCTACTGAGACTCCAGAGCTACTGGTCATTGTGATGGCTTTCTTGGCATAGTCTATCAATCCTTTATGCTTTGACATCCAGTCCATTCCTAGTACTACTTTCAAACCTTTGGTTCCAAGTACTATTAGATTAGCATAAAAATCTATCCCATGTATTCTGATAGGCACAGCTTTGCAAATTTTTCTAGCTTTTGTAGTTGAACCAGGGATTTGAACTATCGTGACATGCTTCGGGTTGGTTGGGTGAATCTTACTAGTGCATGCAAATTCTTCGGGTACAAATGAGTGCGATGCTCCAGAATCAAACAACACTCTTGCTAAAACATAGTTGACAAAAAACATACCCAACACTACATCTGGCGCTTCTTGGGCTTCTTCAGCGTTCATGTGGAAGAGACGGCCGTTGCGGTTGTGAGGGTTCCCTAGGGCGAATCTTCTTCCTGGTTGAACACGACGCTGCTGTTGAGCTGGGGCATTCACATTGGCAATGGCGGTAATCTTCTTGGGACACTCATTGGAATAGTGACCCTTCACTCCACACTCGAAACAAGTGATCTGAGACTTGTCTTTCGCTGCCACGGGCACAACATTGCTTCCAGTTCTGGGTGCAGTATTGTTGTTGTTGTTGTTGTTGCTCTTGGGAGGTACATGGTTGAAATTGCTGGTGTTGCCGGGGTGATTGTTGCTTCCTCCGGACTTCACATTTCCTCCGCTACGGTTGGGGTAGCTCAGGAGAGACATTGGGGGTCGGTTGTTCCTTGGTGCATATCCCGCAGAAGGGTTTGTACGGTACTTCTGGTGACTGTTGGATCTAGCTTGGTGCATCATACGACGTTTGCGGTTGTCGTTTATTCGGTTAAGCTTCCTTCCATCCGAATGGCGAGTCGACTAGCTCTTCGAGATCCTGAAACGGATGTTGATTTGATACCGCATCTCATCATGCAGTCCATTCAAGAATCTCTCCTTCTTCTTGGCCTTCGTGTTGATCTCATCAGGTGCATACCTGGCAAGGGACAGGAATTTGTCATGGTACTCCACTACAGTCATTCTGCCTTGCTTCAGCTCTCAGAATTCATCCCTCATTTGGGTGACTAGACCCTGCGGCACGTGGGTACGGCTAAACTTGATCTTGAAGGCTTCCCATGTCATCACTTGACCATGGTTCATTGTGCGGACGTTGTTCCACCATGCTCTTGCATCTCCTTCTAGATAGTGGGTGGCAAAAAGAACCTTTTCATTGGCATCTACTTGTTCTCCATTGTCTGCAACTAGTCATCAGCATCTAGTGGGTTCTCTGAAGTACTAAAGATTGGGGGATTTGTATTCTAGAAGTTTTTGAGTTTGGATCCATGATGATCCTGGTTTCCATGGTTCTGGTTGTTGTGAGCCATCTGGGCGATCTACTGCAGTGTTGCTAGATTACCTTGGCGCTCTGCCCTGCTTGCTTCCCGGTCTGCAATGAGATTCTGTAGAATCTGCAGCATTGGGTCTTGTGATGAGCTGCTCCCTCCTTGGTTTCCACAAGTCATCTAAAGATTGAGGTAGAAAAAGGGGTAAGAGGGAAAATTCTATGGTTTATGGTTTTGATTTCATAGCTAAAACTTTGAGTTTGACTCAGGTTTTTGCAACTACTTTTCATTCATTCAAGCAGAGCACATGATACAAACGCACACACACCACAACATCAAAGGAAAACAGATGGTTTTAGGAACCATGTTGTAAGCTTTGATACAATGGGACCGATACTCCTCATGCTACAATAGTGCTCTAGTGCATCTACTCATCATCGATGAAGTCGGAGTCGTCATTGTCAGTGTAGAAGTCCACGGCATCTTCCTCCATAAAGTCATCATAATTGTTGAGGTAGGAGTCAATATCCCCTTGGATATATTCACCTTCCTCTTCTTCTTCCTTTACGGCAAGCTGAGCTTCTTGCTCCTTGATGGTCTTCTCGAGGTCGGCCACCTTCTTGCGAAGACGGTCGATGGTGCGATCCTTCTTTGCACGCTGACGGCAAAGAGACTGACAATCCTGGACGAGCAGTGAGAAAGTCTGGGCCTTCTGGGCTGCAATGGCGAGGTTGTTGTTGGTGAGCTCTCTAGCATTGTCCAACTCCTTCTGTCTATCGTACAGTAGGAAGTCGAGGTTCTCCACTTGACACTTCAGTATTGGGTGACTTGGCATCTCTAGCGGCATTCCCATGGAATCACGCCTTGCATAGTGAACAAAGCGGGTTCCTTGGATGAGGTTGACCGAGGGCACCTGACGGCGAGAGCTTCATGCATTGCCCTGGCTAATCCATCTAGCCAGTTGTTCTCTCTCACCGAGAACTGAATCCTCCCAGATACCGGGGCTTCTATCTTGCCTCGAAGATCAGTAGTCACTAGCCATTGTAAATCTCCTCCTGGTGGACCCGGGAGTTGAGCTCCAAGGAATTCTGGATGAGGATGCTCCAAGAACTCAGACAGTGCATCCAAATCCCTCTCGAAGATCAGTTGGCCTCTGTTGCCCAACTGGTAGAACTTCTTGTATTGAGCTTCCATCTATAAGAATTTAGGATGAGAAAGTTAGTGAAGTGATCAAGTGTGTCAAATTTTTATGTAGTAATGTAAGACTTGGGAGGAACATGAATTTTTGAGAAAAACAATTCCCAAGGGTAAGAGAGGAAATAATTTTCATAAGTACTTACTTTGGTTTTGAAACTAAGTCCTTGTTCGGACGTCCATTCTAACTAGGGTCTCCTATGGTCAGGATGGCTCTGATACCAACATGTCAACACCCAGATTTTTAATCCCAGATGCCTGTTATGCCATACCTCGCAATCCCAGGATTACCATTTTTGCGAGACATAACAGATTGGATATCACAGTACATCATCCATTACAAACCATAAATAAGGTCTTACACAAATAAGGATCTCATGATCCAGTCTTAGTATAATCAAGTAGCGGAATAAATACCGTAGCGGTGAGGACCATCTTCAGAGTCACAGGCAATGTTGACGATGGGAGATAGTCCTAGTTATCATAGCCGTCTTGCTGTCCTTCATCTTGGTAATCTCCTTCATAGTCTGGCCATAGGAATAGCCAGGTACAAAGCCAAGAGTACTCTTTAAGTACTCGCAAACTACCACTAACAAGTAGTATAATTCTAGTAAGAATACTAACTCTAAGTTTAATTGTGAAGTTAAGTTTGAAAGCTAAGCTGAGTTTAGAAACAAAGAAAGATAAAAGAAGTTTGAAAAGCACTTAAGAGGGAACTTAATTGTCATAGTCACAACTCTGTTATGGTCAAGTCATGTCACAATTCATTTCATAAGTTGTTTCGAAAACATCTGACAACGGAACAGTATGGCCACTCCAACTGTCCATAACCGCGGACACGGATATTCGAATAGTTTGACACTCTCCAGAGGTGGTACACTTTCACCACAAGATTCGATACATCTGTCACGGATAACCCTAAACCATCATACTTAGTATGCAGATAATCAAACATAACCTTTCCTTTACACACCCTAGTATAAGCACCTCTCCTATGAGCATGGCCTCCCAACCATGACATCTGTCATCTTGGGCACTACATAGGTGGACAACATTGAGAGGTAGCCTCAAATCAAACCTCTCCCGCGAGGGAACTAATACTAATGCATATAAACTTCCGGCTAAGCCTTACCCAATTCAGGTAGTGTGGTTGTACGGTAAAATTGGAATGGTATCGCATCCGAACCCAACCATCAGTTTTATAAAAGGGCTAAGGCTCATGCCTCAACATTTTCATCATCATAAACCATTTGTGTTTCTCAACACATGTAAAAACATCTCAATAGAATGACTCATCATTCCAAGGTTTTCACAAGTCATTTTCACCAAGTATTCCCATCTAAAGTGAATCAAGTTTTGGGTTTTGTTCCAACTACTAAGTTAAGAGTGTTCACTAATGTGGTATGCTAATGTCAATATCATGCCATAGAATGACATCTAAGTCTAACTAGATAGGTCAAGTTTTATACTCTTTATGCTACCTTTAAACAAGTAAAGGACATTAGTAAGGTAAACAAGGTAAAGCTTGTAAATAAAACTTGGAGTAGGTATAAGTCAAAGTGGTATAACCAAAGCATGCCTAATGCCTTTTCTTAGGTTATCTAACTTAATTCTAACTTGCTAACAATAGCTTGCTCAGTTTACTTGAAGTGCTAGGCTTGCCTTGGGTAGTGCAGTGGTTGAAATTCTCTTCCTCCTCTTCTTGGTAGAATTCCTCCTCCTCGAAAGCTTGGTCGGTACTATCGTCTATAAATACATACAGAATACACAATCACCAAACAATACTTAACTAGTCTACTCAGCACACTAAGGCACATATTTGATGATCTAGTATCATCACAAACATCACAAGGTTTAATTAACTAGTTTCATTCTTTTTATTTGTGAAAAGTAATTTCTACTCATTGAAAATAACTAAGATTTAATATTCTCCAATTAAAATATGGGATCATGTGGACACATGTCATCACCACATATTCTAACATATGGGAATGTGATTTAAGGGTTGGATTACATTTTAGTAAGTTCAAGTTTAATAACTAATGATTTAAAGTGACTAGAAATGCCTATATAGAATTATTTTGGTACTAGTCCAAAGTCACAGCATGCAAAACTTAATATTATTACATATTCAGATAAGTATGGTTAAATGTGACTTTCGAGAGTTGGAATCAACTCAAAAGCTATTAGGGTTGATTTTATAAAAATGTTTGAATGTGCAAAATCTTTTGTTTTGTTATTTGAACTAGGAGAGTAACTCTAAAAGATTTAAATCCAACGGGCTTGGATAGAGATTTTTAGTAGCTTTCCAACAAAATTGGAATCACTCAATTTGGTTCAGTAAAACTCTCTGAAATGATTTTTAAACTAATGGATAGAACTAGGTTTGAATTAAAATAGCAAAACCTATATTTGAATCTAGGGGCTTAGGCGGGAAACTAAATGAGCTTACCAAATGGGCTAGAGAGAACAGCCATCGACAAGTGGATCCCGCATGGATCCATGTCGGGCCGCTTAAAACCCAATGCAGGGGATTATCTGGGCCACACGATTAGATTACAAATCGATGGGTACTGTTGCCGACGATCAAGCAAGACTGAACCCTAAACGGCCGGTGGGGGTCTACTGGGGATGTACCAGCGCTCCAGCTAGTGCGGCCAGGCAGGCAAACAAACTGGTGGACGACAGCGGACTCAGGCAAGGTCGCGGCAGGGGCTGAGGTGGACGAAATCGAAGACCACATCTCCTCCTCTGCAGCGGCTACCTCCGGTGGAATTCTGGTGAATGGCGGCTTGAGCGGCTCTGACGAGAGAGGGGAAACAGGCAATGGAGAGAGGGGAGTGAGATGGTGTGAAGAAATGGTTCTGGGGTGGCCTCCTTATATAGGTTCGACGGTGAGGCATGGGCGCGGCTCGTCAGTGACGACGAAACAAGGGGCTACCGGCGTGGGCGAGGTAGGCAGACGGTGGGCGGTCTGCTGGCAGTCAGCTACGGCGCAATGGCGCAGCTAGGGGTGGTGCCTAACGGTCGGGAACTTCCCGTGCTCTGGGAGACAGAGGCGGTGCTCGACGCGGCTCCTGGCGACTGTGAGTCACGCGGCGGTGCACGGCTATGTCTAGTAGGGTGCTGGATTGATGGCGGAGCGGCGTGCGCAATTTGGTGTCGGAGCGCGGTCTGAGGCGTGCTGGCGGCGATCGTGCTCTGGTGCGCTCTGGCTGCTCGCAGAGAGAAAAGGGCGGCACTGCGTTGAGGTGGTCCAGGGGCTTGCAGTGATCGAGGGGTGGACAGGGAGAGGCGGTAGGGTTAGGCGGTGCTAGCGGGCAAGCTAGAATGGCGCGACGCGGTCTGGTGATCGTTGCTCGCGTTTGGCCGGTGAGCATGGCGTCGGGGTGGCATGGCACTAGCGTCAGGGGCTAGGGATAGGGGTGATTTTGGTCTGGTTGGGCCTGTGGGAGACCAAGATGATCAATGCACCCCAATTGGCTCGACAAGATTTGCTCCTAAACAATATTAGTTAGGCCACTTATTATGTGCCTGCCAAATGTTCGATCAAATGGCCGCATGAGAGAAAGTTTTGAATTTTTGAAAGATTTTTGGTGGAGTGGTGTAACTTATGCTTGAGCATCTAGGTTTGCTTGGGATTTTGAAATGGAGTTCATTTGAGTGCTTTTTGAGAAAGTGGTATCTAGACATATGAACTAGATTCAATTTTGAAATGTCAATTAAATTTAGAGTTTGAAAGTTTTTGGGATGAAACAAAGTGGGCCTTGGTACATCACTACTTGTACTAGCAAGGGGTGCAAAGATCCACAATTGTTTCTGTTAAGATTTGAGAGCTAGGAGTAGCCAAAGTAGGCTATGTGATTAAAATGGCAAAACTGACCATTTTCTCAATTAATTCTTTTTGATTTATTTTTCTTTGGGATTTGCTTGGGGATGATCTAGATGATGTGTAATTCACCTTAGAGTCATTTTACAACCAATAGATCACTCAAACATGGCAATTCAAAACAACTCCTATTTAAATGCATCCACATATGAATGCTTCAAGATTTTTAAATAGAAAAAGTTTTTTGTTAACCCTAAATTGGGTAGATTTGATATTGATCACTTGGATTAAAGTTTTGGGATGTTACAATAAAGTACGAGTAAATAAAAGATAATGATAGTAAATGAAGCAAGTAGCCCAATCCTTTCTTTAGAAAAGGACAAGTCGGTTGTATTACTTAGGATGACCAAACGTTCTCGAGGACACATGGGAATATCGTCAAGTGCTTTCGCTTAATACAGTTGATTAATCTTCTTTAGTTTGATAAGTGTTGTGTGGGTGAACCTGTGCTAATGTACTGAGCTTCCTAGGACTAATACATACTTGTGATTAAACCCCTTGCAAGCATCCGCAAGTACAAGAAAGTAATTAAGATAAAAACCTAACCACACCTTTAAACTCTGAGATTCTACAACCCTTGTGCAAAGGTTTCCTAACGGGGGTTCAGGTTTCTGTCACTCCGACAACCCCTACGATTAGTAGCCAAATACACAGTGCATTCCCCTAGGCCCATAAAGTTGAAGTGTCATGTAGTCGACATTCACATGACACCACTAGAAGAATAACACCACAACTTAAATAACAAACTATTGAATCTTTCTCAACACAATTCCACTACTAACAACATGACTTCTCCCATGTCCTCAAGAACTAAACGAACTACTCATAAGACATCATATGGATCAAGATCAGAGATGGAATAATGATAAGTAACATTCTGAACATGAACAATAATTCAATTGTTCCACTCAATAGCATCAACTACAACAAGTAATCGATACCGGGAAAGTTTCCCCTAAGAACTATGCAAGATTCAACCCAATTATTACAGCGGTATGAAGTGGTGATGATGGTGCTGGTGGAGATGATGATGGAGATAATGATGATGATGATCCCGATGAAGTCCAGCTTGATGGTGGTGTTGATGGCGACGATCTCCCCTCTCCGGGAAGGAATTTCCCTGGCAGATTTCTGCCTGCCTGAGAGCTCTTTCTCTCTCTGCAGTTTTCTGCCCCACAGAGACGGTGGAATCTTTCTGTGGTCGTCCCCCGAGTCTTAGGGTTTCGTGGGGATAATATATGCCAAAGGGGAGAGCTAGGAGTGGGCCAGGGTGGCCACACCACCTGGTGGCGCGACAAGGGGTGGCCCGCGCCAGGGGGTGGTGTGGGCCCCTAGTGGCCCAACTCCACTCTCCCTTCTGGCATCCTTCGTCTTCTAGAAAAATAGGATTTTCCATGTATTTTCCAGGATTTTTTGATCTTCATGAATTTCGCCTCCAAACAGCGCCTTTTCCATCAGAATCCTGACTGCAGCGGTCCATCCTCCAAAAGTCATCGACCATACAAAAACAGATGAAATAACATAAGTATCATCTCTTAATATGAAATATATCAATGGATAATAGTAAATTATGATATAGAATAGTGAAGCAAAATTGACGTATCAACTCCCCCAAGCTTAGAGTTCGCTTGTCCCCAAGCGAAAACTGAGCTCAATAAACATGACCTCGGGTTTATGGAGTGAAGAGTCGATAAAAGAATACGGACAAGAAGCATCACATTCATCAATACACAAATCATAATAGAAGACCTTTTTATAAAAGGAAGTAGGGATTCAAGTCTCATAAAGAGCTTCCAAAAATTATGGTACATGTAGCTTTGAGCTCTCATTGCCCCTATCATAAGCATCTTGAAGTGATTAAGGTTAAAGTGAACAAACTATGGTGTACATGCTTGACGAAGTATAAGTTAGAAATCTCATGTCCCTTGAATACGAGGGCCGCTCCACATGCTACTCAAGTTTAGTTACCGGTAAGTTCTTGTCATAGTAAGTACATGTGTATCATAGAGAACCGCCAATGGGGTACCCCTTGCACATGATACATGAGCTATCCCATAATCAAAATGACAAGGCAAGCAGACAATGAGCATCTCAGCAATCTTCTTATTTACCATGGGAAAATGGTGCTTTTTTCTCTCTTTCCTCTTTTCTCATCTTTTTTTCTTTTTCTCAATCTCTATCTCTTTTTTTATAAGAAGAATGCTTCATAGATTGCTCACTATGGTGATGCTGCAAGTTTCCACCATGATTAGGCATGGCTTAGGCTAGCGGCCTAGACATTTCTCTAACACACAGACATAACTCCATGGACTTACAAGCTCCGCTTTCATTTCACACCGACGACATCCATAAACAAAAGAGCACGATATCAACGGGGTACAATGTACAAGTGCAATGTTGAAAGCGTTCCCCATGACAGCATGGTTCTGCTAATCCCAACGTATAAGTGCAAGCATATACAACATAGATGACACAATGGTTTGATACATTGCAAATGTATCTATAATTTTTGATGATCCATGCTTGGTTTTATCCACTTTCTTGTGTTTTGTCCACACTTTGGAGTACTTTTCATATGATTTCTTGGACTAACCTATTAACAAGAGCCACAGTGCCAGCTGCCTATTTTCTGTTGTTTTTGGTTCCAGGAAAGTCAGAAAATGAATATTCTCGGAATTGGACAGGACAAAAGCCAAAGTGCCTATTTTTCCGAAAGTCATCAGATGCCAGAATACGAGACGGAGAAGGGCTGGGGCCCGGCCACACCACCACACACAGCGTGCCGGGCCTGGCACTGAGGGTGGTCCCGACCCAGACCCCTTGGCCTCTCCTTCCGCCTATAAGATGCCCTCGACGAAAACCCTAAGTACCATCAAAATCCACGAAAGAGTCTATAGCCGCCGTCATCTCAATCCCTAGATCGGGAGGATCTCAAGCTCTTCCGGCACCCCATTGCACGGAGAGAATTCACCTGAGGCCTTCTTCATCACCATGCAAGCCTCCGGTGTGATGCGTGAGTAGTTCATCCTTGGACTACGGATCCATGTAGTAGCTAGATGGCTGGTTCTCCTCCTTTGTGCTTTCATGTCTAGATCTTGTGAGCTCCATTCAGGATCAAGATCATCTATTTGTAATTCTGCATGTTGTGTTTGTGGGGATCCGATGGATATTGAGATGCTATTTCAGATTGATTATTGATTCTATCATGTCTTTGTTATTTGTGATCTTGCATGCTTTCCTTTGTTAGTAGCTATCTTGGCCAAGTAGATGCTAGCAACTCCAAGAGTTAGTATTTATGCTCGATAGTGGGTTCATGCCTCTGGTAATCTGGGGAAGTGACAGAAATCTCTAAGGTACTAGATGTACTGTTGCTACTAAGGAGAAAACAACAATCCTTTGTTCATAGAACAATCGTATTGTTTACTTTACACGCAATCCGTAAAGCAATAATCTGTTGCTTGCAACTTAATAATGGAGGGGGTTCAGATGATAACCTGAAGGTGGATTATTAGTCATAGATGCAGTTGGATGGCGGCCTATGTATAATGTTGTAATGCCCAATCAAGTTCCAAAGGAGTAAAGATGATTAGTATATGCATGTATTGCTTTCTCGATGTTTGTCAATTGCCCCGCTGTAATTTGTTCACCCAGCATGTTATCTATCTTAAGGAGAGCCACCTCTAGTGAACTATGGATCCCGGTCCTTTTCTTTTACATACAATCTATAAATTGTTTACTGCTTTGTGTTTACTTTCTGCAAACTATTACTTCCTTCCATTCGATACGTTTAATCCTTTGTTTTTAGCAAAACCGGTGAGATTAACAACCTCATCGCAAGTTGGGGGCAAAGTTCCGTGGTTGTGTTGGGCAGGTCATCACGTTGCTAGGAGCACCGGTAGTGCGCCCTGCCAAGGCTCAGCTAGCAACACCTCTTGCTCCTACTGGTTCGATTAAACCTTGGTTTCATAACTGAGGGAAACTTGCTGCTGTGCTCATCATACCTTCCTCTTGGGGTTCCCCAACGAGCTTGTTAATACACGAGCCATCAAGCATTTTTCTGGCGCCGTTGCCGGGGAGTCAAGGACATCTTCACAAGGGGAGTCCCTCATAACCAATCTCTTTACTTTGTTATTTTTGTTTTTCTTAGTTTCTTCTTGTTTTGTTTTGTTATAAAAAACACAAAAAAATTAGTTTTACTAGTTTGCTTTCTTATTTGAAAACACAAAAAAAAATTAGTTCCTTTCTCAGGTTGCCATTATGTCTAGCCTTGCTCCAGTCACTATGTCACCCGAGGAAATGATTTTCACTTTTAAACAAGGAATTGAGGAAAGTTTTAAGGAAGCTTGGTCTAGAATCTCTGATCTACATGAAAAAACTGAGCCTAAAATGACTCAAAGCTTGTTCCTTAGCAGTTTTTACCTTGGAATTGCTCTTTGCTATAGATATGCTTTAGATGCTGTTGTGGCAGGAGATTTCCTCCAATGTAATGAGGATGATGCTATAAATGCTATAAAGAAATTGATCCTCACTTACAACTTGCCTAGCCAAACTGATATTTCTTTCGCAAGAATATTTGCTAGATTGAACACTCTTGAGAATAGCACTACTAGCTTAAAAGATTGCTATAATATGCTTAGGGAGCATCACAATTATGTCCCAATAAATTCTGAACCATCAAAGTGGCTCCCTACAGTAAAGATTGAGATAAACACAGAAACTTTTCAAGCTCGCTGTGATATCATGTCTAAATTTTGTCTTATGCCCAAAGATATTTATGAATCTTTGAATCTTCGGGGGCTTACTGAAGGAGGAAAAGAAATATCTCTTGCTAATAATGCTATCATATTACCTATTGGAATAGTTGAAGGAGTATTTACAAAGATCCTTGGGAAAATGATTTCTACTGATTATCTTGTTATTGAATGTGCAGGAAAAGGACAAATTACACTTGGAAGGTCCCTATTAGAACTCCTTGGAGCAATAATAGATGTGGGAAAGGGGACCATGCACCTTTCTTCTCCACCAAACAATCATATTTTCCCCAAGGTTAAGAATAAAAGTAAGAGAGGTAAGGGCAAGAAATTTGGTCTTAATGCTTCTTCATTTGAGAATACTTGGTTCTTTTTCTTGCTTCTTATGCCTAACTTAAAGGCGTTAAATAAAAGTACTTATTGGGAGATAACCCAAAAGTTTTAGATGAGTCTTGGAAGTTATTACTTCAGTAATACCGCTCCTTATCCTTTTTATTTTCTTTTTGTGCCAAGAGTAACCTCTAATGAGAGAGAAGTAATGATTGGGAAAGTTGCTGTCCTGAAACAGATTTCTGGGCTTCACCGTAAAAATTCATGTAAAATCTCTGAACGTCTTTTTGAGACGTGAATGTTTGAGCTTCTTCCCAGGTTGTTATCTAACTTTCGTTAGTTCAACACGTTTTGATTTGAGCAACAGAAGGTCTTCGAAAAAATTTGTCTTTACCTGCTGGTCTGTTTTGACAGATTTCTGCCATTTTCTGCATTTGCTTCTTGTTGGTTCCTTTTTGTGTTCTTTTGGGGAATTGAGCTTTTTGAGGGAAGTGCTTCAGTATCTAGTGTTTTAATGGAAGTTTATTTGGTGTTAGAATTGAATATTAAGACTTATTATCTTGAGTGCACTGATGTTGCTATTAAAGATTGTGTGAAGTCTTGTATGAAGGAAAAATTTCAGGTGTATGGAAGGAATGAGTAATGAGATGGAGGATGGACTAAAGCTCAAACTTGGGGATTCCACGCGTGTCACCCCAAGAAATATCCAAGAAGTACAAGCGTCAAAGCTTGGGGATGCCCAAGGCATCCCCCTCTTCATCAATAAAAATCCCAGGTTTCTTCCAAACGCTTCATTTTTATTGTTTCATGCACGATTGTGTTGTTCTTGGAGCGTCTTCTTTTTCGTTTTTGTTTTGGTTTTTTGTTTACTTGGTTTTATTAGTTTTCTGAATAAATTGGTTGGACCCCCTCTTTCATACATTGGTTTTCAAATAGTTTGGTTTGGTTTGGAAAAGAGTAGGAAAGCTCATGCTTATGTGGTAAAAAGAGCTTGTTTTTGACTGTGGCCTATGCTTTGTCAAACCATGCTTGATATTGTTTTGGCTTTATGCTTAGTATTATTTGCTGTAGCATGACTTGTTATAAATAATTGAGATTGCTTAATGTGCCTTGGATTAATCATGTGTTGTTTTAGCATATTAAAGCATAGTATAGTGGTATTCTCCTTCGATGCTTTATTTGGGATGACTTGGCGCATCCTCACACCATGTTATGACTCTCTCAAGTCACTATAGCCTTTATGATCCTTTAGTTTTCAACTTGTAGTATCACTTTATGCTTTGATCAATGATGATTTGTAGCTCTGCATGATTATGGCCATTATTGCTCTCTTAGTTTGTCTCTCCCAGTCTTTTGCTAGCCTCCATAACCAAGTATAAGTTCCACTCATGCATCCAACTCCCTAAACCAAGTTATTCCAAAGAGTCCACCATACCTACCTACTAGCTTATGCTATTCCAAGTATATTCATGCTTTTGTTTACCTTCCGAATTAAACTTTTTATGAGAAAACTAGTGATTAAAGCTCTCACGAACTTGATGGCACACTTTACTTTTCTTGCCCTTAATTAACTTGAACCATTGTGTCATATATGTTGTATATGCTTGCACTTATTTGTTGGGAATTAGCAGAACCATGCTTTCATGGGGAACGCTTTCAACATTGCACTTGGTACTTATACCTAGTTGATATCATGCTCTTTTGTATATGGATGTTGTCGGTGTGAAATGAAAGGGGAGCTTGTAAGTCCATGGAGTTATGTATATGTGTTAGAGAAATGCCTGGGCCATTGGTCTAATCCATTCTGACATGGTGGAAACCTGCAGCGTAACCATAATGAGCTGTCTATGAAGCATTCTTCTTATAAAAAAAAGAGTCCTATATTGAGAAAAAAAGAGAAAAAGAAAAAAAAAGATATTATGAAAAGAGGAAAGAGAGAAAAAAGCACCATATTCCCATGGTAAATAAGAAGATTGCTGAGATGCTCGGTGTCAGCTTGCCTTGTCATTTGATATGGGGATTCTTTCGTATCATCGGGCAAAGGGGTACCCGTTGGCGGTTCTCTATGATACACATGTAGTTACGATGACAAGAACTTACCGGTGACTAAACTTGAGTAGCATGAGGAGCGGCCCTCGTATACAAGGGACATGAGATTGCTAACTTATACTTCGTCAAGCATGTACACCATAGTTTGTTCACTTTAACCTTAATCACTTCAAGATGCTTATGATAGGGGCAATGAGAGCTGAAAGCTATAAGTACCATAATTTTTGGAAGCTCTTTATGAGACTTGAATCCCTGCTTCCTTCGATGAAGGCCTTTCTTCCACCATTATATTGAGTCTCCACCTTCTATCTTTATCCACTTACTTTGAGAGCACAGTGGCCATTCTTAGTTTTATGTGCATTGTCCCAAGACTAGTTGATTGATGCATACCTTGATATTGCTTGTTTTAAACTATTTGTATCTAGTCACTCTTATGAACTTTGAAGGGGTCCTATGCATTTATATTTGCTACTCTATGATGGACAAGCTGAATACTATTATGCTATGTTTTCTTTATGTGAAACAAACAAACGTCTTGCAAAGCATTGTTATTCATGAATCTTTTGTTTGTGCCTTTTCATGTTGCATCATAGTTTCTTTGTATTATTGCTAGAACTTTGTCTTTCATGTTATGATTGAAGTATTATGATCCCAGCTTTGAGTGTTTTCCAAACACTTTGATCAAGTCTTTGATGGTGCATGTCACCTCAAAAATTATTCTTTCTTTTTATCACTTACCTACTCAAGGACGAGCAGGATTTAAGCTTGGGGATGTTGATACATTGCAAATGTATCTATAATTTTTGATGTTCCATGCTTGGTTTTATCCACTTTCTTGTGTTTTGTCCACACTTTGGAGTAATTTTCATATGATTTCTTGGACTAACCTATTAACAAGAGCCACAGTGCCACCGCTTTTCTGCTGTTTTGGTTCCAGGAAAGTCGAAAATGAATATTCTCGAATTGACGGTCAAAGCCAAAGTGCCTATTTTCCGGAAGTCATCGGATGCCGAATATGAGAGGCAGGCTGGGGCCGCCACACCACCTGCCGGGCGGCCAGGGGCTGGCCAGGTGGTCTGGCCGACCCAGCACCCCCTCGGCCTCTCCTTCCGCCTATAAGATGCCCTCGAAAACCCTAAGTACCGATCAAAAATCCATGAAAGAGTCTATAGCCGTCATCTCCATCCCTAGATCGGGAGGATCTGAAGCTCTTCCCACCTGCTAGAGAGGGAATTCACCACCGAGGCCTTCTTCATCACCATGCAAGCCTCCGGTGTGATGCGTGAGTAGTTCATCCTTGGACTACGGATCCATGTAGTAGCTAGATGGCTGGTTCTCCTCCTTTGTGCTTTCATGTCTAGATCTTGTGAGCTCCGTTCAAGATCAAGATCATCTATTTGTAATTCTGCATGTTGTGTTTGCGAGGATCCGATGGATATTGAGATGCTATTTCAGATTGATTATTGATTCTATCATGTCTTTGTTATTTGTGATCTTGCATGCTTTCCGTTGTTAGTAGCTATCTTGGCCAAGTAGATGCTAGCAACTCCAAGGGTTAGTATTTATGCTCGATAGTGGGTTCATGCCTCTAGTAATCTGGGGAAGTGACAGAAATCTCTAAGGTACTAGATGTGATGTTGCTCCTAGGGAGAAAACAACAATCCTTTGTTCATAGAACAATCGTATTGTTTACTTTACACGCAATTCGTAAAGCAATAATCTGTTGCTTGCAACTTAATACTGGAGGGGGTTCGGATGATAACCTGAAGGTGGATTATTAGTCATAGATGCAGTTGGATGGCGGTCTATGTATAATGTTGTAATGACCAATCAAGTTCTAAAGGAGTCAAGATGATTAGTATATGCTTGTATTGCTTTCTCGATGTTTGTCAATTGCCCCGCTGTAATTTTTTCACCCAGCATGTTATCTATCTTAAGGAGAGCCACCTCTAGTGAACTATGGATCCCGGTCCTTTTCTTTTACATACAATCTATAAACTGTTTACTGCTTTGTGTTTACTTTCTGCAAACTATTACTTCCTTCCATTCGATCCGTTTAATCCTTCATTTTCAGCAAAACCGGTGAGATTGACAACCTCATCGCAAGTTGGGGGCAAAGTTTTGTGGTTGTGTTGTGCAGGTCTTCATGTTGCTACTAGCACCGGTAGTGCGCCCTGCCAAGGCTCAGCTAGCAACACCTTTGGGGTGTTTCCTTGCTCCTACTGGTTCGATTAAACCTTGGTTTCATAACTGAGGGAAACTTGCTGTTGTGCTCATCATGCCTTCCTCTTGGGGTTCCCCAACGAGCTTGTTAATACACGAGCCATCATGGTTCAAGTTTATTAGGGGCAAGAAAAGTAAAGTGTGCCATCAAGTTCGTGAGAGCTTTAATCACTAATTTTCACATAACAAGTTTAATTTAGAAGGTAGATAAAAACATGAATTTACTTAGAATAACAATAGTGCTAATAGGTAGGTGATACGTCCAAAACGTATCTACTTTCCCGAACACTTTTGCTATTGTTTCTCCTCTATACTTGTGTCCTTTGGATGACACTAATGTGGACTAACGCTGTTTTCAGCAGAATTGCCTTGGTGTCTACTTTTTGTGCAGAAAACCAACTATCAGGAAAAATCCCAAAAAATATGCCAAAAATCCTATTTCACCCGAAGACTCCAGGAGCCAGAATACGAGACGGAGAAGAGCCAAGGGGTGGCCACACCACACAGTGGCGCTGCCAGGCCACGCCCAGTGGTGTGGGCCCCCAGCACCTCGGCCTCTCTTCGCCTATAAGGAGCCTTCTAACCTAAAAACTTCGGGGGGGTCAACGTTTTTCCAGAAGGAGTTCCGCTCCGCCGCCACCACCAGATTCCACGAAACAGCACCAGAAACTCCGTTCTGGCACCCTGCCGGGACGGGGAATTGGAGGAGATCATCGCCATCATCATCACCATCGCTTCTCCATCGACCATCCATGTTTTCCCCATCTATGAGTGAGTAATCCCCCGCTGTAGGCTATGGGGATGGTCGGGATTGGATGAGATTGTTCATGTAATGGCATCAGATTGTTAGTGCATGGTGCCTAGTATCTTTTATTAGTGCTTTATGACATTGTTGCGACTTGTTGTTCTTAATGCTTGTCACTAGGGCTCGAGTGCCATGATTTCAGATCTGAACATGCTATTGATTCATTATGATAGTATTCTTTCTTGTCTTATCTACAAGTTGTATACACACGTTGTTGTCCGGAACCTATGGCCCCGAAGTGACAGAAATCGGGATAACCAGAAGGGAAAGGCTTTGATGTGAGGATCACATGTGTTCACGGAGTGTTAATGCTTTGCTCCGGTGCTCTATTAAAAGGAGCACCTTAATTGCCAGTAGTTCCCTAGAGGCCCCGCTATAAACGGGCTGGCAGGACAAAAGATGGTGTGCAAGTTCTCATTGCGAGCACGTATGACTATATATGGAACACATGCCTAGGATTGTCTAGTACTTGGATGCTTTATCTTATTTATCTGCAATTGCCCTATGTTCTGATTGCTGTGTGAATTGTCTTGTCCATGCAATGCCCGTCTATCCATCCCTATGCCTACCGCACTCGAATCCCACTGTTTACTGCTTGTGTTACTATTGAATTTGCTTTACTACTGCTGCTGCTTTACTATTCCTACTACAAAACTGTTGCTACTGATAAACTATTGTGAGCAAGATTGTTTCCAGGTGCAGCTGAATTGACAACTCAGTTGTTAAGGCTGATAAATATTCTTTGGCTCCCCTTGTGTCGAATCAATAAATTGGGTTTCACTTCCCTCGAAAATACTGCGATACACCCCCTATACTTGTGGGTCATCAAGACTATTTTCTGGCGCCGTTGCCGGGGAGCATAGCTTTATTTATCAAGCTCACTTGGATTCTCTATTGTTCGCTGCTATCCATCATCATGGGTAAGTCTCGTGATGGCAAGGTTCCTATTTTACCATCCACTACAAGAAGAGGTACGGTTCTTAACACCTCTGCTGCTCTTGATTCACCATCTGTTATAAGTAAGCTCGTTACACCACCACATACACATGCTACACACACTGCTACTACTGCTGAATCTGAAACTTCTGATGCTTATGATGCTGCTTCTACTGTGCTTGATAAGAGTGGTACATTAGGTCCTTTCCTAGATGCTACGATTGCTAGAACTATAGCTGGAAATACCGAAACTCCTAATGAAGACACTACCACACCTGCTAGCTCACCTGAGTCTAGTGAGAGTTATGATATTGAAGAAGATTATGTTGAGATGACCGGTGAGTTTATTAAAGAATGTAAGAACACCCATGATAGGAGCGCTGCTAAGAGTCTCCTTGAGAGGCGTACTATTAGACCCAAATTGTATCCTGCTGCTAAGTTTGCTGCTTCTCCCATAAACATTACAGATGAAGATTATGATTTCTCTCTCGATCTATCTTACATAGCTATTGTCGAGAAAGAACCTTTTTGTGGGACTAAGAATGAAAGTGTGGTAGCACATATGAATGAACTTTCTACCATGAGTGGCTTGTTTTCTGATGATATTAAGATGCGTACTTACTTTGTTGATAAGATTTTCCCTTTTTCACTGAAAGGAGAAGCTAAAACTTGGTTTAGTAATTTACCTCCTGGATCTATTGATAGCCCTAAGTGCTTGATTAGTACTTTCCTGCGGAAATATTTTCCTCCCAGTGCTAGACATGCTATTTTGCAGGAACTTTTTGATCTTAAACAGGGAGAAAAAGAGGTATTGCCCGAATCTTGGGCAAGGTTTTGTGCTTTGATTCATGCACAGGCTGGAAGTCCTTTACCTAAGAATGAGCTTCTTGATATATTTTATAATGGACTAACCGAGGAATATAGGACATACCTAGATAGTTGTGCTGATTGTGTTTTCAGGAATAGGACTCCTAAGGAAGCTGAGGAATTAATGGCTAAAATAAGCAAGAATTATGAAGATTGGACTCCTCCTAAACAAGCTATACCTAAAGTAATTGTACCTGAACCATCTATTCCTAAGCCTATTCCAACATCAAAGAAGAGGGGAGTTATTGAATTAAATGATGAAGTGATGAAGGAAGCTAAGAAATGTCTTTAGGAGAAGGGAATTAAAGCTGCAGATGTCAAGAATTTACCTCCTATAGAAGAATTATGTAAGCCTATTTCCTACTCACCCACTATTGAGGTACACTCTCTCCAACACTTTGATGAAGGTGATATCCCTTACTCGAAACCTCCTGATCAATGCTTAGAAGAATTTGATATCTTTATTGTTAAGCAAGATAACTTTAATAAAAGGGTGCAAAATCATCTAATGGAAAACACTAGAGCTATTGTTGAGTTGAAAGATATTGTGGAAAGAACCTCTAATGATGTTAAAATGATTGTTAAACACTTTCAAATGGTTCAAACTCAAATAGATCAACTCGTTAAAGTGCAAAACGACTTGCTAGTGAATGCTGCTAAAGAAAAACATGCTTATGAAATTAGAACTAGAAGTGGTGCTGCTATCCAGGATCCTCTATATCCTGAGGGGCATCCCAAAACAATTGAGCAGGATTCTCAACAAGCTGAAAATAGTGGTTCTACTCGTAAGAAAAGGAAAAAGAAACATAAAACTGTTGTAGAACCCTCTGAACCTGCTATAGATCCTAATAGTATATCTATCTCTGATGCTGAAATTGAAAGTGGTAATGAAGAAAATGAAGTGCCTAATGAAGAAAAAGTTGAAGAAGAACCTGAAAACTACACTCAGACTACTAAATACACCAAAGAAGATCTTATTGCTAAGAAACATGGTAGTGAAAGAGAACCTTGGGTCCAAAAACCTATGCCTTTCCCTGATAAGAAACACAAGTCAAAAGAAGATGAACACTATAATAAGTTTTGTGAGTGGATGAAGCCTTTATTCTTGCAAATTCCTTTGACTGACGCTATTAAATTGCCTCCTTACTCAAAGTATATGAAGGACATTGCCTCGAATAAAAGGAAGATTCCTAATGAAGAAATTTCTACTTTGCTTGCTAATTATTCCTTCAATGGTAAGGTTCCTAAGAAACTTGGAGACCCAGGGATTCCAACTATCCCTTGCTCTATTAAGAAACGTTATGTTAGAACTGCTTTGTGTGATTTGGGAGCTGGAGTTAGTGTTATGGCTTTTTCTCTATATAAGAGGCTTCAGCTTGAAAAATTGATTCCAACTGATATATCTTTGCAAATGGCTGATAAATCTACCACCATTCATGTGGGTATATGTGAGGATGTACCTGTTCAGGTGGCTCACAATTGCTTGATATTAACTGATTTTGTTGTGCTTGAAATGCCTGAAGATGATAATATGTCTATTATTCTTGGGAGACCTTTTCTTAATACTGCAGGAGCTGTTATTAATTGTAATCAAGGAAAGGTGACCTTCAATGTTAATGACAAGGAACATAATGTCTATTTCCCCAAGAAGATTGAAAGGACTTATGGTTTCAATTCAATTGAACATGTTGAAGGCATTCAAGTTGGAGAAATATATTGTCCCATACCAAGAGAAAAATTTGAAACTATTATGATTGGGACCATTGCTATCAAGGTTAAGGTAACATAATCATTAGTGGAGTACAAAGTTTTGTCTCATATGCAATTGTTTTGGTAGCAAGACTTGATCAACCTTGCTAACAAAAGGATTCCATTGAACAAAACAATGTTTTCATTATGATTATCTCCGTTTATTTCTATCCTTTGCATTTTAGTTTTTGCTTTTGTTTAATTTTCTTTGTGTTGTTAGTTGCTTGCATGCTAGAACTTTTGTAGTTCTAGCCTTGTTTTGTCCTTGCATCATGTTTCCAAAAGAAAAAAAAATCTGTCTGTCAGAAAAATCATTCTTCTATTTCTGAAAAAAGCCCAAAAAAAAGTGTCTCGAAAAATTCCAGAAAATTCATATTAAATTTTTACGTGAAAAAAGGGGCAAAGGAGTACCTGGTAGGTACCAGGGGGCCCACCAGGCAGGCACACCATGTGGTGGCGCCACCTAGGTGGCGCCATGTTCTGTGTGGGCCACCCTGGCCCCCACTTACTCTCTCACCTGCCACTTTCTTCTCTCTCTCGAGTAAGCTCTAGTTCATAGCTCAAAATCGCTTTTCTGCTTGCTCTCTCGATTTCTTCGATCTCCTTGCTCAGCCCATCTTTCTTGCTGAAATTTGGAGCATTTGTTCCCTAGTATGTGACTCCTCCCCTTGTCCAAGTAGATTTGTGTTTAGTGGATTATATGTTGAGTATTTTGCTGCTGTAGGTGACTGGTTATGAGAGCTTGTAAGCTTGTTTGATGCTTAGAGATATAGTTTTGATGCATGTTTAGGCCTCTTGCAAGTCCCTATGAGTAGAATCCTTCATTATATTTACTTTGCAATGACTTGTTTGATAGGTGTTTAAATTTCAGAATACCAAGCATGAACAACCATACTTTTGGAGAGATATTTGAGAGTGAAGCACCTAGGAGGTTGAGGCCCTCAAGAACAGCCTCTCAAGATAGGCCATCATACAATGAAGACCTCATTGCAACCCGTATTGGCAGTGAAAGGGATGATGGGGATGCTCACCCATCCTCTTTTCCTTGTTTTACTTTCTTGCAAGCTGCAGGTATTCTTGATGATTTCTTGCTACTGGTTGAGAGGGTTGGTTTGACCTCTTATATGCAAGATGAGAGTGCACAATACGCTATGCTCACCAAAACTTTTGTTGAGAGCTTCTCATTTACTGACACACCCTATCAATCTACTATCTCTTTTAAAATCTATGATATGCCCTTCACCATGCCTTTGGAGAGATTTTGCAGTATTGTAGGTGTGCATATGACAGGGACCGTGAAGAAAATTCAAGGGCGACCCGCTGATTTGTTGGAGCTTTACCGAGGGGTGACCAATGATGATGACCGCGTGGCGCGGCGCAGAAAGATAGGAAATATCCAACTCCCTGCTCTTAGATACTTTGCATACTATCTTGCCACTAGTGTATTGGGTAGGGAGAACACAAGTAATATCTCCAACTATCATTTAACATTCCTTGCTGCTTCGCTTAACAATGATACTCGGTACAATCTTGGCTCGCTTATTGCTCGCCACCTAGCTGCTAGGGCGCTATGGAGGCATCATTGCCTCGCGTGTAGTCAATGCATTAGTTCTTTCGGTGGATCCCGATGATGCTATGCTAGCACCACAGAGGCTTGACCTTTTTGCCATGAAAACTCATCACTTTGTCACTACTACCTCTGATTTGAACAATCTAGTATATAGGATGCTTTTCACTGAAAGGGATGAAAGGGAGATCCTTTTGCCACAGCCTGCTTTGTTTAGTGTTGACAGGAGACCGTGGTCGTGCTCCAAGGAGGAGGTGGACGAGCAGCTTCGCTTGCTGGGTTTCCACGAGCAGCACCAGGAGGATGTGCCCTCCTATGATTACTCCGCACATTACGGAGGGACGTACTCGAGCTCGCACCAGGACGAGGGTACCTCCTCGTCGTACCACGGTGACACTTCATCTTGGCCATCTTGGGATTGATACCCACTTAGGCCAAAAGCCTAAGCTTGGGGGGAGGTATGCCTACACCGCACTCATCTCCATATCATGTTGCGTCGGTACTTTGTATATTCATGTTTTTGTTCTCTTTTTAGTTTTCGTTCTTCTTTGCTTTTGCTTTCTAAAAACACAAAAAGACCAAAAATATTTTTGTTGTTTCTCTTTGGTTTGCTTCTTCTTTTTGCCTTGGTTTGCTTTTCCTTTTTGCTTTGTTTGAACTATTCGAAAAACCCAAAAAGATTTTTCTTAGCTTGTTTTTCCCTATTGGTCCTTGTTTAAAAATCGAAAACACCAAAAATATTTGTCGTTCTTCTTTGGTTTTTGCGAGTTTGCTATAGGGTTCGGCAGTTCTCAGTGGAATATTGGTTTCATATTATTATTCAAGACACACAAGCGAAGAGAAATAATGAGGATCAATGACAACTTGAGGCGTGGTAAGAGGCTAGTAACGAACTCTATTTGTTTTCATTTTTGTACATATACTCATCACTGTGGGCATGCTTAGTCCGTTCATGTAGAGTGTATGTTTTCTTTGGATGCTTAGTAGTTCTTGCTTTCTTATGATTAGCTCCAGCTCGCTAATAGTTTGTAGCATGTCTTATGAATGTTTGCTTGCATTGCTCTATTCATAAATTGGTATGACACCGTGGTATCCTCCTCTGAATATTTCATTTTGAATTAACTTGGCACATGCTCACGCATACACATGACTATAATAATCAGTTAAGCCTCGATGAATTATTTTGCCTTGAGGATCTTGAATCATTTTCATGCCATGATTAGTCCTGTTTTGTTGCGAGCATGATAATGACAGCTATTGCTCTCTCGTTTGTCGCTCCCTTACTATTGCTAGCCTTCACTTCCACTGAGTGTTTTACTCAAGTTTCCAACTTCCTAAACCAAATATTTCCAAAGTGTCCACCATACCTACCTATTAGCATCATTTGTTACTCCCGTGCATATTCAATATGCCTTGTTTTCTTCCGAATAAAATGTTTGCTTGTTATGAGAAAGTTAGTTAGTAAAGCTCTCACGAACTATGGCACACTTTATTTCCTGCACTTAATAAACCTGAACCATTGTGAACTCTCCATGAAAGTTATATGCTTGCAAATTATAGGCTGGGGATTAGCAGAACCGTGTTGTCACAGGGAACGCTTTCAACACTTGTAAATATATACCCAGTTGATACCTTGCTCTTTTGTTTGCGGATGTCGTCGGTGTGAAATAAAAGGGGAGCTTGTAAGTCCATGGAGTTATGTATGTGTGTTAGAGAAACGCTTGGGCCGCTGGTCTAATCCATGATGACATGGTGGAAACCTGCAGCGTAACCATAATGATATCTATGAAGCATTCTTCTTATAAAAAAGAGAGAGATAGCTATTGAGAAAAAGAAAAGAAAAAGAGTTTTATGAAAAGAGGAAAGAGAGAAAAAGCACCATTTTCCCATGGTAAATAAGAAGATTGCTGAGATACTCATTGTCTGCTTGCCTTGTCATTTTGATATGGGGATTCTTCCGTATCATCAGGCAAGGGGTACCCCGTTGGCGGTTCTCAATGATACGCACATACTTACGATGACAAGAACTTACCGGTAACTAAAGTTGAGTAGCACGAGGAGCGGCCCTCGTACTCAAGGGACTTGGGATCTTCAGTTTATAGTCTGTCAAGCATATAACTCAGATTGTACCTCACTTTCACCTTAATCACATTAAAGATGCTTATGATAGGAGCAATGAGAGCTCAAAGCTAACGAGTACCATACTTTCGGCATTTGGAAGCTTTTCAAAATTATTCAAAACCTTTTTCTTCTACTTGTTGAGTCTCCACATATTCTTTGAGCACCTTCTTGAGAGCATAGTTGTCATTCTTTGTGTTTGTTCCATTACTTGATTATTTGTGTTATGACTTTGATGCTTGTATCCTTGATATCTTTACATCTAGTCATCACTTGAACTTCAGAGGTGCCTTGATATTCATAATCAAAGGGCAAGCGAGATACCACTCTACCATACCTTTTTATGAGCATTGTAAGGTTGCTTATGTTTGTGCTTCATGCTACTTATTATTATTGAGTTGGAATCTCTTCATAGCTTGAAATGACTATTAAGTTGACTCAGTTAAATACTCTTTATTATGAACTGTCTGAGTAGTTGATCACACTGCTGAGAATATTTACATCATATGAAGCAAATGTATTCGTGAAAGTTCTTTTGTTGCACTCAGTTTTCAACAAAATTGCTTGAGGACAAGCAATAAGCTAAGCTTGGGGGAGTTGATACGTCCAAAACGTATCTACTTTCCCGAACACTTTTGCTATTGTTTCTCCTCTATACTTGTGTGATTTGGATGCAACTAATGCGGACTGACGCTGTTTTCAGCAGAATTGCCTTGGTGTCTACTTTTTGTGCAGAAAACCAACTATCACGAAAAATCCCGGAAAATATGCCAAATATCCTATTTCACCCGAAGACTCCAGGAGCCAGAATACGAGATGGAGAAGAGCCAGGGGTGGCCACACCACCTGGTGGCGCGGGCCAGGCCAGGCCACGCCAGGGGTGGTATGGGCCCCCCAGGCCCCCCGTCGGCCTCTCTCTTCGCCTATAAGGAGCCTTCTGACCTAAAAACTTCAGGGGGTTCGACGTTTTTCCAGAAGGAGTTCCGCTCCATTGCCACCACCAGATTCCACGAAACAGCACCAGAAACTCCGTTCTGGCACCCTGCCGGGACGGGGAATTGGAGGAGATCATCACCATCATCATCACCATCGCTTCTCCATCGACCATCCATGTTTCCCCCATCTATGACTGAGTAATCCCCCGCTGTAGGCTATGGGGATGGTAGGGATTGGATGAGATTGTTCATGTAATGGCATCAGATTGTTAGGGCATGGTGCCTAGTATCTTTTATTAGTGCTTTATAACTTTGTTGTGACTTGTTGTGCTTAATGCTTGTCACTAGGGCCCGAGTGCCATGATTTCAGATCTGAACATGCTATTGATTCATTATGATAGTATTGTTTCTGGTCTTATCTACAATTTGTATACACACATTGTTGTCCGGAACCTATGGCCCTGAAGTGACAGAAATCGGGATAACCGGAAGGGAAAGGCTTTGATGTGAGGATCACATGTGTTCACGGAGTGTTAATGCTTTGCTCTGGTGCTCTATTAAAAGGAGCACCTTAATTGCCAGTAGTTCCCTAGAGGCCCCACTGCAAACGGGCTGGCAGGACAAAAGATGTTGTGCAAGTTCTCATTACGAGCACGTATGACTATATATGGAACACATGCCTAGGATTGTCTAGTACTTGGATGCTTTATCTTATTTATCTGCAATTGGCCTATGTTCTGATTGCTGTGTGAATTGTCTTGTCCATGCAACGCCTGTCTATCCATCCCTATGCCTACCGCACTCGAATCCCACTGTTTACTTCTTATGTTACTATTGACTTTGCTTTACTACTGCTGCTGCTTTACTATTCCTACTACAAAACTGTTGCTACTGATAAACTGTTGTGAGCAAGATTGTTTCCAGGTGCAGCTGAATTGACAACTCAGTTGTTAAGGCTGATAAATATTCTTTGGCTCCCCTTGTGTCGAATCAATAAATTGGGTTTCACTTCCCTCGAAAATACTGCGATACACCCCCTATACTTGTGGGTCATCAGTAGGTATGGTGGACACAAATGGCATAGATTTTGGTTTAAGGATTGGATGCACGAGAAGCATTCCCTCTCAGTACAGGTTTTAGGCTAGCAAGGCTAGGTAGAAAGCATAAGAGTTGAAGGAAACAAACAAACATACAAGTGATAAAAACAAACATGCAATCTTCCTTGGAAGCACAAAAGATCTTAACTAGAGAATACTAAGCTTATGATCCAATCAAGGAAGAAAGATGATGAAATTATATTCTTTAAGTGTACTTTTATCTTTTTCATTCAATTCTCATAATAGTGTTGCTACTGCCTGAGCCAGGTTTGCCAAAACCAACTAAATTTGCTTAATGATCCCAAAGTGATACCAATACTAACAACAAGATCACTCATATAATAGTGATTGAAAACTAAAATGAGAGATGCAAAAGAGTAAATGATAGAACTTCTCATTAATATTCCATAACGACAACTCACACCAAGGGATACATAGATATCTAACAAGAGGGGGGACACTTCCATAATGCAAACCATCCTACATGATAACTTCTCTATTCATGATATGACTCTACTAAAAAGGTAAAAAGATAAAAGATAGTGATATGATACCGCGGCACTCCCCCAAGCTTGGAATAAACCAAGGGGATGCCAAAACCTGATGACGAATTACTCCTTCGGTGGTGGTGGTGTTCTCTCGATCAAAGTGAGATAATCTTCCAGGATCTTGCGGAGCCTGTTATTATCTTCTTGCAGTATATCCACCTTTCTCCTCAGGACTCGGTACTTATCACAAAACTCATCAGTGGCCCGTAGAGCTTCCACCGCTGCACGGCAGGAACTGAGGTTTAGAATTGGAGGTATCAGCCCTTGTCCTTTCATGCCTGCCGGCATGCCCTTCACTTCCTCCTTGATGCTCCGATCCATATCTTTGTACCTAGTTGTGATCCTTTCTTCTTCCACCCATCCTACGAAGGTCCTCTGCTCCAGGTCGTGATGGAGCTCGCGCTGGCGTCGCAGCTCATAGTTCTCCGAAAACGAACCCTGAAACGACATCTAGATAGAACAGATCAAAAAGAAAACATGACGAGAACACAATATACGAACCTCGGGGGATCCGGGGGATTATATATTACGAAGTTTTACAACAAAAGGAAGGTACTGGTAGAAAACGGGTCGGAGACGGGCTCCGGGGTGGACACACCCCCTGGTGGTGCGGCCAGGTGGGCCTGCGCCACGGGGTGGTGTGATCCACCCGGGCTCCGTTTCCGTCCCTATTTCTACTCATTGCTTTCCTTGTTAGATAAAAAACTGCAAAAATATAAATTGACAGATTTTTCGCGGACCTTTTCTTACCAGAACTGTTACCTATTCGAAAACGGAATCTGTAGGTCTCAAAACTTGGTCTTTGATAATTTTTTCCAAAGTCACCGCTTGAATAACATCAATATCTTCATCTTCATACACATATTGATTGAGTCATTTAACCATTCACCATCTTATTACACCATTTTCTCCTATAACCTGGAAATTTCTTTCACACAAAACTTTACACAATTCTCATTAGCAACATTAGTGCATGCAAGATAATAAACCTTTAAGTTTAATTTCAACTGAAATCCATGAAAACATAAGCTACTATAGCAACTCCTTCCGAAATCCCAGAAGGAATTCAAAAAGGAAATCAATATAAGAAGCAAATGCAAGAGTAGCAAAAATCTGTCAAAACAGACCAGCAGGTAAAGATCAATTTTTTCGAAAATCTTCTGTTGCTCAAATCAAAAATTGCAAAACAAAAAAAAGTTAAATAATAACCTAGGGCATGTACACAAAAAATTACAGATCACTATGACGTTCTGAGTTTTTTAACGATTTTTTATAGTGAAGCACAAAAATCTGTTTCGGGACAGCAACTTTCCCAAATCATACTTCTCTCTCATTAGAGGTTGATCTTGACACAAAAACCAAACAAAAGGATAAGGAGAGGTTGTTGCAGAAGCAATAACTTCCAAGACTCAAATAAATAAAAAAACTGAAGGCAAAAGAAATATATTAGGTTGTCTCCCAAAAAGCTCTTTCTATATAGCCATTAAGATGGGCATGATAATTTCAATGATGCTTACATAAGAATATGAATTGAAAAGAGAGCATCAAGAAGCAAAAATATACATGTTTAAGTCTAACCCACTTCCTATGCAAGGGAATTTTGTAAGAAAATAAATTGTTGAAACCAGAGGTTGCTAGCATACGAAGGCAAAACAATCGCAACATAAAGAATTTCAGCATAAAGCGAGGAAACTTAATATTATTGAGATGCATTAGAACAATCTTCCCTCACCCATAATAACTTTCAGTATCATGCATAAATTTAACAATATAACTATCACATGAACCATTGTAGAAATGATCACTTATTCTAACAGAAAACATAGGGACACTAGCCCTCATAACACTACTTTGCGAAACAATATTAGAAGTATCCTTACAGAGGATAGTGTGTCCATCTTTTACATATTTAGTGACAAGGTCTTTCACATTTGCTACTATAGGTTCAGCATCCACTTGTTCATCAGGTTCAACAGCTTTATTTGTACTTTCATTACACTACTAGGAAAACGATTATAGGTAGATTTTAATTCTGTGGCGCATATATGAAAAATGCTCAACTAAAATTAATTCGGTGGTGCATATAGCAAATGCTCCATAGAATTCCTGCAATTCTATGGCACATATAGCTATATGCGCCACCGAAAGTGAGAATTTTGTGGCGCATATAGCCATATGCGCCACAGAATTCCTGTGGGCCCATGTGGGCTCAAAGACATGGGCAGTGATCTGTGGCATATGGCTATATGCGCCACAGAATGTCAAAATTCTGTGGCACATATAGCATATGCGCCATAGAATTCTCACTTTCTGTGGTGCATATAGCTATATGCACCACAGAATTTTGACATTCTGTGGAGCATTTGCCATATGCGCCACAGAATGTCTGAAACAGATCTAAAAAAGGTGGCAACCACCCTTTCCCTTCTTCCCACCACCTCCAACTAGCTCGTCCCCCTCCTCCCTCCCACTCCATTTTGCTCATACTCACCTCCATTGTTGATAGCTAGGCCTACTTTGGTTCATGTACTTGTGAGGGGAAGCTACTCCTACTTGTAAAGGTAGTAAACCACTCATACTTTCCTCCTCCACATCCCACACCCCCTCTTGCTACACTATGCATATGGGGTTGGTGTAGATTTGGTTTGTAGATTTGTGAGGTGTGTGCATGGGTACTTGTGTGATGCATGTTTTGTGTGGCCGGCGGGCCTCGGCGCGGTGTGTATGGATGTTTTGTTGGTGAAGATGGTCCCGCGGGTGGTGTGCGATGGCGAGACGATGTTCCTTCGCTTTGTGTTGTGCTTGAATACATGTTTGCTTGTGGAGGGAGCTTGTGTTGTGCTTGAATGCATGTTGTCGGCGCCGGGTGCATGGAGGTTTGCCGAAATGTTGATTCACGTCCATTTCGGCAAATTTCTGCACTAGCCAAACGTCCTATTTTTAGGATAGGTCATGCCGAAATTTCCCGACGATCATGCATGCATGTATGTGTGCGCATCGTGTGTGTGCATGGTTCTAAAATACTCTCTTTAATTTGGTCTATGTTCGCGCGCAGGCGACCATGGTCATCCAGATGAGCGAACGCTGGGTGGTTAGATACAAGGCTGACACGGTAGCCGACATGGTTCAGAACAACATGACCAAGATAAGATGTACGTGTCGAACGTGCAAACATCAGAAGTGGATCAACCCTGATTTCGGACAACTGGAGTCTCACCTGTTCACGCGCGGTTTCATGCCTGGCTTCTTAGTGAATGAGGAGCCGCCGGGGCAGGGGAGAAGACGAAGGAGATGCCGAGGAACATGATCATCATGAAGAAGGAGATGCCGGCAGACACAATCATCATGAAGGAGACGATGCCGGAGCAGATGGTGGTGGTGGCGGCAGAGAAGACGGGAGCACGGACACGCCGCTAACTTCGGCCTTGCGGGACCCTCATCTTCAAGAAATACTCCTCAAGCAGACGGCCAACACGAGCTACAGCCAGAGAGAAAGCCTTGTTGGCACAGATGGAGGTAGACGGGAGGACTCCATTGTATCCTGGGTGCCGGCCCAAGGATACACGCTTGAGTGTAATGCTAAAGGCTCTGGAGATGAAGGCGGAGCACAAATGGACCGACACTAGCTTCAACGCTCACATGAAATTCTGGCACGCTTGCTTCCCAAGGACAACACGTTGCCAACAAGTATCGAGGAGGCGAGGAAAGTAGTTTGCCCACTAGTACCACGCATGCATCAACGACTGTGCACTTTACCGGAACGAGTACAAGGATAGAACCACATGCCCGGTGTGCGTCCAGGGACGATACAAGAGAGGGAACAAGAAAGTTCCCCGAAAAGTGGTGTGGTACTTTCCTATCACTTCCCGTCTACAGCGGTATTTTGTAAACCCTAAGGAAGCAGAGCTGATGCAATGGCACGCGAAGAGGGAGAAGCCGGAAGATGATCCGGAGAAGGGCAAGATCCTGACACACCCCGTGGACGCTAGCCAGTGGAATGCGCTGGACATCGAATTCCAAGATGAGTTCGGGCTCGATCCAAGGAACGTTAGGCTGGGCATGAGCACCGACGAACGCAATCCCTTTGGTAACCAGAGTAGCACGCACAACACCTGGCCCGTGTTTATATGGCCGTACAACCTCCCCCTGGTTGTGCACGAAGCAGCAGTACGTACACATGAGTACCCTTATCCAGGGGCCAAAACAATTGGGTTCGACATGCATCTGTATCTCGGGTTCCTAAAAGAGGAGTTAGCGACGCTGTGGGAGACGCCGACACGTACGTGGGATGCCTACACTGGAGATTATTTCGACCTGAGAGTTGCGTTGCTCACGACGGTGCAGGACTATCCTGGTTACAGATATGTAGCGTGTCAGGTGAACCACGGATTCTGTGCATGTGTCAGGTGCATGGATAAGACCCCGCATTTGCAGCTGCCGAGGGATCCTGGGTCTTTGAAAACCATGTTCCAAAGGACTCGAATGTGGCTCCACAAGGATCACCCGTGGAGAAAACGCGGAGACCTCTTCAATGGCAAAGACGAGCTCGATAATGCCCCACATCGACCGTTGAGCAGCGAAGAAATCAAGGACCTTCTGGACAATTGGGAAGAGTGCCCTGCGCCAGGAAAGAAGTTGCCGAGGGAACAGCCATCACCACTGCATGGAGTTTGGAAGGTGAGGTCCGTTTTCTAGGACCTTCCTTACTAGAAGGTCCTCCACACGCGCCATAGCCTCGATATGATGCACATCAGGAAGAACGTTACCGAGAGCTTGCTCGGCACTCTGATGAACATGCCGGATAGGACCAAGGATGGGCCGAAAGCAAGGAGCGATCTAAAATTGCTTGGCATTAAGAAGGAACTTCAGTACCCCGATAGTGACGATGCCGACGATGATGATGAATAGACGAAAGGGACCCAGGGTCGCCACAAAAGGGCTAAGAAGAATGAGGTGGTGCTTAAAGCTGCATCCTTCAATCTAAGCGAGGAGGAGATCGAGAGGTTTTTCCGTTGCCTCCTAGGAGTCAAGGTTCCCCATAGCTACTCTGGGAAGATAAGAAGATATCTGGACGTAGCGAAGAAGAGGTTCAGCGGGATGAAGTCTCACGACTGTCACATGCTGATGATGCAGATACTCCCCGTTGCGATCCGAGGGATAATGGACGAGCACGTCCGTGAGACGCTGTTTGGCCTCTGCAACTTCTTCGATGTCATATCTAGGAAGTCTATCGGCGTGAAGCAGCTCGGCAAGCTACAGGAAGAGATCATCGAGATACTATGCGAGCTCGAGATTTACTTCCCTCCCGCGTTCTTCGACATCATGGTGCATCTGCTTGTCCATGTCGTGGATGACATCATCCATCTCGGGCCGGCGTTCCTGCACAACATGATGCCGTTTGAAAGGCTGAACGGTGGCATCAAAGGATTCGTTCGCAACAGGTCCCACCCAGATGGAAGCATAGCCAAGGGCTTTCTGACCTACAAGTGCATCTCCTTCTGCCAGAACTACCTAAGCACCGAGAACCAGGATGTCGGTCTGCCCACCAGGAAGCACCTCGGGAGGTTCGCTGGATTTGGTCACCGTGAGGGCTACCGCGCACTCCACGTCGGCATCGAACTCGAACGCTCCGACTTTGATAGGGCAAACCGAGTCGCGCTACAACACATACAGTTGGTCGGCCCCTGGGTGGATGAGAACAAAACCTTAATCAAGCAGAAGCTCGCCAACCTAGGCAAGCCGAGGAAGAAGGGAGACGTAACCAGAGAGCACAACGCCAGCTTCACAGGGTGGTTCAAGAAAAGGCTACTGGAAAGTCCCATGCCGACGCATTATACTGAAGATCAGAAACTCATATTCCCACTCTCACAGGGCCCCGGGTGCAACGTTAGGACCTATCAGACGTACGACATCAACGGCTACAGATTCTACACCGAGGACAAGGACAAGAATAGCGAATACCAAAACTCAGGAGTAACTATGCTATCATACGCTGATGACGAGACTGATGTCAAGGAAAGATTCTACGGAAGGATCGAGGAGATATGGGAACTTGACTACTGCGGAGTGACGGTGCCGATGCTTTGTGTTAGATGGGCCAAGAGCGTCGAAAAATATGGCTGGTTTTTCACCACCATGGTTATACCCGATGCCAAATCGAAGAATGCCTCCACGAAAAATGAGCCATGGGTGCTCGCTAGCCAAGTTGACCAATGCTTCTTCATTACTGACCCGGCAAAGCCAAGCCATGTTGTTGTGAGGAGGGGCAAGAGGAGCATCATTGGAATGGAAGGACCCGCCAACAAGCAAGACATCGACAAGAACGGTGATCCCAAGATAGAAGAGGAATTTGAAAAGTACTTCGACAAGCCTACTACTTATGCTAAAGTAAGAAGGAAGACCACCCTACTGGCTAAAGGTTGCCCGTACACGAGAAGAAATCTCAAGGTGGCCGGCCTAAAGTATTCTACCGCGAAGAAGAAGGGCAAGAAAGTTGTTATGAAGAGACACTATCTACCTCGGAGCCGACTTAGCGGTTTTTGACGCCTTTTTTGTACTAATTAATGCACATGTGTGCTCGCGCGCCTGCATATATGTATTACTTTGACAAACTAATATATGCGGATATTGATGTGGGTGTGACACAAGCATATAATATAATATTGAGGCAAATATATTAATTCTTGTTTTTAATAGGCAAATATATTAGTTCTTGCTTTTAATATATTATTACCATCCTTAAAATATTTTTTTAAAAGTCAAAAAAAAAGATGTGGCAGCCAGCAATAGAACCTGCCCACCCCAAGTTCAGAACAGAGGAGCAAGCGTTGAACTAGTGTGGTAAGCAACGTTTTCTATCAAACAACAGCGCAACGCTCCTTTTGTACCATCTCCAACAATTCTATGGCGCATATCTGAACAGATGCACCACAGAATTCTTTAACTTAGCTGTTTTGACGAGGCCTCAATCGCACTGCCCCAAATCCCCTTTCTTCCCCAAATCGCTAAGTCAAATCTCCAGAACCCTAGCATGCCTCCGCTCTCGCCGTCGCGCCGCGCTTGCCCCGCCGTACCGCCGTGCCGCGCCCGCCTTGCCTCGCTGCCGTACCCGCCGTGGCCTCGCAGAACAGTAGGAGGAGGAGGCTCCATCGTCTAGGAGGAGGAGGCTGGCCGTCTGGAGGAGGAGGCTTGAGGTGCTGCTAAGCGGCACTGCCACTGTCGCTTCCTTCATCCCTCGCTCTCGCGTCCCCTTCAACTGGTAAGTTGTTCCCTGCCCCACCTCTCTCTCCCGCCGTGTCCCTGTGTGGATTTGAAATTTCCCATGGCAGTGGATTTGGTGGGCTGCGGAGCTGCTGCACTTCGAATCGATTCTAGTTCTTAGGTCGAATCCTCTCTGTTCTCGACGTGCGTAGTTCTAGAACCTTGTGTATCGAATCGGAGGGAGCGAATTGGTTAAAACCGACCTCAATAAACAAGAGTTGATAAAATCACCTCTTTTCGTTCAATAAATTTGTGTTGTCCATATCATATAGCTTGAAGGAAACTGACAGTCAATAGAAAAATTTAGAAAAGCAGAAATGTGGTATCAAAATGGCTAAAAAGAAACATCGGGAAGATAATTTACAATCCATTTTCTCTTCCACTTGGACGCTAGGGTGAAATATGTTTAGAGCTCGAACGAAGTCAGCAAAGTCAATGACCCCCCTTTTGTTGACATCGAAAAGGTCAAATATCTGAAAGGTTACAAAAAATTAAGCAAGTCTATATAGGTGGGAAATGAAAGCATGCCTACATCACTGTAAGCAAGTATATATCAGGGTTCAAAAGCATATATTAAAATGCAGGTGAATGGCAGGTCAAAGCATACCCGGTTAGCAAAAATATTGTCCTTCTTACTCTTAAACAATGCAAGCTGGAACTCTTCCTGCACAGCAGAAAATACATATATAAGTTGTTCCGTATTGTTTGCAGATTTCGATTTCTGGCAGCACTTATGGTCAGTGAATAAAAATCTAACCAAATGGGCACTTGGGTTTATCCCAAATAAACAAGTAATGAAATGACGGTTTTTTATTACAAAAAGAAACTTCAAGTTGTGCTTGCAATATTTTATTTCCGGTACAACTAGAATAGGAAGTAAGGTATGAGGACAAGTCTTAGTTAAATGGTGGGAGACATTTGGGAAGGCTAGGCTGTCGAAAATATGTTGAAAAGTACTAGTGTCTCTGTTGAAAAGTTGTTTATTGCAACAACTTTCTTTTTAATTTAAAATGGGGACAGCATTTTCCGGATGATAAACAGGGTACAAATATAGTTTAATCCCTAATCTCTTTCGGCATGGACAATGTAAGTTATCAGTCGTATCTTTAACCAACCTACATGTATCTTGTCTAATACCGGCCTTACATGCAAGTTAGTGCTTACGCAAGGAGATGCCATTATGGGCCGCTAATCCACTTTTATGGTGGTTTACAGTAGCAGCGAGATATGGATTTTTGGACTTGAGCTTTCAGAGCATGTTGGTTCGTATAAATACTTTCTTTCATTTACAATCTAGACTAGATTCGTCTATTTCAGCGACTCGGCTAGCTAGACTTTGTTGTACATTTTGAACTGTACTATGACATAATTTGTGGTAATTTAATATTTACCGACTTTCGTTCGGCACTATACAGCATATGCAACAAGTTAATTTTTTGTTCAACTTCATAGTATTAATATCATGATGCGGTGCAATACATAAAATGTTCAAATGTTGGAATGAAATCTGGAAATGCTAGAGCACTATTTGTGCCTTTTCTGTGCTGCTGGAGCACTTTTAGTGATGTTTGTATGGTGCTGGAGCACCATATGTGGCTATGGAGCATAATTTGTGCTATTTTGTATGTGGAATGTTTGCAGGGAAATCACCTGAGCTGCCCATTTCTCCTGAAATGTTGATTTCGATCCATTTTGATCGACAAATGGGGCTCCTATGTCAAAAAATTAACGAAGGTCATGCCGAATTTTTCGGTCGACACTTAGTAATTTTTTGCCATATGTTCTCTACCGAAGTGGAAGTGAATTGACACTTCGGGAGAAATGGGAAGCTCATTTTAAATATTGGCAACACTAATTAATACTAACTTCCTTAGTTTAATTTGTTTAGAAGTGTGCAAACATGTCGGCCGCCGATGAGGTCGGCACTTCTAAGGCCGCCATGAGCGTCGAAGACCAAGCCAGAGCGGCGAACCTCACTTTCTGGAGGCGTCGGCACAGCACGAGGCGGCGGAGTCTCAGCATGAGGACGTGGCAGCTACTGCGGGCCACGATGGGGATGATGAGCAGGAGGGGGACGAGGACTACCGGATAGATGAAGCAGAGGAGGAGGATGCGACCACCTCCGATGATGGAGGCCGCACGACCGATGGCGGGGATCGCACGGATGGCGGTAGCAGCAACCTGTCCGTTAAGAAGAATAAGAAGCCGAGGAAGGATCGGAAGCCGCAAAAGCTCGCCGACACCACCAACGAGATCACTCTGGTCTCGGAAAGTGGCCTTCCCTTGGAGCCTCCGGATGTTGCCGCCGGGTACGGCATGCAACTCAGGTGCATCATCTGGGAAAGCATGTCGATCAACACGAAGCACCTGAGAAGTGAAGCGAATGAGCAGTTGGTGGCGAACTGCCTTAAGAAGCTTCACTGACGGTACAAGTTCCCAGCCCCATACACCAACAAACTGGAAAAATCCAATAAGGTGAACAGGTTAGCCATCACGAAGATGGAAAATGCCTTGAGCAGCTAGAGAACCTGGGTGAAGAACAAGATCGCGAAAAATGAAAGCTAGGAGAAGATCAAGAAGGGTGAGCCCATGATCGACGAAGACGAGTTCAAGATATTCAAGGCAGAGATGGAGACTGATGAAGCGAAGGCATGGACGGAGTGGGGTCGGGAAATGCGGGAACAGAACATAGGTAACCACCGATGTGGAAGTAGCGGTTACAAGGGAAAGAAGGACATATAGGCAAGGGAGGACGCCGAGGTTGATCATCTCGGGAAAGAAAAACCGTTTTTAAAAATCATGGACGAGCAGACCCGGAACTTTGTCCGGGCCCGCTACTATCTGGACAAGGATTGCAAGGAATTCGTCACCGACGATGACGATGTGAGGAAGTTTGAGAATAAGCTGGTAAGGAATTTACCCGTGGTCCATTTGCTTTCATTTTGAATAATGAAGGCAATTTCCTAACTGGGTTCACCTTTCCTTATCTGCAGGACGCTGAAATCAAGGCTGCGCGCGAGGCGCCGGACTCGTCGTCCCAGGGCTCGACGGAGACGTGGGACACGATTTTCAACAGGGCGACCAATGCCTTCAAGGGGAGGCTGCAGTCCGAGCCGCCCACGTCATTTGGCCGTATCTTTGGCTTTGGTACGAGCACAAAGTTCTGCGAGTACTACAACAAGGAAGCCAAGAAGAGAAAGGAGAGGCGGACCTAGTCGGCGGCTCAGGATCAAGCCGAGAAGGAAGAGCTGAAGCGGAAGATCGCGCATCTGGAGGCTAGTAAGGTGGACTAGGACGATGTGAACGATAGTGTAGTAGAAGATCCTCGAGATGCTACCCCCTCGGCTGATGGAGGGGATAGCAAAATGGAATGCGGATGGTCAGGTGGGGCCGACACAAGTGCCCAGCACCAGCGGCAGCACCTCGAGCCACCAAGTGTCACCAGACATGGTTACCCCGCCGCCCTCCATCCCCGCGGCACAGCCGATGGAGTTGGATGCGCCGGAGCTAGCCCCTCCTGACGAGACTACCAAGGCACAGCAGTCGGCGGCGGCGGTGCTTCCTAATGCACCCGAGCCAGAGAAGAAGAAGGATCAGCCACCGGCCGCCCATGTCTCAACATTAGCCGAGCTCGGCGCCCTCACCATGGTAAAATAAGTAGTTAGTCAGCGTGCTCTACTTAATGCCTTTGATTGGCTGCCATCTCATGATGCATATCTGTATGCCTCAGGACACTCTGTGCGTGCTCCTGCACAAGGTGCCCGGCGGCGAGTTGAAGGATGTTGCCACGGGCAAGCTAATACAATCGGCGAACCGCACGACGCACTACAAGCCCATGGACGATGCCGTGATGCGCGTCGAGTTAGGTCGGGTGTTGGGGGGTGCGAAGACATGGACCCTCCCATGCAACCTCCAGGAGCCGACGAGCACCTGACCCTAGAAGGTTGCCATGGCTATCCCATGATTTGGCCAAAGACCCAGATTCGTATTGGGTCTCGCTCCACCGGTGCCACCTCGGTCGTCTGGCCGCCAAGGACGAAGCCTCCTGCTGCACTGGTCATCGTCGCCGCCACCACAAGCCATCACCAGAGACTCTTGGGAGCATCTGCACCGGTGCCACAAGCAGCCAAGGGCGTGGTTGCTCCTCGGCCGCCATCGCCCCCGCCTAAAGGCAAGGCCGTGGCACCGCAACCGCCATCGCCACCACCCCAGGATGACATGGACATGGCGGCCTTCAATGCCAACATCGAGGTGGATGATGATGATGATGCACCGGTTGACGTTAATGCCTTCGTCAACACCGGCGCCAGCAAAGGACCGTTCATGCCTCCTCTTGTTGAAGAACCATCATTCCGCGATCAAGCTAGCCATCCCAAGAAGCGCCTGGTCTTCCGTGGGTTTTCTCAGGAGACGCCTCCGTCCGCCGAGACACAACCTCCATCGGCCGGAATCGTTTTTAGCCCTGACACACTCCACAGGACGGTCGGTGATGGGATAGCATCGCCAGTGGAGGACACTGCTGATGCAAAGAGGAAGAGGGTGAGGAAGAGGCTGAACAAGAACAAGGACAAGGCTGTGAGCCAGCCCGCTCCAATCCATTACCGGGACGACATTGTACCACCCCGCGAGGATGGCTTGACCAGAGTGCACGAAGCTGGTCAGCCCATACTGCCTCCGGAACTGCGTCGCCTGGCTTCGGGAGCTATGATGACTTTGCATGAAGGTATCCTGACAATGGAGGGCCTCCTTCTCAAGGACAAGGACCCGAGTTACCCGGTGTTCACCGCCAAGGTGCTGGAGGACATGGGCTTCATCACCAATGCCCCCGTGGATGTGTTCTTCATAGCCTACGAGGACAACTTCAAGCTGTTCCACTCGAGACGGCTGGACTATAACTTGGTCCACCTATTTGCGCTCAATCTGGCGATGAAGGTCAAGAGAGAGGACACCCTGTTCATCGGGATAGCGGATCCCTACTACATGCGGGATAGCCAGCTGGAAGAAGGAACAAGGACCCGGTCCCGGGCAAAGTCCTACCTTCAGAAGCTATTGATGGACAGCAAGAGGAAGGACAACATCCTTGTGCCTTTGTTTCCCGAGTAAGTGTACACATCCTCCTACCGCCATCGTAACACATAATTATTTCTTTCCATTGCTATTTTCCAACATCCCGTTCCACATTGCGTGTTGCGCAGAGACAAGTACTGCATGCTCATCGTCCTCTCCACAAGGTATTCGCTTGCCACCTACGTCGACTCGGGGAGTGCAAGGAGGAAGAACTACGCCAGAGTAAGGAGCGTTCTGGATGATGCTATCGAGGGCTATGCCAAACAGGGAGGCCCCTTCAACTATAAGGGGGAGGCTTACAGGGACGATGGCCGACACAAGTTCAAGCACGTGTTCGAGTTCCCCTATGTCAAGTAGCCGTCTGACAGCATGAAGGAGGCCTTCTACGTTTGCCATCACCTCAAAGGGTTTGTTCGGGATTGCGAGATGCTAACGCTGCCATCTTCTCTCCAAGGATGGGCCCAAAAGTTGCATGGGATCAGTGACCCCAATCTCAGGGAAGACTTCCATGATACGCAGGTGAAGCTGTCACATATCATCATGGAACAGGTCAACACACGTGGTGGGCTCTTACACCAGCCCAGGCCGTTCACCAAGAGGGAGATCGAAGCCCGCCTCAAGGCGCAGGGTGACTTCAGGACGTGGACGACGAAAGACATGTACAAGCCGTTCTCGGCGCCCTGCGAGGAGAAGGCTACTTGACCGAGAGAGCGTGTGTATCGGTGGACATGTAGTGTGTGTGTCGAAAAACTTAACTGGGCTAGCTTGAAACCGTCGTTGTTATTGTGTCGGACATGTTGTCGTGTTTCTTTCATTGTCATCGACGCATTGTTTTAAGTTTATGAATGCCTTGCTCTAATATTTGTCAACATATATATTTGCATGATGTACTAATATGCCTTGTCAATAGAGATGCAGACGTACGTTGTGTACAAGGGTCGGGTTCCAGGTGTCTACGAGGAGTGGGTGGACTACCACCAACAAGTGGACATGTTCAGCGGCAACAACTACAAGGGATACGCGACTAGAGAGGAGGCGGTGGCCAAGTGGAGGAGACACGTGTGGAAGAAGAATCGTACGAAGATCTTGGTGCCGCTCCTCCTCACCGGCATCGCGGCTATGGTGTACTACATTCTGTCCTAAGGTAGGCGATGACAACATCGCGCGGTTGTAAAGTTATGTGAGTGAGATGAACACTTGTGAAATATACTTATACACTTATTCAGTTCTAAGTGATGTGATTGATGAACACTTGTGAACGTTCGTGCTTGTTGATGTATTATATGTGAACTGGAACATTTGTACTGCTGTGTGCAGCTTTTCTGTTAATTTTTGTGTATTTCCTGTAATATACCTGTTATATACCTGTATTTGTACCAGATTCTGAAAATTTCGAAATTCTGAAAAAAGGATTCTGTGGAGCATATGTCTATATGCGCCACAGAATGTATCATAGAATTCTGTGGCGCATATAGCCATATGCGCCACAGAATTCTCATATGCATATGCGCCACAGAAATATAATTTTAGTGGCGATAATTTAGTGGCGACCACTAGATGCGCCACAGAAATCGTTTTCGGTGCGCCACTGATAACGTTTTTCCTAGTAGTGTTAACCATACTAGCTATCATAGAATGTTCCTTAACTGGGAAAGGCATTTTATCAATGTAAGGTTCACGTAAAACATGATTAACAGTATAAACTTCAGTATTTCTTGAAGGAACACAATTAGCAATATCTTTATAGGGCTCATGATACTTATTCCATTTCTTTTTAGGAATTTCAATATAGGAAGCAAAAGCCTTAAAATAAGTTGCAATAGCTTGAGAGTCTAGACCATAAGCATTACTAATATTATGAAAGTCATTAGTTCCCATAAAAGATATAATGCATTCATAATCATAATTTATACCTGACTTTCTTCCTTTATCATTCTCCCATGCTTCAGCATTATCTTGAATACGGTCTAGAAGATCCCATTTAGCTCCTTCTTCCATGCGTGTAAATGATCCAGCACAAGAAGCATCCAATAGATCCTTATCATGAAGAGGAAGCCTTGCATAAAAGTTATTGATAATAATATTGTTGGGGAGCTCATGAATAGGACATTTGAGCATTAGTAACTTCAATCTCCACTAAGCTTGAGTTGTACTCTCTCCATCAAGAGGCCAAAAGTTGTATATTTGATTCCGATCTTTATGAATCTCACTAGGAGGATAAAATTTTGAATAAAAGAGAGGTACTACTTCCTCCCATTCAAGAGCTTGACCATTCTTCAACAGCTTATACCATTCCTCAGCTCTTCCTTTCAGTGATAATGAGAATATATTCTTCTTGACTTGATATGTTGTAATACCTGCACACTTGAACAACCTGCATAATTCGTGTATAAAGAGCAAACGATCACCGGGATGGACAGTTCCATCTCCAAAATAGTAGTTATCCATAACACGGTCAATAATTCTTGTAGGTATCTTGAAAGTATCATTTTCAGCAGGTGTAGGTTCATCTACTACCTTAGCAGTGGTAGTAACATTATGAAATAAGAAACTAAGTGAATTATCCATATTGAGAATAAAGTAACTAACAGAAATAAACAATACTCACAATAGAAGTTTCCTTTACCAGTTCCACTCTCCAATAGAGCTTCAGCTCCCTGGCAACGGCGCCAGAAAATAGTCTTGATGACCCCCAAGTATAGGGGGTGTATCGCAGTATTTTCGGTAAGTAAGAGTGTCGAACCCAACGAGGAGCAGAAGGTGTTGATGAGTGGCTTAGAGCAGGAATTCTCTGTAAATACTTAGCAAACGGATTTTTAGGGGTTTTTGATATAGATAAATAAAGTACGAGTAAATAAAAGACAATGACAGTAAATGCAGCAAGTAGCCCAATCCTTTCTTTAGCAAAGGACAAGCCGGTTGTATTACTTAGGATGACCAAACGTTCTCGAGGACACATGGAAATATCGTCAAGTGCTTTCGCTTCAAACAGTTGATTAATCTTCTTTAGTTTGATAAGTGTTGTGTGGGTGAACCTGTGCTAATGTACTGACCTTCGTAGGACTAATACATACTTGTGATTAAACCCCTTGCAAGCATCCGCAAGTACAAGAAGGTAATTAAGATAAAAACATAACCACAGCTTTAAACTCTGAGATCCTACATCCCTTGTGCAAAGGTTTCCTAACAGGGGTTCGGGTTTCTGTCACTCCGGCAACCCCTATGATTAGTAGCCAAATACACAATGCATTCCCCTAGGCCCATAAAGGTGAAGTGTCATGTAGTCGACGTTCACATGACACCACTAGAAGAATAACACCATAACTTAAATAACAAACTATTGAATCTTTCTCAACACAATTCAACTACTAACAACATGACTTCTCCCATGTCCTCAAGAACTAAACGAACTACTCACAAGACATCATATGGATCAAGATCAAAGATGGAATAATGATAAGTAACAATCTGAACATGAACAATAATTCAATGGTTCCACTCAATATCATCAACTACAACAAGTAATCGATACCGGGAAAGTTTCCCCTAAGAACTATGCAAGATTCAACCCAATTGTTATAGCGGCATGAAGTGGTGATGATGGTGCTGGTGGAGATGATGATGATGATGATCCCGATGAAGTCCAGCTTGATGGTGGTGTTGATGGCGATGATCTCCCCTCTCTGGGAAGGAATTTCCCCGGCAGATTTCTGCCTGCCGCAGAGCTCTTTCTCTCTCTGCAGTTTTCCACCCTACAGAGGCGGCAGAATCTTTCTGTGGTCGCCCCCGAGTAATAGGGTTTAGTAGGGATAATATACACCAAAGGGAGAGCCAGGAGTGGTCCAGGGTGGCCACACCACCTAGTGGCGCGACCAGGGGTGGCCCGCGCCAGGGGGTGGTGTGGGCCCCCTATGGCCCAACTCCACTCCCCCTTCTGGCATCCTTCGTCTTCTGGAAAAATAGGATTTTCCATGTATTTTCCGGGATTTTATGATCTTCATGAATTTCGCCTCCAAACAGTGCCTTTTCCATCAGAATCCTGATTGCAGCGGTCCATCCTCCAAAAGTCATTAACCATGCAAAAGCATATGAAATAACATAAGTATCATCTCTTAATATGAAATATATCAATGAATAACAGTAAATTATGATATAGAATAGTGATGCAAAATGGACGTATCATGCATCCATAATTGTTATTGCCTCCGCAACCTCTTATAGCAATAACCTACTAGTCTCATCCATTGGAGAAAGAGAACTAATGGTATGCATAGTGACGTCACCGTTAATCCCAAGTAAATCCCTCACATACAGCCGTACTACCCCTTCTGTCACTGGGGTTTCCAACTTGCAGATTAATCATTACTCATACTCCCTATACCTGGCTCAATCCTCGGGGTCTTGGGGTACCTGACAGGTCCTTAGATTGAGCCAAGAGAGGATACAATAAGCATCATGTCATACAAACTAATACATGATCCCATCTGTGATAAATAACATACACAAACGCTACATGGCTAGGCCGAGCCCTTATCCCAAGGAGAATTACTCGCACATAGAGATGAGATTAACAATCACAAACAATGTAATGGAAATCATGAGATTGATAGCAAATAGTCTTACAATGTCGTCAATCAAAGAAGATATCTACTATTATAAGTGGTGGAATATGGCTATGGTGGTGGAGAAGGATTTGGAGATTAGATTTAAGTCTATTCCTCCGGTGGCTGAGGATCTTAGACTTTAATGTAGTGATTCCCATCATAAAATGTCATTATCTGTGTAGGAAAAAATAGAAAGAAAGGATTGCATACCCCCTTTGATTATTAGGCATTTGTGGCAGGGTTTAGAGAGATATTTCATAAAAAATATGAATAATATCCAGTTTAAATGTGGATGTAGATGGCTATATTTCAGAGCCATCAACCTCCCCAAGATTAAACCTGATCATACTCGAGCAAGAAAAGCAAAATCAAAAAAGGAACTCGGCATTTAAACTGAAATAACGAGATGATGATCTTACTCATGATTGGTAGTCTCATGTTTCCTCCACTTCATAAATCTGAAAAACTTCAGCATATATAGAGTAATGGCAAGCATATCATACAGGTTTTATGCATCCTTATAGCGAAGCAAAATTGTTGTTAACATGGATGATTCAGATGAGTAAACTTTATTCCATGTCATGTAATCAACTCATAGGCTTGCCTTTGAACAATAAAGTATAATCATGTAAATTGAGAGGGTGAGAGTTGTCATGAAAATCATATATACTAGAGTATCTCAATTCTCCCACATCAATAAATCAAGACTTTTCAAGCACTACTTTTCTATTCATTGACCTTCAAGAATTTTAGTTCTTAAGTAATTGAGAGCATGCCAAACACTTTTATTAGTATATTGGGCTGTGATGGACACTCGTGGCATCACTAAGGTTTTTGTTCCTTCTGTATAATGATTACTCACAATAGACAGAGGAGTGATTCCACCATGAACACAGCTACCCGGGAGTGCCAACAATCTTACCCACTATAGCATTGCTGCTACATGTGTTTAATGAACTCATAGCCGAAATCTAGGAGTTTCCTCCATGAATATCATTCGTAGGCCAGTGGAGTAGTTGGCATCCCATGAAATTTGACACGCATAAAGTTATATCATTCTTATGATTAACAAGTCAAACTTTGGCATGCTCACAAAAACCGCTAAACATTAATTAAATCGAACAAATACTATTAAAGAGAGCTATCAAGTCAATCAACATTTTCCGTGGCATTGAGTGTCTCTATAAATAAGCCTTCAAGACTAAGCACTACAACACCCAAGCCTTCAATTGTTAGACTTTTTATTATTACAATTGTTTAGCAATTTTTAGGCAAGATTTGGTTAATTATGAGAGCTGGAACAAAACGTACCCAACTAAATACCCATGCAAACAAAAATCTTACTACCATACAAAGACTCACTCCACCAATATAACATCTCAACATTTACTACTAACTAGCATGGGTTTCTCAAACTTCAAAAGTGGGGAGTCATAAGGCATACCTCTCATGTTCGGTTCCACTTATCTCTTCCTTTTTTATTAGCTTCTTGGAAACTCGAAGTCGATCACTCTCCTGCAAATATATGAGAACCTCGAGGCAGAAAGAAAAGAAAGAGGGAAAATAAAGAAAAATGGAGAAATCTTTTTGTTGTTTTTAAGAGAGGGAATTTAAAGAATAGAAAATTAGCGGCAAAGCTCGGCTAGAAAATCTCGAAAGCAAATAAAAAGAACTAAAAATAAAGTGTTGGGGAAACCAACACGAGTGCTTATAAACTCGAATTAAAAACACAACCTCGAAATAAATAAAATAAAATGAACGCCAAATAAAGATACATGTGGAAAACTTCCCCAAGCTTAGGCTTTTGCAAGCCCTTCAAATCATTGTGGTGGCGGGAAAAAGTCGTTACTCCAGTTCACAAATTGAGTTGATAAATTACTAGTTGTTCCTCAGAGGTTCAAAGAGAGTCTATGCATCCTCTCCACAGTCCCTCCAAGTTCTTGGAAGTCTTGGTATGTGGCAAACCAGGTTTGTGGTTGCTCCTCTTGATAAGGAACTTCTTGGTCCTCATCCTCCTCCGAAATCTCCTCCTCGGGTTGGTGTTGCTCAACCTGCAAGTCATATAGCAAACGTCCTTCCTTGATAGAGAAAAGACCATTAAGTATAGGAGCGGGGTAGAGACGCCCAGCTCTAGCAATATACAAGTAATAAACACCACCTCTCCTAGTGAGCATTCTAGAAGCTTTTAAAGTAGACAAACCAACATGTTGCTGACCTACCACAGGTTGCAACTCACCTAGGTCGATGCCTAGGGTAGTGGAAAGCATGGTGTAACACCCCAAAAATATTAATCAAGATTATCAAGTTCTAATCACCCAAGTTTAGGTTTAACAAAAACTTTTATTATTAAATCTAATATGAGTGTATGTGTGAATTGCATTAGTGTATGAATGAGTGCAAGTGCCATGTTTGATTGCTACAAATGATAAGGAATGGTTTAAAGATGAATACTACATCATCTAGGCCATTTACAAACAAAATCAAAAGAAAAGAAAATCAAATATAAACCAAATAAGCAAATGGTCATTTTGACCAAAATTAACCACTAGACCACTTTGAGTTCTCCTAGTAAAAGATTTCTAACAGAAGCTTTCCCAATTCTTTTCACCCCTTGCTAGACAAAGTAAAAGTGAATCCAAGCCCACCTTACAAACCAACAGAAACAAATTCCAAATCTATGTAAAGGACATTGCAAAATTGAATCAAGTTCATATGCATAGATCACCATTTTTCAAAAACCACTCAAATCAATTCACCTTGGCAAACCCAAGCAACCTTAGACTATCAAGCCAGTACTCAGAATACTCGCCAAATTTCATCCAAAAATTCAGATCTTGAGTTCATGCGGCCATTTGGTCGAGCACCTTGCAGACACGGATAAACCTTTGCCTAACTTCTATTGTTCTGAGCAGTGATCAATCACCACTAGTGCCTTAAATCTCTCACCTGGTCTCCCCTAGCACCCAGCAGCGCAGGACACACTCCCTCCTTTGCCATTCACACCAGTGCAACACCGCCCGAAGCTCACCGTGCCGGTCGAGCAAGGATCACTCGCCACAGACCGCACCGCCCTCTCCCACGACGCCCAGGAGACAGGCGCCACACCACCGCCACCCTCTGTCCACCCCTCGACCGCAGGCAAGCCATGGACCAGCCATGATCGTCGTGCCCACCTTTCTGTCTACCATGCCGAGAGCGTGCAAGAGCGCAGCAGCCGACACGTGCACACACGCCGCGCCTCGCCCTCACCACACGTGCCCGCAGTCACCGTGACCCCAGCTACCCCCCAGACATGCCTGTTCGCCGCTGATGGCTCAATACACGGCGCCCAGAAAAGTGCTTGGTGCATGGTGTTGATGTAGAGCTTGTTGGGAACCCCAAGAGGAAGGTATGATGAGCACAGCAGCAAGTTTCCCTCAGTTATGAAACCAAGGTTTAATCGAACCAGTAGGAGCAAGGAAACACCTCAAAGGTGTTACTAGCTGAGCTTAAGGTATGCGATCGGTGCTAGTAGCAACGTGGAGACCTGCACAACACAACCACAGAACTTTATCCCCAACTTGCGATGAGGTTGTCAATCTCACCGTGTTTTGTGGAAAACAAAGGATTAAACGTATCGAATGGAAAGAAGTAAAAGTTGCAGAAAGTAAACACAAAGCAGTAAAAGATTGTAGATTGAATATAAAAGACAAGGACCGGAATCCATAGTTCACTAGAGGTGGCTCTCCTTAGATAGATAACATGCTGGGTGAACAAATTACAGCGGGGCAATTGACAAACACCAAGAAAGCAATGCATGCATATACTAATCATCTTGACTCCTTTGAGACTTGATTGGGCAATACAACATAATACATAGACCGCCATCCAACTGCATCTATGACTAATAATCCACCTTCAGGTTATCATCCGAACCCCCTTCAGTATTAAGTTGCAAGCAACAGATTATTGCTTTATGAACTACGTGTAAGGTAAACAATACGATTGTTCTATGAACAAAGGATTGTTGTTTTCTCCCTAGTAGCAATAGCACATCTAGTACCTTAGATATTTCTGTCACTTCCCTAGATTACCAGAGGCATGAACCCACTACCGAGCATAAATACTAACTCTTGGAGTTGCTAGCAGCTACTTGGCCAAGATAGCTACTAACAACGGAAAGCATGCAAGATCACAAATAACAAAGACATGATAGAATCAATAATCAATCTAAAATAGCATCTCAATATCCATCAGATCCCCACAAACACAACATGTATGGATTACAAATAGATGATCTTGATCATGAACGGAGCTCACAAGATCTAAACATGAAAGCACAAAGGAGGAGAAACCATCCATCTAGCTACTACATGGATCCGTAGTCCAAAGATGAACTACTCACGCATCACACCGGAGGCTTGCATGGTGACGAAGAAGGTCTCCAGGGTGAATTCCCCTCTCCGGCAGGGTGCCTGGAAGAGCTTCAGATCCCTCCCGATCTAGGGATGGAGATGACGGCGGCTACAGACTCTTTCGTGGATTTTTGATCGGGTACCTAGGGTTTTTGTACCGAGGGCAACTTATAGGCGGAAGGAGAGGCCGAGGGGTCTGGGTCGGCAGACCACCCCCAGCGCAGTTGCCTGGCCGTGTGGCCAAGTGGTGTGGCCGGCCCCCAGTCCTTCTCCGTCTCGTATTCTGGCACTTGATCCCTTCTGGAAAAATAGGCACTTTGGCTTTTGTCCTGTCCAATTCCGAGAATATTCATTTTCTGACTTTTCTGGAACCAAAAACAACATAAAACAGGCAGCTGGCACTGTGGCTCTTGTTAATAGGTTAGTTCAAGAAATCATAATAAAAGTACTCCAAAGTTGGAACAAAACACAAGAAAGTGGATAAAACCAAGCATGGAACATCAAAGATTATAGATACATTTGCAATGTATCAACATCCCCAAGCTTAACTCCTACTCGTCCTCGAGTAGGTAAGAGATAAAAAGAATAATTTTTGAGGTGACATGCACCATCAAAAACTTGATCAAAAGTATTTGCAAAACTCAAAGATGGGATCAAAGTACTTCAATCATAACATGAAAGACAAAGTTCTAGCAATAAGCAAAGAAACTAAGATGCAACATGAAAAGGCACAAACAAAAGAATCATGAATTACATGCTTTGCAAGACGTTTGTTTGTTTCACATAAAGAAAACATAGCATAAAAGTATTCAGCTTGTCCCTCAATAGAGTAGCAAATATAAATGCATAGGACACCTTCAAAGTTCATAAGAGTGACTAGATAAAATAGTTTCAAACAAGCAATAACAAGTTATGCATCAATCAACTAGTCTTGGGACAATGCACATAGAACTAAGAATGGCCACTATGCTCTCAAAGTAGGTGCATAAAGATAGAAGGTGGAGACTCAATATAATGGTGGAAGAAAGGCCTTTTGTAAAAGGAAGTAGGGATTCAAGTCTCATAAAGAGCTTCCAAAAATTATGGTACTTGTAGCTTTCAGCTCTCATTGCCCCTATCATAAGCATCTTGAAAGTGATTAAGGTTAAAGTGACATAACTAAGAGGATATGCTTGACAAGTTATAAACCGAAATCTGATGCCCCTTACTTACGAAGAACGGTCCTCATGCTACTCAACTTCAGTCACGAGTAAGCTCTTGTCATTGTAAGTATATGTGTATCATTAAGAACATAACGGGTACCCCTTGCACATGATACGGGAGCTTTCCCATAATCAAAATGACAAGGCAAGCAGACAATGAGCATCTCAGCGATCTTTTTATTTGCTATTTGCATAGGTTTTTATTGAGGATGCTTCATAGAGTGCTCATTATGGTGATGCTGCAAGTTTCCACCATGATTAGGCATGGCTTAGGCTAGCGGCCCAGGCGTTTCTCTAAAACACATATAAACTCCATGATCTTACAAGTTCCACATTTATTTCACACCGTCGGAATCCGTAAGCAAAAGAACATAATATCAATGGGGTACAAAGTACAAGTGCAATGTTGAAAGCGTTCCCCATGGTACATGGTTCTGCTAATTTCAACTTATAAAGCGCAAGCATATATGCAACAAAGAAGGACCCAATGGTTCAAGTTTATTAGAGGCAATAAAGTAAAGTGTACCATCAAGTTCGTGAGAGCTTTAATCACTAGTTTTCTCATAACAAGTGAAAGGTAGACAAAAGCATGAATATACTTGGAATAGCATAAGCTAGTAGGTAGGTATGGTGGACTCTCTGGAAAAACTTGGTTTAGGGAGTTGGATGCATGAGTGGAACTCATACTTTGTGGTGGAGGCTAGCAAAAGACTGGGAGTAACAAACTAAGAGAGCAATAATGGCCATAATCATGCAGAGCGACAAAACATCATTGATCAAAGCATAAAGTGATACTACAAGTTGAAAACTAAAGGATCATAAAGGCTATGGTGACTTTGGATAGTCATAACATGGTGTGAGCATGTGCCAAGTCAACCCAAATAAAGCATCAAAGGAGAATACCACTATACTATGCTTTAATATGCTAAAACAACGCATGATTAATCCAAGGCACATTAAGAAATCTCAATTGTTTATAACAAGTCATGCTACAACAAAGAATACTAAGCATAAAGCCAAAATAATATCAAGAATGGCATGACAAAGCATAGCCACAGTCAAAAATGAGCTCTTTTTACCACATAAGCATGAACTTTCCTACTCTTTTCCAAACCAAACCAAACTATTTGCAAACCCATGTATGAAAGAGGGGGTCCAACCAACTTATTCATAAAACTAAGCAAACCAAGCAAACTAAAAAAACAAAATGTAAACGAAAAAGAAGACGCTCCAAGAGAAACACAACTATGCACGAAACAATAAAAATGAAGCGTTTGGAAGAAACCTAGGATTTTTATTGATGAAGAAAGGGATGCCTTGGGCATCCCCAAGCTTTGATGCTTGTACTTCTTGGATATTTATTTGAGTGACATGCGTGGAATCCCCAAGCTTGAGCTTTAGTCCATCCTTCATCTCATTAGTCATTCCTTCCATACACCTGAAAATTTTCCTTCATACAAAACTTCGCACAATCTCATTAGCAACATTAGTGCACTTAAGAGAAATAAGTCTCAAGGTTCAATTCTAACACCAAATAAACTTCCATTATAACACTAGCTACTGTAGCACTTCCCTCAAAAAGCTCAATTCCCCAAAGGAACTCAAGAAGGAACCAACAAGAAGCAAATGCAGAAAATGGCAGAAATCTGTCAAAACAGACCAGCAGGTAAAGACGAATTTTTTCGAAGACCTTCTGTTACTCAAATCAAAAAGTTTTGAACTAACTAAAGTTATATAACAACCTGGGGAAGAATAAAAAAAAATTACAGCTCAATCCGACATACGGAACTCTCTCAGGAATGTTTACGGTGAAGCACAAAAATCTGTTTCGGGACAGCAACTTTCCCAATCATTACTTCACTCTCATTAGAGGTTACTCTTGGCACAAAAAGAAAATAAAAAGGATAAGGAGAGGTTATTACAGAGGTAATAACTTCCAAGACTCAACTAAAACTCTTGGGTTATCTCCCAACAAGTACTTTTCTTTAACGCCTTTAAGTTAGGCATAAGAAGCAAAGAAAGAATCAAGTGTTCTCAAATGGAGAAGCATTAAGACCAAATTTTGTTTTCATAGGAGAAGCAAAAGAAATCTTTTATCTCTTTTTAGGGAAGTGTTCTATACCTTTCTTGAGTGGGAGTTGATATTTAATGGTGCCTTCCTTCATATCAATGATGGCACTAACAGTTCTAAGAAAAGGTCTTCCCAAAGTAATAGGACAAGAATCATTGTACTCAACATCCAAAACATAGAAATCAACGGGGACATAGGAATCATTAACCATAATAAGGACATCATTAATACTCCCCATGAGTTTCTTTTTAGCATTAGCATCAAGTGGGACATTCAAATAACAATCTTCAAGAGGAGGCAAATCAAGCATATCATAAATCCTTCTAGGCATAATAGAAACACTACTATCAAGATCACACAAAGCTTTAAAATCAAATTCATTCACTTTCATATTAATGATGGGTTCCCAACCATCCTCTTGTTTTATAGGAATAGAAGCTTTGTGTTTCATATTTTCTTCCTTAATATTTATGAGAGCGTCGGTAATGTGTTTTGTAAAAGCCATGTTCATAGCACTAGCATTAGGACTTTTAGCAAGCTTTTGTAGGAACTTAATAACTTCAGAGATGTTGTAACCATCAAGATCAAAATCAAATTTATCATCTAAAGTGGTAGAACTATTACTAGCCTCAACACTAGTGGTGGTGATAGTAGAAACACTAATGTTTCTAGCAATTTCATCTTCTCTTTCCCACTTAGCATGTAATTCAGCTAATAGTCTAACATTTTCATCAATTCTTACTTGTATAGCATTAGTAGCTGCAAAGGATTCTCATTAGTTTCAGGTTTAGCGGCCATTTTATTCAAAGAAGATTGAGCTTCAGCCAAAGATGCTATATTTCTTTCTGCATTAGAGAGTTTTTCCTCAATAGTTTTATTGAAAGCAGTTTGTTTACTAATAAAGTCTTTAAGCATAACTTCAAGTTCAGATGGAGCACTCTTATTATTGTTGTAAGAATTTCCATAAGCATTACCATTGTTGGGAGGATATGGATTATAATTGTTGTTACCAAAATTGTTCCTATAAGCATTGTTACCATAAGCATTGTTGCCAAAATTGTTATTTCTTATGAAGTTCACATCAACTTGCTCTTCTTGAGCAACCAACGAAGCTAAAGGAACAATATTAGGATCAATATGGGCTTTCCCATTAACAAGCATAGACATAATAATATCAATTTTATCACTCAAGGAAGAGGTTTCCTCAACAGAATTTACCTTCTTACCTTGTGGAGCTCTCTCAGTATGCCATTTAGAATAATTAACCATCATATTATCCAATAATTTTGTTGCAGCACCCAAAGTGATGGTCATAAAGGTACCTCCAGCAGCTGAATCCAATAGGTTCCTTAAAGAATAGTTCAATCCTGCATAAAAAGTTTGGATGATCATCCAAGCAGTCAGTCCATGAGTGGGACAATTCTTTACCAAAGATTTCATTCTTTCCCAAGCTTGAGCAACATGCTCATTATCAAGTTGTTTAAACTTCATTAATTCACTTCTCATGGATATAATCTTAGCAGGGGGATAGTATTTTCCAATAAAATCATCTTTGCACTTAGTCCAAGAATCCATACTATTCCTAGTTAAGGAATTCAACCACTCTTTAGCTTTTCCTCTCAAAGAGAAAGGAAACAATTTCAGCTTAATAATATCACCATCTATATCCCTATGCTTTTGCATCTCACAAAGTTCAACAAAGTTATTTATATGGGAAGCAGCATCTTCATTACCAATACCAGAAAATTGTTCTCTCATAACAAGATTGAGCAAAGCTGGTTTTATCTCAAAGAAAGTATTTCCAGCCACAGGTGGAGCAATAGGAGTGCTCATAAAATCATTGTTGTTGGTGCTAGTGAAGTCACACAACTTAGTGTTTTCAAGAGTAGTCATTTTTTTGGGTTTTCAAATAAGAAAGCAAACAAGTAAAACTAATTTTTTTGTGTTTTTTGAAGAACAAAACAAGCAAACAAAGCAAAAAGAAACTAAGCAAAACAAAAACAACAAAGTAAAGAGATTGGTTATGAGGGACTCCCCTTGTGAAGATGTCCTTGACTCCCCGGCAACGGCGCCAGAAAATCGCTTGATGGCTCTTGTTAATAGGTTAGTCCAAGAAATCATAATAAAAGTACTCCAAAGTTGGAACAAAACACAAGAAAGTGGATAAAACCAAGCATGGAACATCAAAAATTATAGATACATTTGCAATGTATCAGCCGCCGCATGGACCGTAGCAACTGTGCACCATCTCGAACGCCACCGTTTCCACCCAGAGCACCGACCATTCCCGACCATTCTCGACCGCCGCTTGCCACGCCATCACCCACTTGATGATCGCCCTGAAGCACCGTGTCGACCCCTACCCTCAGCCATGCCTATAGCTCACTGCAACGACGTCGCCGACGAGCCCGAGCCATCCCGCTCTGTCCCTCTCGCCGGTGTATAAATAGAGGCCATCCCAGCTCCAATTCGCCACACCATCTCACTCCCCTCTCTCTCAGACACCTCTCACACCTCTCCCCGGAGCAAGGCGAGCACCAGCCCGTCAGAATTTCACCAGAGCCCACCGCTGCGGAGGAGAAGAGGAACCGGAGCTAGGAGCCGTCCCAGGAGCCTCTACGACCACCATTCGAACCGCCGTCGACGACAACCTCATTTGCCCCCATGGCCGACCTTAGCTAGAACCCCCACGTACCCCCACCATCTTGTTAGGGTTCGTTCCTTGCCGGAGCTATTCGCCGGAGACAACGAACCACGGCCATAGATCCTAGTCAAATCGCATGGCCCAGATTGAAACTTACCGCTTCACGTTAGATGAGTCGCTGACTAGTGGGACCATTCTGTTAGAAGCCCGCTGCGCTAGCGCTGTGCAGTTGGGTCGTCCCAGTTAGTTTCCCGCACATAGCCCGTCGATTCAAATAAGCTTTTTCTAATTTAGTTAAAACTAGAATCTGTCAGTAGATTCAAAAATCAATTCAAAAAGATTCACTAAACCAAATTGCATGATTCCAATTTTGTTAGAAAGGTATTCAAAATATCTATCCAAGCCCGTTTGATTCAACCCATTTGAAATTATAGATCATGTATACCAAAAATAACAAGACAGAGGCTTTTTCCACTTCAAACATTTTTCAAAAATCAACCATAAATGCTTTTGAGTTGATTCCAACTCTCAAAAATCACATTTGACAAGATATATCTGAATATGTAAAACTATTTAGGTTTACATGCAGTGACATTGGACTAGTACCAAAAGGATGCTATATAGGCATTTCTAGTCACTTTAATTTTATTAAATAGTAATAGTAAACTTTATAAAATGTGACCACCACTTTAAATCACATTCCCAAGTATTAGAATATGTGGTGATGACATGTGTCAACATGATCCCATATTTTAATTGGAGAACATTAAATCTTAAGTATTTTCAATGAGTAGAAATTACTTTTCCAAAATAAGATAAATAAGACTAGGTCTTTATTTCATGTGATGATTGTGATGATGCTAGATCATCAAGTGTGAGCCTTAGTGTGCTAAATAGAAGTAGTTAAGTATTGTTATGTGATTGTGTACCTCGTATTCATTTATAGACGATAGTACCGACCCGGGATACGAGGAGGAGGAGTACTACGGAGAAGAAGAAGCAGAGAACTTCAACCACTTCACTACTCAAGGCAAGCCTAACACTGCAAGCTAGAATTATGCAAGCTAACACTTGCAAACTTGATAACCTATGCAAGAGGCATGAGGCATGCTTTAGTTATACAACTTTGATTATACCAATCCCAAGTTTTACTTGCAAGCTTTATTCTTTTACTTTTACCAAAGTTCTTTACCTTTAGTTAGTAAATTGTGAGTATTGGAAAAATAGGATAGATACCATAAAGAGTATAAAACGAGGCCTAAGTAGTTATACTTAGATGCCATCAAAGGCATGAAAACTAGATTTGGATAGTTAAACTTTATTAGCACCCCTCATTAGTGAATACCCTCAACTTTAGTGGCTAGTGCTAAGCATAGAAGTTGATCACTTTAGATGGGAATACTTGGTGAAAATAATTATGAAAACCTTGGAATGATGGTTCATTCTATTGAAATGTTTTGACATGTGTTATGAACACAAAATGATTTGATGATGACACTTGTTGAGGCATGAGCATTGGCCCTTTATAAAAACTGATGGTTGGGTTCAGATGCGATACCATTCCAATTTTACCGTACAACCACAATACCTGAATTGGGTAGGGCTTAACTGGAAGTTTATATGCCTTAGTATGGGTTCCCTCGCAGAAAGAGGTTGAGCTGAGGCTACCTCGTGAGTGTGAATGTCCACCTATGCAGTGCCCAGGATGGCAGATGGCCATGGCTGGGAGGCCAAGCCCATAGGGGAGGTGCCTATACTAGAGTGTGTAATTGAAAGGTTAGGATTGATTATCCACCTACTAAGTATGATGATTTAGGGTTATCCCTGACGGATGTATCAAATTTTGTGGTGAAAGTGTACCACCTCTGCAGAGTGTCAAACTATTCGAATAGCTGCGTCCACGGTTATGGACGGTTGGAGTGGCCATACTGTTCCATTGTCAGATGTTTTCAAAAATGACTTGTGAATTGAACTATGACCTTGACTTGACCACAACAGGGTTGTGGAGATGAAAACTAGGTTCCCACTTAGGTGATTAAATTAGATTCTTTACTTTTGAACTCCTTGTGAAATAAAACTGGCTTTTTGCAAATAAACCTAGAGGTTAAGATTCCTACTAGAATTACCTTACTTGTTAGTGATAGTTTGCGAGTACTTAAAGAGTACTCATGGATTTGTCCCTGCTATTCCCATGGCCAGACTATGAGGAGGACTACCAGGAAGATGGACAACAAGAGGTCTATGACAACTAGGATCATCTCCCATCGTTAGCATTGCCTGTGACCCTGAAGATGGAGCCCCTACTATGTTTACTTTCCGCTGCTTTGATTGTATTAAGACTGGATCATGAGATCCTTTATTTGTAAGACCTTTATTATGGTTTGTAATGGATGATGTAATGTGGTACCAATCTGTTATGTCTCGCAAAAATGGTAATCCTGGGATTGCGATGTATGGCATAACAGGCATCTGGGATTAAAAATCCGGGTGTTGACAAGTTGGTGTCAGAGCCATCCTGACCATAGGAGACCCTAGTTAGAATGGAAGTCTGAACCAAAAACTTAGTTTCAAAACAAAAGAAGTGAGTATTTATGAAAACCTATTCCCACTCTTATCCTTGAGATTCTTTCAAAAAAATCATGTTCCTGAAAAATTCTTGCAATTTTACATAAAAATTTGACACACTTGCTCACCCCCACTAACTTGCTCACCCTAAATTCTTATAGATGGAGGTCAAGTAGAGAAAATTCTACCAGCTGGGTAACGGAGGCTACCTGATCTTTGAGAGGGATCTAGATGCACTTGCAGAGTATCTTGAGCGCCCGCACCCGGAGTTCTTCGGGGCACAACTCAACGATCACGTAGGAGGAGATCTATAGTGGCTAATAGTTGCTGATATCAGAGGCAAGATGGAAGCACCCACATCGGAGAAGATCCAATTCAGCTTGAGGGAGAACAACTAGCTAGATGGACTAGCCAGGGCTATGCAAGAAGCTCTCGCCCGTCTATGTGGACAAAACATCAACCAGAACAGTGGAACTCGCTTTGCTCACTACGCAAGGCGTGATTCTATGGGAATGCCCTTAGAGATGCCAGGACACCCGGAGCTGAAGCACCAAGTGGATAATCTCGACTTCATGTTGTATGATAGACAGATGGAGTTGGACAACGCACGTGCCTACGCCAACCATAACAAGGCCATTGCAGTCAAGAAGGACCAGACCCTCGCCATCCTCGCCAAGGAGCGCCAATCACTTCGTCGTCAGCGTGACAAGAAGGATCGCATCATCGATCGTCTTTGCAAGAAGGTGGCCACTCTCGAGAGGACCATCCGTGAACAAGAGATCCAGCTTGAAGCGAAGGAGGAGGAAGGTGAAGATATCCGTGGAGATCTCTACTCTTACCTCAGTGATGATGACGACTACCTAGAGGACGATGCCATGGAGTTCCACACTAATGATGATGATTCTGCCTTCATTGATGATGATTAGATGCACTTGAGCACTACAGTAGGAATGAGTTGTATCCGGTCCCACTGTATCGTAGTTCCACAGAATGGTTCTTAAAACCATATGTTTTCTATTTGTGTTGTGGTGTGTGTTTGTATTGTGTGCTTGGAATGAATGAATGAGAGGAAGTTGTTAGTTTTCAAAAACCTGAGTCAAACTCCAAGTTTAAAGCTTTGAAAACAAAACTATGAACCTTAGAAATTTTCCTCTTATCTCACTATCTATCTCAATCTTCAGATGACTTGTGGAAATCTCGGAGGAAGCAGTTCATCTGAGGACCCAATGCTGCAGATTCTACAAATGTTAGTTTCTGACCATGAAGCTAGTAGAGCCGAACGTCAAGCCAACTTAGCCACTGTTCAACAGATAGCTCAGATGGCCCACAATAATCAAGGCCACGGAAACCAGGATAACCATGGATCCAAGCTCAAGAACTTTCAGAATACCAACCCACCTATCTTTAGTAAGTCTGAAGAGCCCTTAGATGCTGATGACTGGCTGCAAACCATGGAGAACAACTTGGAGGTTGTAGGAGTTGAAGCCAATGAAAAAGTACTGTTTGCGACCCATTATCTGGCAGGTGATGCAAGAGCCTGGTGGAATAGCACCCGTACAATGAACGGAGGTCAGATGATGACTTGGGATGAGTTCAAAATCAAGTTCAGCCAGACTCATGTGCCCCTAGGTCTGATTAAGACGATGAGGGATGAGTTCAGAGATTTGAAGTAAGGAAGGATGACTGTGGTGGAATACCATGACAAATTCTTATCTTTAGCTAGATATGCCCTTGATGAGATTGAGACAGAAGCAAAGAAGTAAGAGAGATTCCTGAATGGACTGCATGATGAGATGCAAATCATGCTAGTCAACATTCCCTTTGATGATATTGAAGCTTTAGTGGACTCTGCCATTCAGATGGAAGGGAACATAAACCAAGCCAATGACAATCGCAAGCGCAGTATGATGCACCAGCCTGGATCCCACCATACCCAGAAGTATTGCCCAACCTGTCTGCAGGATATGCCCCAAGAAACAACAGACCCCCTATGACCCGTCCAAGCTATCCCAATCGTGGAGGAGGAAACCCGAGGCATGGAGGAAACCACAACAATAACCCTGGCAACTCCAATAACTTCAACCGTGCAACGCCCAAGTCCAACAACAACAACAATACTACCCCAAGGACTGGAAGCAATGATGTGCCTATCGCAGGAAAAGACAAGTCCCAGATTACTTGCTTTGAATGCGGAGTCAAGGGTCACTACTCCAACAAGTGCCCCAAGAAGCTTGTAGCGGCCACCAATGTGAATACACCCGCTCAGCAGAAACACCGTATTCAGCCTAGAAGGAGATTTTCCCCAGGGAACTCGCTCAACCGCAACGGCCATCTGTTCCACATGAATGCTGAAGAAGCTTAGGAAGCGCCAGATATCATGCTGGGTATGTTTTCTGTTAACTCAGTACTTGCAAGAGTGTTGTTTGATTCTGGAGCATCGCACTCGTTTGTTACAGAAGAATTTGCATGCACTAGTAAGATTCAACCAACAAAATTAAAGCATGTTATGATAGTTCAAATACCTGGTTCAACCACCAAAGCTAGAAAAATTTGCAAGGCTGTACCTATCAGAATCCATGGAATAGATTTTTATGCTAATCTAATAGTACTTGGAACCAAAGGTTTGGAAGTAGTACTAGGAATGGATTGGATGTTGAAACATAAAGGATTAATCGACCGTGCCAAGAAAGCCATAACCATGACCAGTAGCACTGGAGTATCAGTAGAGCATGTATCTGAGACGCTGCCCCGTCAATTCAAATGCAACAAGAGTCTAGCCCAACCAACCCTAGACCAAGTCGTCTGTGAATACCCCGACGTGTTCCCAAATGAATTTCCCGGTATGCCCCCATATCGGGATATCGAGTTCATCATTGAACTAGTTCTTGGAACTGGACCCATAGCTCAGAGACCTTATAGTATGAACCCATCAGAATTAGTGGAGCTGAAGAAGCAACTCGATGCTATGCTAGAAAAAGGTTTGATTCAACCAAGTGCGTCGCCATGGAGATCGCCTGTTTTGTTTGTGGATAAGAAAGATGGAGGTAACCATTTGTGCATGGATTACCGGAAGTGGAATGATGTCACCATCAAGAACAAGTACCCACTACCTAGATAGAGGATCTGTTTGACCAGTTGACTGGTGCCAGAGTGTTTTCTAAGATTGATCTTAGAAGTGGTTATCATCAACTCAAGATTTGTGCAACGGATATTCCAAAGACCGCCTTCACCACCAGACATGGATTGTATGAGTACACTGTCATGTCTTTTGGATTAACCAATGCCCCCGCTTATTTCATGAATCTCATGAATAAGATTTTTATGAACTTCCTGGATAAGTTTGTCGTTGTTTTTATCAACGATATTCTAATCTATTCCAAGTCAGAAGAAGACCATGAGCTACACCTGAGAACCATCCTTGAAACCCTTAGAGAGCATCAGTTGTATGCCAAGTTTAGCAAATGTGAGTTCTAGTTGAAAGAAGTAGGATTCCTTGGACATATCGTGTCGACAGGAGGAATCGTTGTCGATCCCGCCAAGATTAAGGATGTTGAAGAATGGAAAGCCCCAACCACTCAAACCCAAGTCCGCACATTTATCGGATTAGCGGGATATTACCGCAAGTTCGTAGAAGGATTTTAGAGCATCGCAAGACCAATGACCTAGTTGTTGAAGAAAGATCAGAAGTTTGAATGGACAGACAAATGTGAAGCAAGTTTTCAAGAGCTCAAGAAGAGATTGATTTCAGCCCCAATTCTAATTATGCCAGATATCAAGAAGCCTTTTGATGTGTATTGTGATGCATCCAAGATTGGTCTCAGATGTGTGTTGATGCAAGAAGGCAAGGTCATATCATATCTGTCTAGACAACTGAAGCAGCATGAGCAAAACTACCCTACCCATGACTTAGAACTAGCAGCCGTAGTTTTAGCTTTGAAGACATGGCGTCATTACCTTATGGGTAACCACTGTGATATTTATTCGGATCACAAGAGTCTAAAGTATATTTTCACCCAGAAGGAGCTGAATATGAGGCAAAGGAGATGGATAGAGTTAATCAAGGATTATGACCTTGACATTCACTATCACCCCGACAAAGCCAATGTGGTAGTGGATGCTCTTATCAGATTGCCGTGTAGATTAAACACCATGATAAAAGAAGCCCATCCAAGTTTGCATGAAGAGTTGGAGTAGTTTAGAACGGAGCTAGTTAGCGAAGGATTCCTAGCTAGTATTGAACTTCAACCCACTTTGATCAGTCAGATCAAGGAAGCGCAGAAAGGAAATGCAAGTATCGACGGAATCAAGCGTCGTATCGGTACAGGGAAGGTACCCGGATTAACCAAAGATGAAGAAGGAGTTTTGTGGTACAAAGGACGTATCTGTGTGCTAGCAGATTTGGAGTTGAAGCAAGTCATTATGCAGGAAGCTCATGATACTCTTTATTCTATCCATCCCGGAGGAACGAAGATGTATCAGGATTTGAAGGAGAAATTTTGGTGGCACAAGATGAAGAGAGAAATCGGAAGCTACATAGCCAAGTGTGATATCTATCAGAGAGTCAAAGCGGAACATCAGTGACCCGTAGGACTTTTGAAACCATTGCAGATTCTAGAATGGAAATGGGATTCTATCAGAATGGATTTCATCACCGGTTTGCCTACATCTAGTAGGGGAAATGACTCTATTTGGGTCATAGTTGATAGACTGTCTAAGGTAGCCCATTTTATACCAGTCAAGCCCACCTACCAGAGTTCGAAGCTAGCAGAGCTATACATTGCTAGAATCGTCAGTTTACATGGAACCCCTAAGACCATAGTATCGGATTAAGGAACCTAGTTTACCTCAAGATTTTGGCAGAAGGTCCAAGAAGGATTAGGAACCAAGCTAAACTTCAGCATAGCTTATCACCTGCAAACTGATGGACAAACTGAAAGAGTCAACCAAATCTTAGAAGATATGTTGAGAGCTTGTGTGCTAGAATATGGATCAAAATGGGAAGATTGTCTGCCATTCGCAGAATTCTCATACAACAATAGTTATCAAGCTAGTTTGCAAATGGCCCCATTTGAATTTCTGTATGGAAGGAAGTGTCGTACCCCTTTCAATTGGTCGCAAGTAGGAGAGAGTCAGATCTTCGGACCCGACATCCTACGATAAGCCGAAGAGAAAGTTCACAAAGTCCGTGAACACCTCAAGACCGCCCAATCTAGACAGAAGAGTTATGCTGACAAGAGACGTCGAGACCTGACCTTCAATATCGGAGATTTTGTATATCTCAAAGTATCACCCTTGAAAGGAATGCAATGTTTTCAACTGAAAGGGAAGTTAGCCCCCATTCATATTTTGGAAGAAGCCTTCAGAACCACCAAGACCCGGAGTATCAAATTTCTCAAGATCGAGTGGAGCAACCATACTGAAGAAGAAGCTACTTGGGAGCGAGAAGATTACATTAGGACTAAGTTTCCAAATCTCTTTAGTTCCTAGTATTTCTTAAATCTCGGGACGAGATTTTGTTTAAGGAGGGAAGGTTTGTAACACCCCCAAAATATTAATCAAGATTATCAAATTCTAATCACCCAAATTTAGGGTTAACAAAAACTTTTATTATTAAATCTAATATGAGTGTATGTGTGAATTGCATTAGTGTATGAATGAGTGCAAGTGCCATGTTTGATTGCTAAAAATGATAAGGAATGGTTTAAAGATGAATACTACATCATCTAGGCCATTTACAAACAAAATCAAAAGAAAAGAAAATCAAATAAGAAAATGGTCATTTTGACCAAAATTAACCACTAGACCACTTTGAGTGTTCCTAGTAAAAGATTTCTAACAGAAGCTTTCCCAATTCTTTTCACCCCTTGCTAGACCAAGTAAAACTGAACCCAATCCCACCTTACAAACCAACAGAAACAAATTCCAAATCTATGTAAAGGACATTGCAAAATTGAATCAAGTTCATATGCCAGATCACCATTTTTCAAAAACCACTCAAATCAATTCACCTTGGAAAACCCAAGAAACCTTAGACTATCAAGCCAGTACTTAGAACACTCACCAAATTTCATCCAAAAATTCAAATCTTGAGTTCATGCGTCCATTCGGTCGAGCACCTTGTAGACACAGATAAACCTTTGCCTAACTTTTACTGTTCTGAGCAGTGATCAATCGCCACTAGTGCCTTAAATCTCTCCCCTGGTCTCCCTTAGCACCCAGCAGCGCAAGACACACTCTCCCGTTTGCCGTTCGCGCCAGTGCAGCGCCGCCCGAAGCTCACTGCGCCGGTCGACCAAGGATCACACGCTACAGACCGCGCCGCCCTCTCCCACGACGCCCAGGAGACAGGCGCCACACTACCGCCACCCTCTGTCCACCCCTCGACCGCAGGCAAGCCGTGGACCAGCCATGATCACCGCGCACACCTTTCTGTCTGCCATGCCGAGAGTGTGCCAGAGCGCAGCAGCCGACACGCGCACACACGCCATGCCTCACCCTCACCGCACGTTCCCACACTCACCATGACCCTAGCTACCCCCCAGATATGCCCGTTCGCCGCCGCGTGGACCATAGCAATTGTGCATCGTCTCGGACACCGTCGTTTCCTCCCAGAGCACCGACCGTTCCCGACCATTCTCGACCACCCCTTACCGCACCATCACCCGCATGATGATCGCCCTAAAGCACCGCGTCGACCCATGCCCTTAGCCATGCCTATAGCTCACTACAACAACGTCACCGACGAGCCCAAGCCATCCCGCTCTGTCCCTTTCGCCGATGTATAAATAGAGGCCATCCCAGCTCCAATTCGCCACACCATCTCACTTCCCTCCCTCTCAGACACCTCTCACACCTCTCCCCATGGAAAGACGAGCACTAGCCTGCCGGAATTTTCACCGGAGCCCGCCGCTACAGAGGAGAAGAGGAACCAGAGCTAGGAGCCGCCTAGGAGCCACCGCGACCACCATTCGAACCGCTGTCGATGACAACCTCATTCGCCCCCATCGCCGACCTAAGCTGGAGCCTAGGTGAGCCCCCACGTACCCCCACCGTCGCGTTAGGGTTCGTTCCTCGTCGGAGCTATTCTCCGGAGACGACGAACCACGACCATAGATCCTAGTCTAATTGCACGGCCCAGATTGAAACTTACCGCTTCGTGTTAGATGAGTTGCTGACTAGTGGGACCGTTCTATCAGCAGCCCACTGCGCCAATGCTATGTAGTTGGGCTGGCCCGGTTAGTTTCCCGCGCAGAGCCCGTCGATTCAAATAAGCTTTTTTCCAATTTAGTTAAAAGTAGATTCTATCAGTAGATTCAAAAATTAATTCAAAGAGATTCACTAAACCAAATTGCATGATTCCAATTTTGTTAGAAAGGTATTAAAAATATTTATCCAAGCCCATTGGATTCAACCCATTTGAAATTATAGATCACCTATACAAAAAATAACAAGACAGAGGCTTTTTCCACTTCAAACATTTTTCAAAAATCAACCATGAATGCTTTTGAGTTGATTACAACTCTCAAAAATCACATTTGACAATATCTATCTGAATATGTAAAAATATTTAGGTTTACATGCAGTGACATTGGTCTAGTACCAAAAGGATGCTATATAGGCATTTCTAGTCACTTTAATTTTATAAAATAGTAATAGTAAACTTTATAAAATGTGACCACCACTTTAAATCACATTCCCAAAGTATTAGAATATATGGTGATGACATGTGTCAACATGATCCCATATTTTAATTGGAGAATATTAAATCTTAAGTATTTTCAATGAGTAGAAATTACTTTTCCAAAATAAGATAAATAAGACTAGGTCTTTATTTCATGTGATGATTGTGATGATGCTAGATAATCAAGTGTGAGCCTTAGTGTGCTAAATAGAAGTAGTTAAGTATTGTTTGGTAATTGTGTGCCTCGTATTCATTTATAGACGATAGTACCGACCCGGGATACGAGGAGGAGGAGGAGGAGTACTACGAAGAAGAAGAAGAAGAAGAAGAAGAAGAGAACTTCAACCACTGCACTACTCAAGTCAAGCCTAACACTTCAAACTAGAACTATGCAAGTTAACACTTGCAAACTTGATAACCATGCAAGAGGCATAAGGCATGCTTTAGTTATACAACTTTGATTATGCCAATCCCAAGGTTTACTTGCAAGCTTTATTCTTTTACTTTTACCAAAGTTCTTTACCTTTAGTTAGTAAATTGTGAGTATTGGAAAAATAGGATAGATACCATACAGAGTATAAAACTAGGCCTAAGTAGTTATACTTAGATGCCATCAAAGGCATGAAAACTAGATTTGGATAGTTACACTTTATTAGCACCCCTCATTAGTGAATACCCTCAACTTTAGTGGCTAGTGCTAAGCATAGAAGTTGATCACTTTAGATGGGAATACTTGGTGAAAATGATTATGAAAACCTTGGAATGATGGTTCATTCTATTGAAATGTTTTGACATGTGTTATGAACACAAAATGATTTGATGATGACACTTGTTGAGGCATGAGCCTTGGCCCTTTATAAAAACTGATGGTTGGGTTTGGATGCAATACCATTCCAATTTTACCGTACAACCACAATACCTGAATTGGGTAGGGCTTAACTAGAAGTTTATATGCCTTAGTATGGGTTCCCTCGCGGAAAGAGGTTGAGCTAAGGCTACCTCGTGAGTGTGAATGTCCTGTAGGGGTTCCGCGTATGAAAACAATAATTTTTACCCTATGCCCCTGAACCCCTGATGCTGCCAGGACCTATCTATTAGTAATACAGTAACGGGAGGGGCTTTTCGTGAACTTACCCTTGAAGACCGAAAAGCATTGTCAATGGTTTGGAGAGCATGGTTGATGTAGACGATCCGAAGCCAACCTCAAGGTCGTGATGAAGTCCTTGCGCTCCTTTGGCTCCAACGACTTCAGTGCCTCAAGTGTGATACCTCGCAGGAAGTTACACATGTCCGGTGCCTGACGATGACTCCCGCTTCCCCGATCCAGCAACAGTTGTGGAAGTAGAGCTCCTGGATCCGAATCACGCAGCGCGACGGCGCTCCACGATGAAGATGTTTCTCGTTCACGTAGTCCGAACTTGGGACCACGGTCATGAGAGAGAGAGAATATCAATTGGAGGTCTTCCCAAAAGTGAGAAGACCTTTATTGAATATTGTGTTTATTTATCTGGCCAAATACCGCCACTATATATAGGGTGAGGGGAGGTACTACCTCCCTCAAAGTCCCGGGGTGGGACTAAAGGAGAGGAGGGGAGGGGCAGTCGCCAGCGGCCCTAGTGGGCCCCGCACGGAGGGGCTTGGACCAGCCGGCCACCCCCTTGCCCCTTCTCCCTCTCTCCTTTACCTAATGGGCCCTCTTCCCTTCGGGAATTGGCCCATTAAGCCTTTTGACCTTTTAAATTGATTTTCTCTTTATTAAATAATTATGAATAAATGATTAAATAAATATTTAACATTCATTCATATATTATTCAATCTCCGTGGCTACGGAACACTTCCACCTACACTCCGGACATCCTCCGGACTAACCAAAACCCTTCCGGTTTTCTCTCTACTATTCTTTGGTGATTCTACCGATCCTATAAACACTCTCTAAGCATCATCAAGCCCTTAAGTGTGATACCCTACGGTTCGGGAACACTCCAAACATGGTCGGGACACTCCCGCACCAATGATCGATAGAGGGATCTGGATGGCCATGTGACCCCTGTGCGTTCCACGAAGATCTTTCATCGTTTGAACCAGGATCGTCGTGTCTTATTTTGTTTGTCTATCGATACTTGCATTGCCCGAGATCTGATCAATGACATCACCATGTTGTGTTCAATCTCGTTACCGAACAATGCTACTTGACTCGTTCCGACAAGTGATATCCCTGTGATCAAATCACATGTTGTGCAGCTATTGGATATAACTTCTCCGAGTGGGCCCTTGAGTATCTTTCCGTCACATGGATAGACAAATCCCGCTCTTGACATATATTGCCTCTACGGTTTCCTCTGAGTACCTGAACACACCTTTATAACCATTGTATTACCAAGTGGCACTTGATGCTATCTAAGCACTCTCAGGAGACAGTGATTGATATAGGCTCATGGTCTAAGGAATAGTCTACGAGGATCCATTTCTAATCATCGTAACTTGAACTTAGTGACATGATCGGGTCATGATGTTTAGGTTGGGTATTGGTTCATCATCTCATTCACAGAATGAGTTGACCCCATTTCCAACTGGCATAAATGCCACATGATCAGGAAACTTGATCATCTGTTGACCAATGAACCAGTGACTAGAGTTTCACCGGGAACCCCTGGTTGTTTATATATCGCACGTGTATTGATGTTTCCACTCAATACAGTTATAGCATGATATAAAACTTAATCATAAACTTTATGAAATATGATAATAGTCCTTATTACTATTTGTCTCTAGGGCATATTTCCAACAGTCTCCCACTTGCACTAGAGTATAAATACACTAGCTGTATTTGTTCTTAATCATTGGCACCATATATCTGGTACCCTGAACATGCTTTCTCATGGAATAGGTTGAGTCTTGGGTCTATACTTTACAGTCCCAAATCCTTTGCAACTTACTAATGTCACCTTGATTGACATTAATACTTTGTCATCACATGATAACATTTGTGTGTATGCATCATCGCTATGGCAGCAGAACGAGGCCTGATTCTAGGAGCCTACAGTGACTTTAGATCAACCTTGAGGGCTTTCTCATGGGCACTGTGCCCTGGGACACATCATTCTACGTTAAAAGCAAACTAGCCCCTCCATAACATTATACAACACTTTAGATGGTACCCTTATCTATTATTATAAATGTATTCATCGAAACACTAGTGCACTCTGTGCAACTTTCGATGTTTTTGTTCACCTCGCTTCCTACTTGACTTTAATCGGTATTTACAGGAGTTTCCAACATATTCCCTTATAACATAACCCTTTATGTTTTAAGATATGTCATCCTTTATGGATTTGGAAAATATGTCTACAGTTCTCTATTAGACACTGTGGACAAACTTATCTCAACATTCCGTGATTCAAGCTTAAGCACCTTTTAAACGTTCCTTATTGGATCATATATTATGTTAAGTTATTATCATGGTTTTCTAAGATAGAACCTATGTCTCAACATAGTGGATGATGATCATCCTTTCTTTCTTTCAACCATTGATGTTAAACTTAATACTATTCCTAATTTGAGTCATTAAGGACCAGTTCCTTAATGAACTTCTATTCTGAAACCCTTTTCAGAATCCCTTAAGGAATACTACATAATATCATAATACACCTATTATCAACTTCTACTCCTTATAAATCATTATTTATTGGTACTTGCGCTTTTATTCTTAACACACTTAAGAATCACTCCTATAAGCTCCCACTCAAAATATGTTTCTAACATATTTGGGTATGAGTCACTACTCTTACTCAAACTATGTTCCTACATATTTGAATTTGAGACTTATATTGCTCCCACTCAAAAATATGTCATTCACATATTGTTTTAGGAAGACTTTCATAGTTCCCACTCAATTTCATGCAAATTGCATATCCACTCACTATTTTGAACAATTTCAAAATCCTTTGATCAAATATCAAACTTGGAGATTTATTATGAGATACTAGTACTTTTACCAGTTTTAAATCCACCAGACATTTAGCACACTTGAATCAAATTCATTTGAATTCGTCCAATACTTGACAAATTGTGCTTTCGTCATTCATCCCCTTTTCCACTATGGCTTTGCAGTCATTTGGGAAAATTCTAAGTAACCCCTTTTACTTGTGAGATCTAGCAACGTATTGCTTTCTAATCTGAAGGGAATTTTGCTTTGGGATTTCTCATAATTTTAGTTTACCATTATTGCCTTAGTAGTTTATAGGTATGTCATATTCTGGTTATCATGACAAATGATTCATAGATGTCTCCATACAAGATATGGGCTACATTTTGAATCCTACTTTATGTAGTGAAAACACCAGTGGGGAAAATATAATGATCATTATCATTGATTCTTTCCTTTTTGAAGAGAATCGTTCAGGAAGGTTGTCCGTTGCGCTTCTCAACACTTTGATGCAGGGATTTGAATCCTCATCGTGTTTTTCACTATCTTCCATTTGCTTCATAATCGAGAAATATCACTTAAAGTGAGCTTTCTCAAGAATGCACCAAAATCCAAGCAATACCAGTTTTGCTTCTCTTTTGGTTTCAGCTATGAATTTCGTATTCAAAGTTTCCAATGAATATTCTACAAGGACTTATTCGTTATTGTTTTGGTTATATCGAATAACCCCAAAACTTTTATGATGATCCATACTAGATATGGAGCCGCTTTCATGAATCCAGATGGTTCACTATATTTTCTAATTGAGTGATAACTATTTCTAACTAATGGTCTCTACATCTACACTACAATGATTTATTTGGTTCCATCTATTTACCCATTTTGATGTCTAATACCACATTGTGATGCTTTGCATTTTGACATTTCAAAACACTTTGCATTCCACAATTTATTTATGCCATTCTTATAAAGTCGAATTTCATTACTATTGATCAAATCGTAGTAATTAGATTCTCTTTTATATTTATACCCTTTGTTGATGAAACACTTTGATCAAATCAAATAGTTTCATATTCATGTTTCCTTTGGTAAACTTCTTTACACATTTAAACAATCATATTATGATAATTACCATTTTGTTAAAACACAATACATCGAATATGTATTTACTTTTAACAATTCATTAAACACTTTGTATTCAAGTAATACACGGTGTTCAAGTTAATTTGCCAAACTTAGGCATGATTTATATGTGATAAGAAATCGAATGACTTTCACATATTATCATAATAACTTTGAATTTAAACAATGGTTTCATTCAGTAATGAAATATCATTAAGTTGGGTATTTTAAGGCATTTCAATATTTTACAAATGTTCATGCATTATCAATTAGTTTCAAACAACAAGGATAATTCACATATAATCAAACAAGATATGAACACAAATAGAAATCATTCATAAAAGTAGAACAACTGTTTGTTACAAACTCATATGAATAACTGTCTCACAAAATGTGAGACGCACTAAAGAAGTTCACAATCTTTTGATTACAATAATCATCCAAAAACATAAACTAAGTGATAAATGTCGAGGGAGAGCGTTGTTGGCCATCATCATCATGCTTTCCATCAACATGCAATGTCACCTCCTCTCCAGCAATCACCTCTCATGCAGGACCTGTTTTCAGCAAAACAGAACAAGTATCAAATATACTTAACACTGCAAATGTGTTTGCAAGATTATAACATTTATAAAATTGTATATCAAATATATACCTTTGTCATTGATGACCTCAGCGACATCTGGTTCAACCAACACATTCCTGAGATGTGTTACGAACTGGTAGAATTCCATTGATTCTGCGTCGCCTCTCATAATGCAAGTCCTGACTTGTGATTGGTAGTTTGGTGGCAGCGACCGTAGCACAACGCCATTTACAAAAGAGCCCACCATCCAGCTATCCAGGAAGTATGCAGGCCTCATGTACACATCATGCATGCGCTCCAAGTGGTCGTCAAGTGATGAGTTCTCCTACATCTTAATGGAGAGGAAGTCTCGCATCAACTCATGCTCCCATATGCGTGCTTGTTCCATGAAATGTGTCCTAAGCTGTAGCATTACCGTACGAGGGTTGATATCACCCACGAAAGGCCACAGCTTGTCTACCATTTCGAAACACATTGTAACTGAAATGAAGGAGGCCATCTCCTGATGGAGATAGCGGTCTTCCCGCTGCTCCGGGGTCTCTAGGTCAATGGGCTGATCCAAATCCATCCCATCGAGTATGTAGTCGACCACGTCATTCTCGCTAAGGAGAACATGGAGACGCGCAACCCATATAGAGAAGTTTGATCCATCTAATCTGAGCTTCTCTCCTTCTAACCAATCAATCGTCAACAGGAAAGGTGGCATTGGCGAGAACTTTTTTACATATATAATTGCAAAAAGGAATTTAGACTAAGTTTATAATTAAATGATTTAATAATAAATCCACTCAGAAACACCTATCCCCATAAGGGTTCCTAGTGATAACACGACCCCTATCAGCCACATCTCCCTCGATCATCACGGCCATCAATGTGGGTTCAAGGGTGGACGCTAAACGTCGGTCACATCATTCATGCGACTCGTGCTCTATCTTTCGACCATCCGTGTTCCGAGGCCATGTCTATATATGCTAGGCTTGCCAACTCAACCTTAGTGTATTCGTTGTGCAACATGGCTTACACCCACTATATGCGAACATAGATATGTCTGATACCTGATCATCACAGCCTGCCTCATACCGAAGAACTTTCTTGGTGGTGCACACTAAGGGGGAACACAATCATTGGTAATTTTAATAGGGATCATCTTATTAGGCTACCGTCGAGTATCTAATACTAGCACACGATAAGATATACAAACAATAACATTGAATGTAAATGCGATGTGATATGGTCCTTCACGTCGTGATCTCCATCAGTCATCACCGGATTCCGGCGCCAGGGTTCCGGCGCCGTAGACACCAGGGTACCGGTGTCTTTTCCAGCGTGGTAGTCCGTCACCTCCATGACTATCTACTACTACGTAACATAAGGTAATCACTTTACCTTTGCCACAACCATATCACAAAGCAACGCCCCCTGCAAAATAAAGTTAGACGCCTCTACTTTATCTTTGCATGTTTTACGTGGCTGAATGGGCGTTGGCAAGAACCGTTCTTACCTACGAACTTTTAGCACAACGCTGATCAAGTAGTTGTCTCTACTACACCCCTTTTGGGGCCCTCCGTTGCAAATGGCATACCAACTAATGCGAGAGAGAGACAGACACCCCCCTAAGCCACTTTATACGATACAAGCCGTATGTCGAGCATGGACCAGTCTCGCGAATGAATGTGTAAAGTCGGTTGGGGGCTACTTCATCAAGCATTACTGCGGTATACACAAGTACACATGGGAGGGTAACAACTAAAAGATCAACGCCCACATGCTACATCCCGTGTGTTCTACCTGTACTAGCATTACTACGCATAGATCTAGCTCTGATACCACTGTAGGGGTTCCGCGTATGAAAACAATAATTTTTACCCTACACCCCTGAACCCCTGATGCTGCCAGGACCTATCTATTAGTAATATAGTAACGGGAGGGGATTTTCGCGAACTTACCCTTGAAGACCAAAAAGTGTTGTCAACGCTCAGGAGAGCGTGGCTGATGTAGATAAGCCGAAGCCGACCTCAAGGTCGTGATGAAGTCCTTGCGCTCCTTTGGCTCCAACGACTTGAGTGCCTCAAGTGTGACACCTCACGGGGAGTTACACACGTCCGGTGCCTGATGATGACTCCCGCTTACGCGATCCAGCAGCAGTTGCAGAAGTAGAGCTCCTGGATCCGAACCCCGTAGCACGACGGCGCTCCGCGGTGAAGATGTCTCTTGTTCGCGCAGTCCGAACTTGGGACCACGGTCACGAGAGAGAGAGAGAGAGAGAGAGAGAGAGAGAGAGAGAGAGAGAGAGAGAGAGAGAGAGAGAGAGGGAGGGAGAGAGAGAGAGAGAATATCAATTGGAGGTCTTCCCAAAAGTGAGAAGACCTTTATTGAATATTGTGTTTATTTATCTGGCCAAATACCCCCACTATATATAGGGGGAGGGGAGGTACTACCTCCCTCAAAGTCCCGGGGTGGGACTAAAGGATAGGAGGGGGAGGGGCAGCTGCCGGCCGGCCCTAGTGGGCCCCATGGGCTTGGCCACCCCTTGCCCTTCTCCCTCTCTCCTTTCCCTAATGGGCCCTCTCCCCTCCGGGAATTGGCCCATTAAGCCTTTTGACCTTTTTAATTGATTTTCTCTTTATTAAATAATTATGAATAAATGATTAAATCAATATTTAACATTCATTCATATATTATTCAATCTCCGTGGCTATGGAACACTTCCACCTCCACTCCGGACATCCTCCGGACTAACCGAAACCCTTCCGGTTTTCTCTCTACTATTTTTCGGTGATTCTACTGATCCTATAAACACTCTCTAAGCATCATCAAGCCCTTAAGCGTGATACCCTATGGTTCGGGAACACTCTAGACATGGTCGGGACACTGTCGCACCAATGATTGACAGAGGGACCTGGATGGCCATGTGACCCATGTGCGTTCCACGAAGATCTTTCGTCGTTTGAACCAGGACAGTCGTGTCTTTTCCCTTTGTCTCTCGATACTTTCATTGCCTGAGATCTGATCAGTGACATCGCCATGTCGTGTTCAATCTTGTTACCGAACAATGCTACTTGACTCGTTCCGACAAGTGATATCCATGTGATCAAATCACACGCTGCATAGCTATTGGATATAACTTCTCCGACTAGGCCCTTGAGTATCTTTCTGTCACATGGACAGGCAAATCCCGCTCTTGACATATATTGCCTCTACGGTTTACTCCGAGTACCTGAACACACCTTTATAACCACTTTATTACCAAGTGGCGCTTGATGCTATCTAAGCACTCTTGGGAGACAGTGATTGATATAGCCTCACAGTCTAGGAATAGTCACGAGGATCCATTTCTAATCATCGTAACTTGAACTTCATGACATGATCGGGTCACGATGTTTAGGTTGGGTATTGGTTCATCATCTCATTCTCATAATGAGTTGACTCCATTTCCAACTGGCATAAATGTTGTTGGGTCCGCAGCATAGAAAACAAAAAATTTCCTACGTTGTGAACTACACGCCAAGATCTATCTACTAGGTACAAAGCAAACGGGTGGACATACATCCATAGAGAACTTACCCTCGAAGACAACGAGCTTTGTTAATGAGTAGGAACTCGTGGTTGATGTAGTCGTACACTTGCCGATCTCAAGATCGTGAGGAAGTCCGAGCGCCGCAACTCAGCAGCGCATCCGCACTCGCACACACGTTCAAGCCACCGGACAACCTCCACCTCCTTGCTCCAGCGATCCAGCGGAAGCAGCAACTCCTTCCAGACGAAATGCCACCGGGAACATGTATCTCGCTAATCCGAGACCATGGGGGAATAATTCTAGAGGGGGAGAGAGATCCTTCACAAGGAGGTGTGAGGATGAAGGAGGAATGGGTGGCCTTTTATAGGAGGAGGGGTCCCTCTCTCTATGGTCGGCGCATGGGGGTGACCCCTCACCTCCCCCATTCATGTGGTGGTAACTCCTCCACATTAAAATGCCTCTTCACATTCCCTTTTAAAGTCTCCACTTTAAATGCATTAAGTTTCTCCAAATTTAATGCTCTCTCATTTAATAAAACTCTTTTATTAAATTTATTCAGAATTTTGTTAATTACTTTAATTAACAAGCCCCTTGCTATATTTCAATATCACATGCAGAACCACCTTCTGCAATTTCACCCGAAACAATTTCCGGTTTCTATTGAAACAATTCCTGCGCTTTGCAATTCTTTCGTCTGAAACATATGTGCTCCAAAATGGTGTCCGGTAACTCTTAAGTGTGCCACCCTACGGTTCACGAATAATGCAGACATGATCGAGACCCTTCTCCGATCAATAATCAGCAGCGGGACCTGGAGATCCGTACTGACTCCTACACATTGAACGATGACTCCTGTGATCGTGAGAACCTTTAACACTTGTAACTAAATCCCTTTGTCTCTCGATATATTACATGTCCGAGATTCGATCATCGGTATCTCCATACCAAGTTTGATCTCGTTACCGACATGCACTCTTTTCTCGTTCCCGTGATATCACATTCTAGTGATCACATCACTTGCTTGCAAGCTATCCTAATGTGATATCACCGAGAGGGCCCAGAGTATATCTATCCGTCATCTGGATTGACAAATTCCAATCTTGATCCATGAGCCTCAACATAACACCTTCGTAGCACTGAACCCATCTTTATAGTCACCCTGTTACGGTGTGACGTTTGATGTTATCAAGATACTCTTCCGGTGTTAGCAATTAACATGATCTCATGGTCTAAGGATAAAGATTACTTCGTATGATGTTATAGCAATATAAACACAATGACTTGATCGTAATGCTATACTTCGGATGAATGTTCATCACATCATTCCACCAATGGTGTGACCTTGTTATTAACAACATCCAATGTCCATGATCAGGAAACCTTGATCATCCTATTAATCAACAAGCTAGTCTATAAGAGAGGCATGACTAGGAACCCTTTTTGTTTATTAAACACACATGTATTGATGTTTCCTATCAATACAATTATAGCATGCAAAATAAACATCTATCATATACAAGGAATACATAATAACAACTTTATTATTGCCTCTCAGGGCATATTTCCTTCAGTCTCCCACTTGCACTAGAGACAATAATCTAGTTCACATAGTGATAAATCTAACACCCATGGAGTTCTGGTGTTGATCATGTTTTGCCCTAGGGAGTACTTTAGTCAACGGATCTGCTACATTCAGGTCCGTGTGCACTTTACAAATCTTTATATCTCCATCCTTGACATGCTCGCGGATGGAGTGAAACGGGCACTTAATATGCTTGGAATTCTTGTGAGACCTTGGTTCCTTTGCGTTGGCTATGGCTCCATTGTTGTCACAATAGATCACCATCGGGTCCAACGCACTGGGAACCACACCCAGTTCCGTTATGAACTCCTTCATCCAAACCGCTTCCTGCGCTGCTTCTGAAGCAGCAACATATTCCGCCTCCGTTGTTGATCTAGCCACCACAGGTTGTTTGGAGCTCCTCCAACTAACTACTGCTCCGTTCAAGAGAAATACGTATCCGGATTGAGACTTAGAGTCATCCGGATCAGTGTCAAAGCTAGCATCGACATAACACTTAGCGACTAGCTCTTCTTCACCTTCGTATATAAGAAACATATCCTTAGTTCTTCTCAAGTACTTAAGGATATTCTTGACCGCTATCCAGTGTTCTGAACCTGGATCAGATTGGTACCTACTAGTCAAACTAATAGCATGTGCCACATCCAGTCTTGTACATAGCATGGCATACATTATAGAGCCTATGGCTGAGGCATAGGGGATCTTATCCATTATCTCTCTTTCTTCCACCGTAGCCGGACTTTGAGTCTTACTCAATGTCTTGCCTTGCAACATAGGTAAGAACCCCTTCTTACTTCCATCCATATTAAACTTCTTTAATATCTTATCAAGGTATGTACTCTGCGATAGCCCAATTAGGCGTCTTGATCAATCTCTATAGATTTTAATGCCTAATATATATGAAGCTTCACCAAGGTCTTTCATCGAAAATTTGTTGTTTAGATAACTTTTAACACTGTTTAAAAGATCTAAATCATTTCCAATCAATAATATGTCATCCACATATAATATCAGAAATGCCACATTGCTCCCACTCACTTTCTTGTAAATACAAGCCTCTCCATAAGTTTGGACAAATCCAAACTCTTTGATCACCTCATCAAAGCGGAGATTCCAACTTCGTGATGCTTGCTTCAGTCCATAGATGGATCGCTGAAGTTTGCACACCTTATTAGCATCCTTAGGATCGACAAAACCCTTAGGTTGTATCATATACAACTCTTCTTCAATCTTACCATTGAGGAACGCAGTTTGTCATCCATCTGCCATATTTCATAATCGAAATATGCAGCAATTGCTAACATAATCCTAACCGACTTAAGCATCGCTACGGGAGAGAATGTCTCATCGTAGTCAACTCATTGAATTTGTCGAAACCCCTTTGCGACAAGTCGAGCCTTATAGATGGTCACATTACCATCAGCATCAGTTTCCTTTTGAAAATCCATTTATTCTCAACGGCCTTTCGGTCGTGAGGTAAGTCCACCAAGTTCCAAACTTGGTTCTCGTACATGGATTCCATCTCGGATTTCATGGCTTCTAGCCATTTGTTGGAATCCGGGCTCATCATCGCTTCTTCATACGTCGCAGGGTCATCCATTTCATCAACCATGAAATTCATAACAGGATTGCCGTACAGTTTAGGAGCTGCACATGTCCTGCTTGACCTGCGAGGTTTGGTAGTGTCCTCTTTCAGAGTTTCATGATCAATATCATTAGCTCTCTCTTCATTAGGTGAAGTCAACTCCGAAACAACTTCTGGAGCTGCGCTACTCGCCATTTCATGAAGAGAAGGTTCAGTAACCTCTTCGAGTTCTACCTTCTGACTACTCACACCTTTCCCGAGAAACTCCTTCTCAAGAAAGGATCCATTCTTGGCAACAAAAACCTTGCCCTCGGATCTGTGATAGAAGGTATACCCAATCGTTTCCTTAGGGTATCCTATGAAGACGCATTTTTCCGCTTTGGGTTCGAGTTTATCCGGTTGAAGTTTCTTCACATAAACATCGCATCCCCAAACCTTAAGAAATGACAGCTTAGGTTGAATGCAGCTATTTCTAGTGCATAACCCCAAAATGACAGTGGCAAGTCAGTCAGAGACATCATAGATCGAACCATATCCAATAAAGTACGATTACGACATTCTGACACACCATTATGTTGTGGTGTTCCGGCAGGCGTGAGTTGTGAAACTATTCCACAGTCTTTCATATGTGTGCTAAACTCGTAACTAAGATACTCTCCTCCACGGTCAGACCGTAGAAATTTGATCTTTCTGTTACGATGATTTTCCACTTCATTCTGAAATTCTTTGAACTTTTCAAAAGTTTTAGACTTGTGTTTCATCAAATAGATATACCCGTATCTACTCAAATCATCCGTGAAAGTAACAAAATAACGATATCCACCTTGCGCCGACACACTCATTGGTCCACACACATCAGTATGTATGATTTCCAATAGATCTGTCGCCCGTTCCATTGAACCGGAAAACAGCGTTCTAGTCATCTTGCCCATAAGGCATGGCTCACATGTATCAAATGATTCAAAATCAAGTGATTCCAAAAGTCCATCAGAATGGAGTTTCTTCATGCGTTTAACACCAATATGACCTAGACGGCAGTGCCACATATATGTAGATATATCATTATCAAGTTTAATCCTTTTAGCATCAACAATATGAATATGCGTAATACTACTATCGAGATCCAATAGAAATAAACCATTCAACATAGGTGCATGACCATAAAAGATATTATTCATATAAATCGAACAACCATTGTTTTCAGACTTAAATGAATAACCACTTTGCATCAAACACAATCCGGATACAATGTTCATGCTCAGTGCAGGCACCAAATAACAATTATTTAGGTTTATAACTAATCCCGATGGCATATGGAGAGTCAGCGTTCCGACAGCGATCACATCAACTATTGATCCATTGCCGACCCGCATCATGACCTCATCCCTTGCTAGTTGTCGCTTGTTCCGCAGCCCCTGAACCGAGTTACATATATTAGCAACCGATCCCGTATCAAATACCCAGGTGCTACTGCGAGTACTAGTCAACTACACATCAATAACATGTATATCACATATACCTTTGTTTGCCTTGCCAGACTTCTTGTCCGCCAAATACTTGGGACAGTTGCGCTTCCAATGGCCAGTCCCTTTGCAATAGTAGCACTCGGTGTCAGACTTAGGGCCAGCTCGGGGTTTATTTTCAGGCGTGGCAACAGACTTGCCAGCCTTCTTTCCCTTGTGCTTGCCTTTCTTGTCCTTCTTGAAACCGGTGGTCCTATTGATCATCAACACTTGATGTTCTTTCCTAATCTCCACTTCTGCAGTCTTAAGCATTGACAGAAGCTCGGGAAGAGACTTCTTCATGCCCTGCATATTATAGTTCATCACGAAGCTCTTGTAGCTAGGTGGCAGAGATTGGAGAACATGGTGTATACCTAAGTCAATGGGAATCGTTATTCCCAAGGACACAAGCTTATCGGCGTACCCAGACATTTTGAGTACGTGCTCACTAACGGAGCTGTTTTCCTCCATCATGTAGCTAAAGAACTTTTCTGTAGCATTATAACTCTCTACGGAAGCATGGGTATCGAAAATCATTTTCAATTCTCCCATGGTATCAAAGGCATTGCCATTTTCAAAACGCTTTCGAAGTTCTGGCTCTAGCCCATACTGATTATGCCAATGAACTAAGTTGTGGTCCTCCTGACGAGTTATATAGACGTTCTTTTCCTCGTCAGGGGCATCAGGAGCTTGTGGGGGGCCTAGCGGCGCATCTAGCACATATTGCTTTTGTGCATCAGTGAGGAGAATCCTCAAATTCATAGCCCAGTTGGTGAAGTTGCTACCATTCGCAGCAAGTTTCTCTTTCTCCATGAACACATTGAAATTAAAAGCAGGTGGTGCCATCTACAACAGAATTTGTAAAGTATATTTAGACTAAGTTTATGATAGATTGAGTTCAACTAATCCAAATTACTAATGAACTCCCACTCAAAAACGACATCCCTCGTGTCCTTTTGGTGATTACATGAACCAAATCCACTACACCAAGTCTGATCATCACGTGAGTCGGTGTAGCTTCAAAGGCGAGCATCTATATGGGCATCATATCAACTATATGACTCATGCTTAACCTTTCGGTCCGTGTTTCGAGGCCATGTCTGTACATGCTAGGCTCGTCAAGTAAGAACCTTAGTATTTGCGTGTGTAAATCTGTCTTACACCCGTTGTATGAAAGCGTGGAGATGAAAACACCCGATCATCACGTGATGCCTCAAAACACGATCCACAAAACGGTGCATACTTAAGGAAGAACACATTTTATCTTGATATCTAAATAAGGGATCATCTTATAATGCTATCAAACGCGCCAAACTAGCAGCATAAGATGCTAACATCTAATGTGTGAAGTGAGGTGATATGGTCCATGCATTTGATCTCTATCATTTGCATCGTGGTATGATCTCTATCATTCCTTTGTGTGTAAGGCCAAGGTCTATGGAACTTACACGTTAAGTGAGTTGTAAGAGTATCTATCATACATCTACTTACAACAATACCATATCAAAACACTAGCCCAGCAACGATCTAAACTAGACGCCTCTAATTTATCAATTGCAAGTTTTACATGGCTTAGGGATTTCGGAGATAGAACCTGTCTAACCTACGAACATGAACACAAACGAGGATAACCAAGTTATTAGCAACTCGTTGTAAATCAGATATTGACTATAGTAGGAGAGACAGACACCCGCCAGCCACTTATGCAAAACAAGTTGCATGTCAGTCGTGGAACCGGTCTCATGTACGATGACATGTAAGGTTGGTCCGGGCCGCTTCATCCCACTATGCCACCAATATCCAAAGTACATATAAAATGCAATAACATGATCATCATCGCCCACATATAAACATATGTGTACTACCCGTGCAAAGCACCTACGCATAGATCAGGCTCTGATACCACTGTTGGGTCCGCAGCATAGAAAAAAAAATTCCTACGGTGTGAACTACATGCCAAGATCTATCTACTAGGTACAAAGCAAACTGGTGGACATACATCCATAGAGAACTTACCCTCGAAGACAACAAGATTTGTTAACGAGTAGGAACTCGTGGTTGATGTAGTCGTACACTTGCCGATCTCAAGATCGTGAGGAAGTCCGAGCGCCGCAACTCAGCAGCGCATCCGCACTCGCATACACGTTCAAGCCACCAGACAACCTCCACCTCCTCGCTCCAGCGATCCAGCGGAAGCAGCAACTCCTTCTAGACGAAATGCCACCGGGAACATGTATCTCGCTAATCCGAGACCATGGGGGAATAATTCTAGAGGGGGAGAGAGATCCTTCACAAGGAGGTGTGAGGATGAAGGACGGAATGGGTGGCCTTTTATAGGAGGAGGGGGGGTGCCCCCTCTCTCCATGGCCGGCGCATGGGGGGTGACCCCTCACCTCCCCTATTCATGTGGTGGTAACTCCTCCACATTAAAATGCCTCTTCACATTCCCTTTTAAAGTCTCCACTTTAAATGCATTAAGTTTCTCCAAATTTAATGCTCTCTCATTTAATAAAACTCTTTTTATTAAATTTATTCAGAATTTTGTTAATTACTTTAATTAACAAACATTCACATATAGCCCCTTGCTATATTTCAATATCACATGCAGAACCACCTTCTGCAATTTCACCCGAAACAATTTCCGGTTTCTATTGAAACAATTCCTGCGCTTTGCAATTCTTTTGTCTGAAACATATGTGCTCCAAAATGGTGTCCGGTAACTCTTTAGTGTGCCACCCTACGGTTCGCGAATAACATATGAGAACCTTTAACGCTTGTAACTAAATCCCTTTGTCTCTCGATATATTACATGTCCGAGATTCGATCATCGGTATCTCCATACCTAGTTTGATCTCGTTACCGACATGCACTCTTTTCTCATTCCCGTGATATAACATTCTAGTGATCACATTACTTGCTTGCAAGCTATCCTAATGTGATATCACCGAGAGGGCCCAGAGTATATCTATCTGTCATCTGGATTGACAAATTCCACTCTTGATCCATGAGCCTCAACATAACACCTTCGTAGCACTGAACCCATCTTTATAGTCACCCTGTTACGGTGTGATGTTTGATGTTATCAAGATACTCTTCCGGTGTTAGCAATTAACATGATCTCATGGTCTAAGGATAAAGATTACTTCGTATGATGTTATAGCAATATAAACACAATGACTTGATCGTAATGCTATACTTCGGATGAATGTTCATCACATCATTCCACCAATGGTGTGACCTTGTTATTAACAACATCCAATGTCCATGATCAGGAAACCTTGATCATCCTGTTAATCAACAAGCTAGTCTATAAGAGAGGCATGACTAGGAACCCTTTTTGTTTATTAAACACACATGTATTGATGTTTCCTATCAATACAATTATAGCATGCAAAATAAACATCTATCATATACAAGGAATACATAATAACAACTTTATTATTGCCTCTCAGGGCATATTTCCTTCAAATGCCACATGATCAGGAAACTTGATCATCTATTGACCAATGAACCAGTGACTAGAGTTTCACTGGGAACCCCTAGTTGTTTATATATCACACGTGCATTGATGTTTCCACTCAATACAGTTATAGCATGATATAAAACTTAATCATAAACTTTAAGAAATATGATAATAGTCCTTATTACTATTTGTCTCTAGGGCATATTTCCAACATGTCCACCTATGCAGTGCCTAGGATGGCAGATGGCCATGGCTGGGATGCCAAGCTCATAGGGGAGGTGCCTATACTAGAATGTGTAATTGAAAGGTTAGGATTGATTATCCGCATACTAAGTATGATGATTTAGGGTTATCCCTGATGGATTATCGAATTTTGTGGTGAAAGTGTACCACCTCTGCAGAGTGTCAAACTATTCGAATAGCCGTGTCCGCGGTTATGGACAGTTGGAGTGACCATACTGTTCCGTTGTCAGATGTTTTCAAAAATGACTTGTGAATTGAACTATGACCTTGACTTGACCACAATAGGGTTGTGCAGATGAAAACTAGGTTCCCACTTAGGTGATTAAATTAGATTCTTTACTTTTGAACTCCTTATGAAATAAACCTGGCTTTTTGCAAATAAACCTAGAGCTTAAGATTCCTACTAGAATTACCTTAATTGTTAGTGATAGTTTGCGAGTACTTAAAGAGTACTCATAGCTTTGTCCCTGGCTATTCCCGTGGCCAGACTATGAGGAGGACTACCAGGAAGATAGACAGCAAGAGGTCTATGACAACTAGGATCATCTCCCATCGTCAGCATTGCCTATGACCCTGAAGATGGAGCCCCTACTACGTTTACTTTCCACTACTTTGATTGTATTAAGACTAGATCATGAGATCCTTTATTTGTAAGACCTTTTTTTATGGTTTGTAATGGATGATGTACTGTGGTACCAAACTGTTATGTCTCGCAAAAATGGTAATCCTGGGATTGCGATGTATGGCATAACAGGCATCTGGGATTAAAAATCTGGGTGTTGACACACGGTGATGACACCTCCAACTGTGATTGGTCCTTAGCTTTGGGAGGATTGGTGCTCCAGGTAGCACACAAGGATTGCGCCCAAGTTGAGTGACAAGTCGTAGTTGATGTAAGCATCCATTGCAAGGACTAAGATTTCCTCCTCATTGAGTCTTGTGAACTCATTACGTACCTGCAAGGTGTTAGCAATAACATAGAACAATTGCGAATTGCAGGATGTTGAATATTCTTCCCCATGCTTACTCTAGTAGTGAAACTTATTCCATTATAATTGTGTAGGGGAAGGGTCTAAGCCAGTAAAGGATGCGCGTAAGGCATTAACATCATTGTTTGGGAAATTAAAACATGCGCACCATTCATCTAGTGTTAAAGTGTAGTTGTTGTTCATAAGTCAGAAAGAAATCATGTCCTCTCCTTGCTAGAGTTTAACAGTGCTTTGCAATGAACTTAGGAATTCAATGGTTAACCAGCGATAAGTAGGCACATCATTGTATACAAAGTTTTGCAGGCCAGCTCTATTGCAAAGTAAATTGAAGTCATCAGAAATACCTAGTTGGTTCAATATAATGGGGCAAGCCCACTTGGTGGCCTTCACTTCGGGGTTCTTGATCTTGATGAAGCGATCACGTTGGAGCTCATTCCTGAACCGTATCCCCATGCGTTCTTGAGTGACATCCCGAGAAGCGCTAGCTGCGGAACGAGCACGAGTTTGGCTTCTTGTGTTCATCATCTAAAACATTTAAGAAAGAAAAAAATAAAACTTTTGATCCAACAACAGTAAGAATAACATATTCCTCATCATAGCACACTAAAGAATCTCCTCAAAATAATAATCTAGGCAAGAGAATCATGGCAATTAGTTCATAGTAGGTCTCACCCTAGATTGATAATGACAATAGATCGAAGATGAATTCACAAAAAGTAATTGGAGGATTGGAGGAGAAACATACTGTAGATCACTTTTGTGCGAGGAAATCAAACTAAATTGAGTAGAGGTGAAGATCTCTTGAGGTTTTGAGAGAGTTTGGATGTAGAAGAGAGAAAAAGGATTGAAGTTTTGGGGTTGGAGGTACCTCACGTGGCTTTTTTGTGGTTGGACACAACTATACGGGTGGAACTATACGGCTGGAACATTGTGTTCCCGCCATATATTTGGCCTTCTGTCAAAATTTTAGGGATTCCACCCGGCGGCGTGGCTATACGGCCAGAACTATACGACCGGAACAATATGTTCCTGCCGTATAGTTGGTCGTCAAACCATCTGTTCCTCGAAAAGAATTTGTACAAAAACATCAATATCTATACGATCGGATCTATATGGCCGAAATTTTTATTTCCATCGTATAGTTGGTCGTTAAACCATCAGTACATATGAAAGAAAAAGTCAATGGCAAAAATATCTATACGACGGGATCTATACGGCCGGAATTTTTATTCCCGCCGTATAGTTGGTCGTTAAACCTTCTATATACATCAAAAAAATTCTATTTCTTCAAAAATTATTTCTTATCCTGTAACTTAGTGAAATACCTTGTTTTTGACAGAAAATTGATAGTAAATGTTGTCGACCAACAACAACATGAATAAAGTAGGATTTTTAGTAATACCGAACTTATTCTCCTCAATTGGAGTTTTCTAGCACTCTTTATTAAACATAAACTAAAACTAAAACTAAAAAATTAACTCAAACCTTTATTTCACATGGGTTGCCTCCTATGAAGCGCTCTTTTATGGTCAATATCTGGACTTCAATGTTGCTCACTTAGGCCAGATGAGTGGAAAACCCACTCCGAAATAGTTGGCCTTCAAAGTGATGGCCTCCTTTTCATCATGTTTGGTTTTCTTCTTCCTGGGGAAATGAATAACAAAAGGATCCCATGAAGGCAATTGAAGCTTCATGTTCCCTTCATGTAGATTAATCAAAGCCTTAATAGTTCTTAAGAAAGGATGGACTAATATGATAGGAGCGGTAGCACCTTCAGGCATGTCAACAATAACAAAATCAATAAGAGCAGGACAGCCTTTAATGTATACTAAAGTATTCTCCTTAATTCCTATAGCTTGTTTGTAGGTAGAATCTGCTAGATGCAATTTTAACTCGGTGATCTCAAAAGAACCAAGATTTAACTTGTTAAACAGACTCTTTGGAATTGTTGAGACTCTTGCACCTAGATCACAAAGTGTAGCTATCTCATTGGTCCCAATTTTAATCTTAATAGTAGGCTCAAATATATCATCAAGCTTCATAGGTAATTTTTCCGCAATCTGCTTACACTAGTAGAAACAGGGCCTTTTGTCCCAGTTTGTAAGGGGCCTTAGTCCCGGTTGCCCAACCGGGACGGGGCAATTGGGACTAAAGCCCCAACCCTTTAGTCTCGGTTGGGCTGCGAACCAGGACAAAAGGGCAGTCCACGTGGCCGCTAGCTATCGCTAGGGGGGAGGGGCATTTGTCCCGATTCATAATACGAACCGGGATCTATGCGTCTCTGCCGCGGCAGTATTTTGGGCACTTTTTGTGCCGCGGCAGAGATTCTTTTTGTATATTTTTCATTTATTTTGTTTCCCCTTTATCTATTTCGTTTTTGTGTTTTGGGCAGCATTTATTTTGTGACACTTACCCCGGCATTATGTTGTGAGGAATGCTCGTCCCCATAGTAGATGGTGCGAGGTTGATCTTACTGAAAGTGTATTCGCATGGAGGCATGGTGCGGATTTGAGAGACATAACATGATGTCCCTCAAATCTGCACCATGCCTCCATGCCAATCCACTTTCGATAGCATCAACCTCACACCATCTACTATGAGGATGAGCATTCCTCACAACATAGTGCTAGGGTAAGTGTCATCTACCTTAAGGGAACCATTATATTACAAAACATCTCCCGATTATATTACACAATAAGTATCGAATATATTACATTCATGCATATATACAATATAAAGTGTTTTATGATCCCTATGACATTATCATAATCTTCCGATAGTATTCTCCTTTTGGATCTAGGACCTCTGCATCTAAGAATCCCGCAATTTCCCCTTGGATTGCTTGTATGCGATCCTTTGGTAGAAGATTGTCCTGCAACCATTCAATCTAATTTAAAAGAATGAGTCAACATATATGAATGAAACTAAACACAATTGATGGTAATAAAACAAATTTCTGAATATTGTTTACATACTTGAAGTTGTTCTAAGTTTCTGCCCTTCTCACAGGTCGTCTGACGAATGAACTCGCAGACATAGTATCCACATAAGTTATTTCCATCTGGCTGCCTCAGACACTTTACGAGAACAAAGTTCAATCAAAATAATAATAATTAAGCATGATAATGGTATCGAAACTAGAATCAAAGAGATGTAGTGATCTAGCTAGTAGTACTTACATTTAGTGGTTTAAATGTAAGATTCTCTTTCCAGGCACCCTTAGCCTTGTTGGTGAATCATTTCCAAGCGTTACCCGGCAAAGAAAATGAATGAAATGAGTTATTAATTACTTGATGCATGTAAATGAACGAAAGTTGCCGATATCGTGTCATAATGACTGAAATTACCGCTGGAGCATATCTTGCATGGGTTCCCGCTTCTCAAGGGGTTTACGTTTAGAGTCCATGACTTGTACTACTCCATTGTCAGGTTGAATGATTAGCAGAATAATATGGAATCTGCGCATGCATAACTCATCAATTATACACTTAACACCGAGTAAGCGAAATAGAATGTGTACAAGACAATAACCGTCACTCGAAGTTGTAAGCTAATAATATTTCCCATTTGGTTTCTTGAAACCTTAGAGCCATTACAATTTTATGCTCTATGTCCTTGGGATTAAGTTTCACAGTAATTTCATGAACCCAATATGGGTCAATGAACCCAATGTCACAGATCTGTCCTCTTCTGCGTTCGAGAATCTTCAGTCTGCATAATATAGTGAGTATGATTATACATGAGATATAAACGAGGTGAGCTAACTAGAGACTTAATTATTAGAGAAATAATACTTACAGACAGTAGGCCCTAACGATCGATTTGTCGAGGGCGTCTTGATTGACAAACTGATGTAGTTCAGGAAATTCAATCAGTATTTGGGCATATCCATACCCGTAATGCTCGTTTCGAACTCCGATCACTATCCAGTTTGCCCCTTCCTTTGTGGCTTTAATGTACCAATTATGCAATCTTTGCATTTTTGTTGGTCGATACTTGACATCCTTAGGTCTGACGAGAGGTTTCCCGTACTTGTATTTGAATGCTTCCTCAGCCACGAGGAAATCTAACTGGTTTAAGTACTGAGCAATAGTCATACCTTGAGCAGCGGCCGCTTCTCCATATAGTGCAACAATTTATGGATCATACTGTTCGTTCGTAGCTTTGCTCTACTCCACCATGGTATCGGAAATCACTTTGAGTGGGGGGCATTTCTTATTTTTCTGTAAACTGAGCTCGGGAACTGAATTGCCGCTTGCACTAGTGCTCTTCGACCGCACCATTGACTGATGTGACTTGACAATAGAGCAGTCATAGTCTGATGAAAGCCTTGGCTCGGGTTGATGAAGGGTATTCAATATTTTTTGCACTTTGCCTTTTTCTTCTTTAGTGCTAGGGAACTGTGGCTCTTTCATCTGCTTGAGGCTATCAAACCACTATTGCGTTTGGGCCTTTGCGATCACCGCATTCTTCTCTTCAGTATAGTCATAAGCTCTCTTGGGAGGAACCTTTGGTACTTTTGGGAGGGGCTTTGGTAGACGCTTCGGTGATCGGCTACTCTGTCGCTTTTGGCCTTGACCCTTTTGTACTTTTGGGAGGGGCTGAGACGATCGACGCGAAAGGCAAGACGGCCGGTTAGAGATGGTCGACGGGCGGCGAAGACGGCCCGTATAGAGGCAGGTGACACGGTGGCGAAGACGGCGCCTATCACGGCAACGGCAAAGACGGATGATGCGCTGGAGACGGGTGAGGCTGCGACGAAGATGGAGTTGTGCTATGAGGAGTGGATGGCCTTGGCGTCCGATTTCAAAGCACGATGTGTTACTTTCGCCATAGAACGGTCATGTTTTTTGCTTCTCCTAGCTCAGTCACATCCCCTTCACCTGCAGGGTAGTCAAGCTTGAGCTACGCGAATCCGTCCATAACTTCATCCACCCCGGCAATAGCGTAGCCATGTGGAACCAGACAACAATGGTAAGTTGGTACCGGTCCAACTAATGGTAAGGCATAGCCGACCGCCACCTTCATGGTTATGTTGACAACTTTCACATGCAGCTCACAAGTTGTCATCTCCATGACATCATCCACTGGGTAGCGAAGAGGAGCCATCGACGGTGCATCGTCAGTATCATCACCGGGGAGCTCTGTGGAAGCCATGCTACTTTTCGATTAGTGGATGGGCCAGTAGCATCGAAGGCAGCTTCGTCTACCATGTGCCGCTGAGATGGGCCGGTAGCTTGCTGGCTAAGTTTGTCAAGTTCATTCTGATGCTGCTTTAATTGTTGTTCTATTTCACGCATCCGGTCTTTATGCTTCATTACTTCAAGTTCCTCCCTTTTGTTTCTCCTTTGACGGCTTCTATCGGGATATTTCTTCCTATGGTCGGCAAAACCAAGGTTCCATGGTTTGGAGCCTTCTGTGCCTCATGTTCGTCCCTCGTGTTCCTTGTTCCCAAGGGCGAGTGCGAGCTCGTCATTCTCTCTATCGGGAATGAACTCCCCATCTTCAACAGCCTTTACTGCATTTATAATGTCTTCGATGGGTATGGGAGTTTATTTATGTCTTATGTTATATATGCACTTCCCTTCTGAGTCCAACATGCCCCATGCCTGTAAAACCAATTCCTTACCTGTTCGATCCAATTGTATGGCTCTGGGGTGATCCCTTTAGCCATCAGGTCGGACTCGAGTTTCTCCCACTTAGGCTTGCTAGCCTTGTAGCCACCTTGCCCCATAGTATGGTGATACTGCTTTTTAGCAGCATTTTGCTTATTCGTTTTAGACCTTTTCTTATCTGGGGCCGATGTTTTATACGCCACAAAATCAGCCCAGTAGTCTTTTATCTTGTCATACGCTCCAGTAGTGAAATCTGGAGTCTTCTCTTTCACGACAAAGTCAAGGTGCAATCTTTTGTTCCAGTTGTTGAATTGTTGGGCCATCTTCTTAAGAGCGTACTCCTTGACTTGTTGCTCCATGTGTTTCTATAGTTCCTCCTGAGTTGGAATCTCCTCATCTGGAGCATAGTCATCTGGATACACCTCTAACGTCGGTAGGGTGAAATTAACCATGAGCTTTTTCCAAAGAGTGTCTTTGGCTAAGTCACTGACATATAGAGACTCTGGATCCTTTGACGACCTATTCCATTCTCTGATGATGATCGGGATGTAGTCCCTAACAATAACTCCGCATTGCCTTATAAATTTATTTGCAACATCAATGGGAGCCTTCGGTTCACCGTCTAGAGCCGGGCCTCGTTTATTCTTTTTAGAAGATTTGCTCGATCCGGAGGGCTATAAGAAGAAAAGGCGTTAATATATATGTATATAGAGAACAGAGGCTTAATTTATTAATATATATGCACCTCGCTGGCTTCTCCCTCACCGGCTTCTCTCTCACCGGAGTCGTATGTTCGATCGAAACCCGGATCTCCCTCACCGGATTTGTTCAGATATAGTGAGGTGACATCGTTATCGATATGTCCTCCCTCGTTGATTATATTCTCAAGCGCCATTTCCTTTTCTTCGTCTCTGGGTTCCATATTTTTGCAAAAGATAAAAGCGGATGAGTCGAAGCGGCCAAGCGAGGAGGTTAGGTAGGCGTGGTTTGATGGGCTAGGGATGTAAATCGTAATTCGAAGAAACCCTAATATATGGCACGCGTTGCCACGCCCGTCCATCGTCCCTATATGGCGTGCGTTGCCGCGCCCGTCCATCATCCCTATATGGTGCGCGTTGCCGCACCCGTCCCTAACCTCAAACGCCGGCTGTGCCATCTCTTCCTAGTAATCTAATAAGAAGTTAGACCCGCCAAGTCTACATCAACATGCACATGCACTAGTGTCGCTCCCGTCTCATGCGCTAGTGGGTACCCGTTGGGGCCCCGAACCCGGCCGGGTCATGGGTCTGGTAAAATATGAGACCTGACTAATTAAACAGGGCGGGTATAGGGGGCTGGACCTGGCCCCGAACCCGGCGGGTGCCATCCCTACTACTACTACTACTACTACTACAATTACTACTACTAACTAACCCTAATTATCTAACTAATTACCCTAGCAAACCCTAATACTCTAACTATGAATTACACTAGCTAATAACTAATAATAACTAATTAAACTAAACTAATTACCCTAGCTAATAACTACTTAATAACTAATTACCCTAGCTAATAACTAATTAAAAACTAATAGCTAGTTACCCTAACTAATTAATAGCTAATAACTAATTAATAAGTAATAACTAATTACCCTAAACTAATTAAACAGAGAGAAGAAAAGCAGAGCTGGGCCGACGCGCGTGTGCGGCGGCCAGAGCACGTACCTGCGCGCGGAGAGCGGTGGCGCGGGGATGAGGGGACGCGGAGAGCGGCGGCGTGGTGGTGCAACAGGGCGAGAGCGGTGGCGCGCTGTACGACGGGGGGAGCACGGCGATGGTTCGGCATGGTAGGGGAGGGGTGGTCCGGTGGTGGCGGCGCGGTCTGGTGGTGGCGGGCGGTGGCTATGGACGACGGTGGTGTCAGCCGGGGTAGCCGTGGCGGATGGCGAGCTCGGGAAGCCTGTCGGCATGCAGAATTGGGGCGGCGCCTAAGAGCTCCTTCGCGTCGGGGGGGCTGGAGTTAGGTGCAGATGAGATGGAGAAGGAGAGGAATAGGGGCGGGGGTTATATACGGGAGGACCTTTCATCCCGGTTCGAGCTACCAACCGGGATGAAAAGGTCATACGTCCCGGTTGGTGCCTCCAACCGGGAAGAAAGACCAGAGCATACGTCCCGGTTAGAGCCACCAACCGGGACATATGATGGCCACCGTAGGTGCGTGCAGGGGACCTTTAGTCCCAGTTGGTGGCACCAACCGGGACTAAAAGTCCTTTTTTCAAAAGTTTTTTAAACTTTTCAGATGTTTCCGCCTTATTTCTTATTTCTTATTTAGGTGTTCACATTTGAAATGATTTGAATTTGAAAAAACTTTCTATCTTATAAAATAATTATTCAAACTATTCAATTTGAAATGGTTTAAATTTGAATTTGAAAACACTTTCAACATGAAAAGTGTTTGAATTTGAATAACTAATGTAGAACCATTTTCTGTTTCCTAAAATAATTGTTCAAACTATTTTCCATTTAGCCAGTTTCAAATAAAAATGTATTATAGAATGAAAACAGTGGATCTCTCGACAATCTTGGGTACACAAACGAACCATTCGTCCTAGCCAATGGATTTAGTCATAATCATATCTAGCCCTATAACACAGCTTCAGGGTCATCTTCTGAATCATCTTCGTCGTCGTCGCTATGGCATATTCCGGGGATCCTTAGCCCTTCCCCAGATTGTTTAGAGGGGAACCGGGGATCGTGAACCATGACATATTCCGGGGGCACCTGCCACTCTAGCCTCGGATGCATGACACGGGGGGAGGGGGATCTCGGATGACGATGCCGCTACGCCCGCGGCCTTCACCACAGCCACCCTTATTGTGGATTTGCGGCGGGTGCAAGTGTGGGTACCGCAGGCAAGGATGATCTCCCTCAGCGATGTAGCGCATCACACCGGGGATAGTCCGGTTCGCCCACCAAAGGCGACGACCGGTTTCATTGTGGTTCACTAGGGGCGGGCCGTCACCCTCGTACCTAGCGAGCTCCCTTTCGCGGGTTAGCGAAAATGCATTCCAAGTGTCGTAGTTGTCGGGATCCCAATGGGGATCCATCCGCTGCTCCGGCGTGAGCTCTAGGTAGAAGTGGTTCGTGATGGCCGCCTGGCGGGCGGAACCTTGAGGCACAGGAGGGACAGGAACTCCTCCAACGCTCAGCATCCAGTCAGTGGGCACCCGGTAGCTCGGCGGGCATGGGTAGCTGGAGGCGCATAGCGCCTCGGTCTCTTCGAGTGTGAGAATGGCCCAGTATGTGGTGTCCATTGTTGAGAGATGAAGGTGTGAATGTGTGGATAGCCATGTCACGGTCAGCCTAGATATACAGGTAAAGGGCGGGAAAACAAAGCGGGAAACGATGGGAAATGGCAGGAAATATCTTTAGTCCCGGTTAGTGCCTCCAACTGGGACTAAAAGACCCGGTTAGAGGAAATGGGCCAGAAAGCATAGCGGGAAATGGCAGGAAATGGCGGGAAATATCTTTAGTCCCTGTTAGTAGCTCCAACTAGGACTAAAAGACTGGGTTAGAGGAAAAGGGCGGGAAAGCATAGCGGGAAGCGGTGGGAAATGGCGAGAAATATCTTTAGTCCCGGTTAGTGGCTCCAACTGGGACTAAAAGACCCGATTAGAGGAAAAGGGCGGGAAAGCATAGCGGGAAGAAGTGGGAAATGGTAGGAAATATCTTTAGTCCCGGTTAGTGGCTCCAACTGGGACCAAAAGACCCGGTTAGAGGAAAAGAGCGGGAAAGCATAGCGGGAAGCGGTGGGAAATGGCGAGAAATATCTTTAGTCCCGGTTAGTGCCTCCAACTGGGACTAAAAGACCCGGTTAGAGGAAAAGGGCGGGAAAGCATAGTGGAAAGAGGTGGGAAATGGCGGGAAATATCTTTAGTCCCGGTTAGTGCCTCCAACTGGGACTAAAAGACGCGGTTATATGGAAAGAGCGGGAAAGCATAGCGGGAAGCAGTGGGAAATGGCGGGAAATATCTTTAGTCCCGGTTAGTGCCTCCAACCAGGACTATCAACAAGAGTGTCGACATTATGTCGTGAGTGTCGACACTATATTGTGCTGCTTAATCTATAAATAGGCATCCTTGTGAAGTTATCAAACACAAACATGATGTTGTGTGAGAGCAGAGACACCACTACGGCCAGTTTAAGGGAGATGCCGACGGAGCCCAGTCCTTCGGCATCTCCAACAAACTGGCCATAGAGGCACTCTCTAATATGTGAAATTACTTAGCTAACTGGCATATTGATCTAGCTACAGAAGTTATAAACTCCAAGATGGTGTGCGAGAGTAGGGACAATACTACGGCCAGCTTCAGGGAGATGCCGGAAGATCTAGTCCTCAGGCATCTCCCTTAAGCTGGCCATAGGGGATGGATCTCTGAAAAACCACGAGCATTAGATCATGTACCTGTAGGTCAAAATTTACCCATTTCCAACTATGGTAATAACGGCGGGCATGAAGATAGGGGATGAGCCTCGTTAAAACTTGCATTGGATCTCTGAAGAAACATCACATTATGAGTCTAAAAATGATTTTTTTCAAAAAATCACGAGTATTAGATTATGTACCTGTAGGTCAAACCGGACCCACTTCCTACCGATTTGGTAGACATTTGTCTTTTTCTCTAGGGGTGGATGGAAAGGTTTTAAAATCCCTAGTTAGGACATTGTTCATGTAAGGTGGTCTAGTATTTTTGAAAAATGGGGTGGTACCATTTTTTTAACGTTTGGTGTTGCTTCACAAGACGCCCCGATTTTGGCACTCGGAAAATAGAAAATGGCTTTTCCATGCGACGAAAAATAAAACTTCCTCCTGCAACATTGTTAGCCATCCCAAGATGCACATGCATGGACAATATGGGCACAGTATCACAAACTATGCCTCGATTATGCACATAACATTGATCATTTGGACCGAAAGCCATGAAACCTCGAACATGATATGTCATTTTGTGAAGGTTTTTGAGATATAATCAATATACCAAGTTTGGTATTTTTCATTGCAACTATGTCATATAATATGACACCACGCAAAGGATTTACATTGTTCAGACCATTTTTGAATTTCTTATGCCCGTTTCAAAATTTACCCGTTTCCAACTATGGTCATAACGGAGGGCATGAAGATAGGGGATGAGCCTCATTAAAACTTGCATTGGATCTCTGAAGAAACATCACATTATGAGTCTAAAAATGATTTTTTTCAAAAAATCACAAGCATTAGATTGTGTACCTGTAGGTCAAACCGGACCCACTTCCTACCGATTTGGTAGACATTTGTCTTTTTCTCCAGGGGTGGATGGAAATGTTTTAAAATCCATAGTTAGGACATTGTTCATGTAAGGTGGTCTAGTATTTTTGAAAAATGGGGTGGTAACATTTTTTATTTAACGTTTGGTGTTGCTTCACAAAACGCTCCGATTTTGGCACTCAGAAAATAGAAAATGGCTTTTCCATGCGACAAAAAATAAAACTTCCTCCTGCAACATTGTTAGCCATCCCTACATATCATTGCTTTCTTTCCCAGCGTGCATTTTCCACTCAGTCTCCCCTCATGCTGTGATTCAGGAACACCAGTCGGCTTAAGGTCATGAATAAAGTCAACACAGAACTCAATGACCTCCTCTGTTCCATAGCCCTTGGAGATGCTTCTTTCTGGCCTAGCACGGTTATGAACATATTTCTTTAACACTCTCATGAACCTCTCAAAGGGGAACATATTGTGTGGAAATACAGGACCGAGAATAGAAATCTCTTCAACTAGGTGAACCAGGAGATGCATCATAATATTGAAGAAGGATGGTGGGAACACCAACTCAAAACTAACAAGACATTGGACCACATCCTTCTGTAACCTTGTCAGAACATCTTGATTGATCACCTTCTGAGATATTGCATTGATTAATGCACATAGCTTCACAATGGGTACTCAAACATTTTCCGGTAGAAGCCCCCTCAATGCAATCGAAAGCAACTGCGTCCTAATCACGTGACAGTCATGAGACTTTAGGTTTTGGAATTTTTTCTCTGCCATATTTATTTTCCCCTTTATGTTAGACGAGAATCCAGACGACACCTTGATACTGTAAAGGTCTTCAAAAAGATTTCCTTCTCTACTTTCGTAAGAGCGTAGCTGGCGGGACTTAAGTGACGCCTTTTATTCGTCTTGTTCTGTGGATGCATGTTTTGTGGGTCTTTCATACGTTGTTGGTCCTCCCGTGCTTCTGGTATATCTTTTTTCTTCCCATACATGCCCAGGAAGCCTAGCGGGTTCACGCAAAGATTCTTCATCACGTGCATCACATTGATTGAAGAGCGGACACATAGGACTTTCCAATAAGGTAGCTCCCAAAATATAGATTTCTTCTTCCACATGGGCGCGTGTCCAGTAGTGGCGTCGTTCGGAATAGGTTGACCGCTAGGACCCTTTCCAAAGATTACTTCTATGTCCTTGACCATACCAAATACATCATCACCAGTAGGGAGGTCAGGCTTGTTCCGGTAATCTGCCTCACCTTTGAAATGTTTGCCTTTCTTCCTCACTTGATGATTGATCGGAAGAAATCGACGATTCCCTAGGTACACAACCTTCTTACATTTATGAAAATATGTAGCTTCAGTATCATCTAAACAGTGTGTGCATGCCTTGTATCCCTTGTTTGTCTGTCCTGAAAGGTTACTAAGAGCAGGCCAATCATTGATGGTTACGAAAAGCAGTAGTCGTAGGTCAAATGGCTCCTGTTTGTGATCATCCCACACACGTACACCTGGTTTTCCCCACAACTGTAAGAGTTCTTCAACTAATAGCCTTAGGTACACATCAATGTCATTGCCGGATTTCTTTAGGCCTTGGATAAGCACTGGCATCATAATGAACTTATGCTTCATGCATAGCCAAGGAGGAAGGTTGTAGATACATAGAGTCACAGACCAGGTGCTGTGACTACAGATTTGCTCCCCAAAGGTTTCATGCCATCTATACTTAGACCAAACCATAAGTTCCTCGTGTCACCTGCAAAGTCTGGGAACTCTCTCTCAATTTTTCTCCACTTCGACCCATTAGCGGGGTGTCTCAACTTCTCGTCTTTCTTACGGTCTTCATTATGCCATTGCAACAACCTGGCATGCTCTTTGTTTCTAAACAGATGTTTCAACCTTGGTATATAGGAGCATACCACATAACCTTAGCAGGAACCCTCTTCCTGGGGGGCTCGTCATCGCCATCAACATCACCAGGGTCATCTCATCTGATCTTATACCGAAGTGCAGTGCATACCGGACATTTATCTAAATTCTCGTACTCCTCACCACGGTAGAGGATGTAGTCATTTATGCATGCATGTATCTTCTGCACATCTAATCCTAGAGGGCAGAGAATCTTCTTTGCTTCGTAAGTACTCTTGGGAAATTTGTTATCCTTTGGAAGCTTCGGCTTCATTATTTTCAGTAACTTCTCAAATCCCTTGTTAGATAAACCAGTCTCTGCCTTCCATTTCAGCAATTCTAGTGTGGTGCCAAGCTTTGTGTTGCCATCTTCACAATTTGGGTACAATAATTTTCTATGATCCTCTAACATGCCCTCCAACTTCAACTTCTCCTTCTCTGTTTCACAGTCTCGCTTTACATCAGAAATGACCCGACCAAGATGATCAACAGGCTCATCTGATGCACGTTTGTCACCTCCTTCTTCTTCATTCTCTTCCATTGTAGTATCATCGTATTCAGGGAACATATGACAATAGTTGTCATTATCCTCTTCTTCTTTATTGTCTTTCATCATAACCCCTCTTTCTCCGTGCTTGGTCCAGCAATTATGTTGGGCATGAAACCTCTCCGGATGATTTTCGATGAAGAGTACTCCTTGATGTTCCGACATTGAACACATGGACAACACATAAATCCATTCTCTTTGTTTGCCTTAGCCACATCGATAAATTTATACATGCCTTGAATGTACACGGATTCACATCGGTCACCGTACATCCATCCCCGACGGTTCATCTACATCATTACAGAACATCATGAATAGTGAGATGACCACTTTACGTCGACGCATGCATTATTATATCAATGACAGATGAAGGATAAGGTTGCTAACCTCGATCAAGAAGGAAAGAAAGAGGAGAGAGACTTAGGTGTGGCTCGGGCACCTCATATCATATTTATTTTGTGTAGAATCAAGCGTATCATTCTCTCAGACATTTTGTCGAACACCTAATATGCATAGGAAAAAAACTAGCACACCACACCTCACTCCTTCACCCAAGAGAAAAAACAGAGGGTGGGCGCTGGCTGGGGCGGCGCATTTATAGGCGGGGTATTCGTCCCGGTTCGTAATACGAAACGGGACTAAAGGTCGGCGGCTGGCCATGTGTCTGGGGCCGGACCTTTAGTCCCGGTTCGTATTACGAACCGGGACGAATAGCCCCTTAAGAATCGGGACGTATGCCCCTGGCTCCCGTGCGTCCCTCGATCCCCTCGAACCGGGACAAATGCTTGCATTAGTACTGGTTCGAGGAGGAACCGGGACTAATGCTCTCAGCCGATGTGAACCAAAGCTAGTTTTTACCAGAATTCCTTCATTTACCGGAATTCCTTCATTTACCGGGACAAGTGTTGGTACATACCTTCCTCAATTCCTTCATTTACCGGAATCTTAACATTGATCCTTTTTACGAGATCTTCAACGGTGTAACTATTGGGCCACGCAGAGATAAACAAAACATTTTCCCTAACGTGGTACACCCAAGATCCAGCTCAGGTTATAGGCTACGACATTACCGCTAGACGCGCAGATGCGGAAGTTGATGCAGCACGTCAAAGTAGTGCCGAACGATCCCTGGACAGCCCTTCAGAATCCCATGACCTCCTTCGTCAGATCTCCACGCGCTTCCCCGTCTCCAGCACCGCACGTGCAACGCCTCTACCGGTATCCACACATACAGGAAGGAGCTTCGGACAGAGGACTGCTAGATCCTGTCTAGCCCGAAATGGAAGTGAAGAAAGTGACGGTTAGGTCAGGGACTATCCCTTGTCACTCCACTTATATATACTCCTAGTTGGGCTCAACGCTTGAGGCCCATCTAGGCCGTATTCCAATCTCCACATGGATCTAATCCACATGGGCTCCTTACCCTTAAGTGTGTGACCCTGTAGGTTCATGTACACCTAGACACGACATGAGCTACTCCTCCAAGTATCACGTCATGACTTTGAGTCCAACTCACTCCCATGAACACTTGGTCTCAAGTCGATAGATGGTAGCGGCCTATAGCAAGACATGCCAACTCCCAAGTGTCGTAAAGTTAGAAGACAAACCTTTAATGTGACTTTCGTCCAAGTCCCTTTGCCTCACGATATATCTATTAAGCTATAGGCGAGTAGTTGCCATCCTTTAAATAGCTTAACTCTCTTCTCGTACCATGATATGTGATTCACTGGACTAACTCTTAGTCCGACTCCTCAGTTAACACTTAACTGAGTAGCGCATGGCCATGCTTCCGAATCATATCACACGAGAGGGCCCAGAAATATCTCTCCATTACGGAGGGGCAAATCCCATCTTGGTAATCCACGTCACGCAGCTTGCTTCACAACCAACCCGAACTCTACCTTTATAACTGCCTATTTACAGAACAGCGTTTGATAGAACCTAAGTTGGCGATCCACAACTCGGATCATGCAATCACCTCAGGTCAAAGGATTCCATTGCTTGAGACTGCAAATGATAACATGCTCGTTGCATCTCAATTGTGGGTCAGTCCGACACGCTAAACTCTTTAGCTGAATCAGTGTAAGTCGGAATAACATCACCATGCCCATGACAAGTGGAGCCGTGTCATCAGCCGACTTGCACATTGGTCTAAGTTGTGTGTCTAGCACAACCTCAACGACCAAGGACAATCTAATATGAACAATTATGAATACATAGTTCCACAACTGAATCACGCATTCAGTGATATATATCTGATGTTCATATAACTACAACTTTACTTTATGAATACTTTGGGAAATTGTTCGAGATATGCCCAAGAGGCAATAATAAAAATGGTTATTATTATATCTTTGTGTTTATGATGAATGTTTACATCCCATGCTATAATTGTATTATAAGGAAACACTGATACATGTGTGTTTTGTAAACATAAAAGAGTCCCTAGTAAGCCTCTTGTGGAACTAGCTTGTTGATTAAATGATGATCATGGTTTCCTGATCATGGACATTGGATGTCATTAATAACAAGGTTATATCATTAGGAGAATGATGTGATGGACACACACCCATAGTAAGCGTAGCATAAGATCAAGTCATTAAGTTCGTATTGCTGTAAGCTTTCAAATGCATAGTAACCTAATCCTTCGACCATGAGGTTATGTTAATCACCATCACCGGATGGGTGCTTTGATGACATCAAACAACGCTTCATAACTGGGTGGTTATAAAGATGTCATTGGGTATTCTGAAAGTATGTGTTGAAGCGCATGGACCAAGATTGGGATTTGTCCATCCATATGACGGATAGATATGCTCTGGGCCCTCTCGGTGGAATGTCATCTAGTTAGCTTGCAAGCATGTGACTAGGTCACAAGGGATGACATAACATGGAACGAGTAAAGAGTACTTATCAGTAACGAGGTAGAACTAGGTATGGAGATACCGACGATCAAACCTCGGATAAGTAGAATATCGTGTGACAAAGGGAATTGGTTTCGTATGTTAATGGTTCTATCGATCACGAAGTCATCGTTGAGTATGTAGGAGCCATTATGGATCTCCAGATCCCGCTGATGGTTATTGATCGGAGAGGTGTCTTCATCATGTCTGCATATTCACGAACCGTAGGGTGACACACTTAAGGTTCGAAGTTGTTTTAAGTAGATATGGAATGTGCGTTGGAGACCGAATGTTGTTCAGAGTCTCGGATTGGATCCGGGACATCACGAGGAGATCCGGAATTGTCCGGAGAATAAGATTCATATATAGGGGATCATTTTCTAAGTTAGGAAATTTTCTAGAGTGTTTGTATGGAGATTCTAGAAGGTTCGGAATGTTCTGGAAGGTTCTAGAAGATTTCTTGGAGTTTGCTTGAAAACCAAGAAAGGATCAAGGAGTCTTTGTGGGGCAAGACACGGATTCGTGGGGGAGGAGGACTCCTCCCCCCTCCCAATCCGCCGGCCAAGGAGGGAGGGGAGTCCTACTAGGACTCCCCCTCCCATGGCGCCTCCCTCCTTTAAATAGAGGGGAGGGGGCGCCACCCCCTTGCACTCTCCCATAACAAACCCTAGCCGCCGCCTCTCTCCTCCTCCTTCGCTCTGCTCCGGCTTAGGCGAAGCCCTGCAGAATTCTCTACTCCACCACCACCACACCGTCGTGCTGCTGGGATTCCGTGGAGAAGATCTACTACCTCCGCTTTCATTTGGAACAGGGAGAGGAAGGTCTGCTTCGACTCCGCACGTGTGACCGACTGCGGAAGCGCTGCCGGAACGCGGCGCTGGAAGGATCGTCCACACGATCTTGAGATCGGCAAGTGATCGACTACATCAACCCCGAGATCTAATCTCGTAACGCTTTCGGTTCTACGAGGGTTAGTACAGATCTATCTCGTTGCACATGTCTAATAGATTAGATCTTGGCTTTTATCTAGATTAGATCTGGGTTTTGTTTGTTCTTGCGGTACAAATTTTTTGTTTTCCATGCTACGAACCCATCAGTGGTATCAGAGCCTTGTCTATGCGTAGATTTGTTGCACGAGTAGAACACAATGGTTTTGTGGGCGTTGGTGCTCGTGCCGTCTTTTGATTTGTGTACTTTGCATCTTGCGGTATGGTGGGATGAAGCGGCTCGGGCTAACCTTACATGTCATCGCACATGAGACTTGCTCCACGCTTGACGTGTAACTTGCTTTGCACAAGTGGCTTTGCGGGTGTTTGTCTCTCCCATCATAGTATAGATCCAATCTACACTTTGCACTTGATAGCACTTGTATCAACGTTGTGGTTCAGTTTCGTAGGTAAGATCCGTTCTTATTCGAAAGCCCCAAACCACGTAAAACATGCAAAGAAAATTAGAGGCGTCTAACTTGTTTTTGCAGGGGTTTTGTGATGTGATATGGCCATCATGTGATTGTGATTATATTTGATGTATGCAATGATCCTTGTTGTAATATGGCAACCGGCAGGAGCCTAATGGTTGTCTTTAATTCTGTTAAGACCTGTGTGTCTATTCATCTTGTAATAGCTTTACTCCAAGTACTTGTAATAGTTGCTAGTGATGATGGACAACCATGAAGCGGCGCCACTGACCTTGACGCAATGCTGGTGATGATGGAGATCATGTCCGTGCTTTGGAGATGGAGATCAAAGGCATAAGAAGAAAGGGCCATATCATATCACACTAATTATGAATTGCCTGTGATGTTAATCCTTTATGCATCTTGTATTGCTTAGATCGCAACGGTAGCATTATAAGATGATCCCTCTCACTAAATTTCAAGTAATAAAGTGTTCGTCCTTAGTTGGCACCGTTGCTAAGACTAAATGGTCTCGAAGCATCTCGTGATGATCGGATGTGATAGATTCTACGTGTGCATACAACGGGTGCAAGCCAGATTTGCACATGCGGAAACTAAGGTTAATCTTGATGAGCCTAGCATGTACAGACATGGTCTCGGAACACGGAATACCGAAAGATAGAGCATGAATCATATAAGTGATATGATGAACATGAAGATTGTTCGCCGATGAAACTACATCCTCTCTCGTGAAGATCGGACTTGGTTTAGTGGACTTGGTTCGTGTAACCACTAAGACAATGTGAGGGATGTTGTTTTGAGTAGGAGTTCACCTAGTTAATTTAAGAATTAAAATTGAACTCAATTTATCATAAACTTAGTCTAAACTACTTGCAAATTTGTTGTAGATTATGGCGAACCTCTCCATCAATTTCAATGCGTTCCTAGAGAAAGAAAAGCTTAAAAACAATGGAAGCAACTTCACGGACTGGCTCCGTGGTCTGAAGATTGTCCTCAGGGCTGGTCAGATGACCTATGTGCTCGACGCACCGCTAGGTGACCCACCTGCAGATGATGCCACCGATGACATAAAGAATGTTTACGCCACTCGGAAAAATCATTACTCCACAGTTCAGTGTGCCATCCTGTACGGTTTAGAAATGGAGCTCCAGAAGCATTTTCAGCACCACGACCCATTCGAGATCATTAAGGAGCTCAAGCTAATTTGAGACTCACGCGGCCGTGGAGAGCTATGAGGCCTCCGAAAAGTTCTTTACCTGCAAGATGGAAGAGGGAAGCTCCGTTAGCGAGCACGTGCTCACCATGTCTAGGCACGCAAACAAGCTCCAAGAGTTGGGGATAATGATTCCTAATGAGTTAGGGATTCATCGTGTCCTCCAATCACTGCCACCGAGTTATAAGAACTTTGTGATGAACTACAATATGCACTGCATGAACAAGACATTGCCTGAACTATCGTCCATGCTGAAAATTGCTGAAGTGGAGATCAAGAAGGAGCACCAAGTGTTGATGGTCAATAAGACCACCAATTTCAAGAAACAGGGCAAGCCTAAGAAAAAGGGCAACTTCAATAAGGACGGCAAGAAAGCTGTCGCGCCTGCTAAGAAGCCCAAGGCTGGTCCTAAGCCTAAAACTGAGTGCTTCTACTGCAAGGGTGCTGGTCACTGGAAGCGTAACTGCCCCAAGTACCTGGCGGATCTGAAGAACGGCAACATCAAGAAGAAAGGTATATTTGATATACATGTTATTGATGTGTATCTTACTAGTAGTCGTAGTAGTTCACGGTATTTGATCTGGTTGGTTGCTCATATTTGTAACTCGAAACAGGAGCTGCGGAATAAACGAAGACTGCCAAGAGACGAGGTGACGATGCACGTTGGAAATGGCTCCAAGGTTGATGTGATCGACGTCGGCACGCTCCCTCTACATCTACCTTCGGGATTAGTTTTAAATTTAAATAATTGTTATTTGGTGCCTGCGTTAAGCATGAACATTATATCTGGATCTTGTTTATTGCAAGACGGTTACTCTTTTAAGTCTGAGAATAAAGGTTGTTCGATTTATATGAGTAATATCTTTTATGGTAATGCACCTGAGATGAATGGTTTATTCTTATTGAATCTCGATAGTAGTGATACACATGTTCACAACATAGATGCTAAACGAATAAAATTGAATGATAATTCTACATACATGTGGCACTGTCGTCTTGGTCACATTGGAGTGAATCGTATGAAGAAACTCCATTCTGATGGACTTCTTGAATCACTTGATTTTGAATCACTTGAAAGATGTGAAGCATGTCTAATGGGAAAAATGACTAAGACTCCATTCTTTGGAATAATGGAGCGAGCTATAGACTTATTGGAAATAATACATACCGATGTGTGCGGTCCAATGAGTGTAGCGTCGCGTGGTGGATATCGTTATGTTCTCACTTTCATGGATGACTTAAGTAGATATGGGTATATCTGCTTTATGAAACATAAGTCCGAAACTTTCGAGAAGTTTAAGGAATTTCAAAGTGAAGTGGAAAATCATCATAACAAGAAGATTAAGTTTCTGCGTTCTGACCGCGGAGGTGAATATCTGAGTTATGAGTTTGGCATGCATTTAAAGAAATGTGGAATACTTTCGTAGTTGACACCGCCAGGAACACCACAGCGTAATGGTGTGTCCAAACGTCGCAATCGAACTCTCTTAGATATGGTTCGGTCTATGATGTCTCTTACAGATTTAACACTATCATTTTGGGGCTATGCATTAGAGACAGCCGCATTCACTTTAAATAGGGCACCATCTAAATACGTTGAAATGACACCGTACGAATTGTGGTTTGGTAAGAAACCTAAGTTGTCGTTCCTTAAAGGTTGGGGTTGCGAAGCGTATGTAAAGAAGTTACAGCCTGATAAGCTTGAACCCAAAGCGGAGAAATGTGTCTTCATAGGATACCCTAAAGAAACAATTGGGTATACCTTCTATCATAGATCCGAGGGCAAAGTTTTCATTGCCAAGAATGGATCCTTTCTTGAGAAGGAGTTTCTCTCGAAGGAAGTGACTGGAAGGAAAGTAGAACTCGACGAGGTTATTGAACCTTCTCTCGGAGTTGAGAGTAGCGCAACACCGGAAGATGTTTTTGTGCCGCCTGCACCAACTGGAGAGGAAGCTAATGATGCTGATCATGAAACTGTTGGAGATATGCCCAAGAGGCAATAATAAAAGTGGTTATTATTATATCTTTGTGTTTATGATGAATGTTTACATCCCATGCTATAATTGTATTATAAGGAAACACTAATACATGTGTGTTTTGTCAACATAAAAGAGTCCCTAGTAAGCCTCTTGTGGAACTAGCTTGTTGATTGAATGATGATCATGGTTTCCTGATAATGGACATTGGATGTCATTAATAACAAGGTTATATCATTAGGAGAATGATGTGATGGACACACACCCATAGTAAGCGTAGCATAAGATCAATTCATTAAGTTCGTATTGCTGTGAGCTTTCAAATGCATAGTAACCTAATTCTTCGACCATGAGGTTATGTTAATCACCATCACCGGATGGGTACTTTGATGACATCAAACACCGCTTCGTAACTGGGTGGTTATAAAGGTGTCATTGGGTATTCTGAAAGTATGTGTTGAAGCGCATGGACCAAGATTGGGATTTGCCCATCCATATGACGGATAGATATGCTCTGGGCCCTCTCGGTGGAATGTCATCTAGTTAGCTTGCAAGCATGTGACTAGGTCACAAGGGATGACATAACATGGAACGAGTAAAGAGTACTTATCAGTAACGAGGTAGAACTAGGTATGGAGATACCGACGATCAAACCTCGGATAAGTAGAATATCGTGTGACAAAGGGAATTGGTTTCGTATGTTAATGGTTCTATCGATCACGAAGTCATCATTGAGTATGTGGGAGCCGTTATGGATCTCCAGATCCCGCTGATGGTTATTGATCGGAGAGGTGTCTTCATCATGTCTGCGTATTCACGAACCGTAGGGTGACACACTTAAGGTTCGAAGATGTTTTAAGTAGATATGGAATATGCGTTGGAGACCGAATGTTGTTCGGAGTCTCGGATTGGGTCCGGGACATCACGAGGAGATCCGGAATTGTCCGGAGAATAAGATTCATATATTGGGGATCATTTTCTAAGTTAGGAAATGTTCCGGAGTGTTTGTATGGAGATTCTAGAAGGTTTTGGAATGTTCTGGAAGGTTCTAGAAGAGTTCTTGGTGTTTGCTTGAAAACCAAGAAAGGGTCAAGGAAACCTTGTGGGGGCTAGACACGGATTCATGGGAGAGAAGGACTCCTCCCCCCCTTCCCAACCCGCCGGCCAAGGAGGGGAGTCCTACTAGGACTCCCCCTCCCATGGCGCGCCTCCCTCCTTTAAATAGAGGGGAGGGGGCGAGACACGGATTCGTGGGGGAGGAGGACTCCTCCCCCCCTCCCAATCCGCCGGCCAAGGAGGGAGGGGAGTCCTACTAGGACTCTCCCTCCCATGGTGCCTCCCTCCTTTAAATAGAGGGGAGGGGCACCACCCCCTTGCACTCTCCCATAACAAACCCTAGCCACCGCCTCTCTCCTCCTCCTTCGCTCTGCTCCGGCTTAGGCGAAGCCCTGCAGAATTCTCTACTCCACCACCACCACCACACCGTCGTGCTGCTGGGATTCCGTGGAGAAGATCTACTACCTCCGCTGCTCACTGGAATGGGGAGAGGAAGGTCTGCTTCGACTCCGCACGTGTGACCAACTACGGAAGCGCTGCCGGAACACGGCGCCGGAAGGATCGTCCACACGATCTTGAGATCGGCAAGTGATCGACTACATCAACCCCGAGATCTAATCTTGTAACGCTTTCGGTTCTACGAGGGTTAGTACAAGATCTATCTCGTTGCTCATGTCTAATAGATTAGATCTTGGCTTTTATCTAGATTAGATCTAGGTTTTGTTCGTTCTTGCGGTAGAAATTTTTTGTTTTCCATGCTACGAACCCATCAGTGGTATCAGAGCCTTGTCTATGCGTAGATCTGTTGCACGAGTAGAACACAATGATGTTGTGGACATTGGTGTTCGTGCCGTCTTTTGCTTTGTGTACTTTGCATCTTGCGGTATGGTGGGATGAAGCGGCTCGGGCTAACCTTACATGTCATCGCAGATGAGACTTGCTCCATGCTTGACGTGTAACTTGCTTTGCACAAGTAGCTTTGCGGGTGTTTGTCTCTCCCATCATATTATAGATCCAATCTACACTTTGCACTTGATAGCACTTGTATCAACGTTGTGGTTCAGTTTCGTAGGTAAGATCCGTTCTTATTCGAAAGCCCCAAACCACGTAAAACTTGCAAAGAAAATTAGAGGCGTCTAACTTGTTTTTGCAGGGGTTTGGTGATGTGATATGTCCATCATGTGATTGTGATTATATTTGATGTATGCAATGATCCTTGTTGTAATATGGCAACCGGCAGGAGCCTAATGGTTGTCTTTAATTCTGTTAAGACTTGTGTGTCTATTCATCTTGTAATAGCTTTATTCCAAGTAGTTGTAATAGTTGCTGGTGATGATGGACAACCATGAAGCGGCGCCACTGATCTTGATGCAATGCTGGTGATAATGGAGATCATGTCCGTGCCTTGGAGATGGAGATAAAAGGCATAAGAAGAAAGGGCCATATCATATCACACTAATTATGAATTGCCTGTGATGTTAATCCTTTATGCATCTTGTATTGCTTAGATCGCAACGGTAGCATTATAAGATGATCCCTCTCACTAAATTTCAAGTAATAAAGTGTTCGTCCTTAGTTGGCACCGTTGCTAAGACTCGTCGTCTCGAAGCATCTCGTGATGATCGGGTGTGATAGATTCTACGTGTGCATACAACAGGTGCAAGCCAGATTTGCACATGCAGAAACTAAGGTTAATCTTGACGAGCCTAGCATGTACAGACATGGTCTCGGAACACGGAATACCGAAAGGTAGAGCACGAGTCATATAAGTGATATGATGAACATGAAGATTGTTCGCCGATGAAACTACATCCTCTCTCGTGAAGATCGGACTTGGTGTAGTGGACTTGGTTCGTGTAATCACTAAGACAATGTGAGGGATGTTGTTTTGAGTGGGAGTTCACCTAGTTAATTTAAGAATTAAAGTAGAACTCAATTTATCATAAACTTAGTCTAAACTACTTGTAAATATTGTTGTAGATTATGGCGAACCTCTCCATCAATTTCAATGCGTTCCTAGAGAAAGAAAAACTTAAGAACAATGGAAGCAACTTCATGGACTGGCTCCGTGGTCTGAAGATTGTCCTCAGGTCTGGTCAGATGACCTATGTGCTTGACGCACCGCTAGGTGACCCCCCTGCAGATGATGCCACCGATGACGTAAAGAATGTTTACGCCACTCGGAAAAATCATTACTCCACAGTTCAGTGTGCCATCCTGTACGGTTTAGAAACGGAGCTCCAGAAGCATTTTGAGCACCACGACCCGTTCGAGATCATTAAGGAGCTCAAGCTCATTTTTGATACTCACGCGGCCGTGGAGAGCTATGAGGCCTCCGAGAAATTCTTTACCTGCAAGATGGAAGAGGGAAGCTCCGTTAGCAAGCACGTGCTCACCATGTCTGGGCACGCAAACAAACTCCAAGAGTTGGGGATAACGATTCCTAATGAGTTAGGGATTCACCGTGTCCTCCAATCACTGCCACCGAGTTATAAGAACTTTGTGATGAACTACAATATGCACTGCATGAACAAGACGTTGCCTGAACTATCGTCCATGCTGAAAACTGCTAAAAATGAGATCAAGAAGGAGCACCAAATGTTGATGGTCAATAAGACCACCAATTTCAAGAAATAGGGCAAGCCTAAGAAAAAGGGCAAGTTCAAGAAGGACGGCAAGAAAGCTGCCGCACCTGCTAAGAAGCCCAAGGCTGGTCCTAAGCCTGAAACTGAGTGCTTCTACTGCAAGGGTGCTGGTCACTGGAAGCGTAACTACCCCAAGTACCTGGCGGATCTGAAGAACGGCAACATCAAGAAGAAAGGTATATTTGATATACATGTTATTGATGTGTATCTTACTAGTAGTCATAGTAGTTCCTGGGTATTTGATACTGGTTCGGTTGCTCATATTTGTAACTCGAAACAGGAGCTGCGGAATAAACGAAGACTGCCAAGAGACGAGGTGACGATGCACGTTGGAAATGGCTCCAAGGTTGATGTGATCGACGTCGGCACGCTCCCTCTACATCTACCTTCGGGATTAGTTTTAAATTTAAATAATTGTTATTTGGTGCCTGCGTTAAGCATGAACATTATATCTGGATCTTGTTTATTGCGAGACGGTTACTCTTTTAAGTCTGAGAATAAAGGTTGTTCGATTTATATGAGTAATATCTTTTATGGTAACGCACCTGAGATAAATGGTTTATTCTTATTGAATCTCGATAGTAGTGATACACATGTTCACAACATAGATGCTAAACGAATAAAATTGAATGATAATTCTACATACATGTGGCACTGTCGTCTTGGTCACATTGGAGTGAAGCGTATGAAGAAACTCCATTCTGATGGACTTCTTGAATCACTTGATTTTGAATCACTTGAAAGATGTGAAGCATGTCTAATGGGAAAAATGACTAAGACTCCATTCTCTGGAATAATGGAGCGAGCTACGGACTTATTGGAAATAATACATACCGATGTGTGCGGTCCAATGAGTGTAGCATCGCGTGGTGGATATCGTTATGTTCTCACTTTCACGGATGAGTTAAGTAGATATGGGTATGTCTACTTTATGAAACATAAGTCCGAAACTTTCGAGAAGTTTAAGGAATTTCAAAGTGAAGTGGAAAATCATCGTAACAAGAAGATTAAGTTTCGCGTTACCGCGGAGGTGAATATCTGAGTTATGAGTTTGGCATGCATTTAAAGAAATGTGGAATACTTTCATGATTGACACCGCCGGAACACCACATCGTAATGGTGTGTCCGAACGTAATCGAACTCTCTTAGATATGGTTCGGTCTATGATGTCTCTTACAGATTTACCGCTATCGTTTGGGGCTATGCATTAGAGACACCGCATTCACTTTAAATAGGGCACCATCTAAATCCGTTGAAACGACACCGCATTTAATTGTGGTTTGGTAAGAAACCTAAGTTGTCGTTCCTTAAAGTTTGGGGTTGTGAAGCGTATGTAAAGATGTTACAGCCTGATAAGCTTGAACCCAAAGCGGAGAAATGCGTCTTCATAGGATACCCGAAAGAAACAATTGGGTATACCTTCTATCATAGATCCGAAGGCAAAGTTTTCTTTGCCAAGAATGGATCCTTTCTTGAGAAGGAGTTTCTCTCGAAAGAAGTGACTGGAAGGAAAGTAGAACTCGACGAGGTTATTGAACCTTCTCTCGGAGTTGAGAGTAGCCTGACACCGGAAGATGTTTTTGTGCCGCCTTTGCACCAACCGGAGAGGAAGCTAATGATGGTGATCATGAATCTTGAGCGAAGTTCTTGCTAAACCTCGCAGGTCGACGAGGGTTCGTATTACCACTCTGAGTGGTATGATGCCTTTGAACGTCATGTTGGTGGACAACACTGATGACCCTGCGACGTATGAAGAAGCTATGGTGAGCCCAGATTCCGACAAATGGCTAGAAGCCATGAAATCCGAAATGGGATCCATGTACGAAAACCAAGTGTGGACTTTGGTGGACTTACAGGATGGCCGTAAGGCTGTCGAGAACAAATGGATTTTCAAAAGAAAAACAGATGCTGATGGTAATGTTACCGTCTATAAGGCTTGACTTGTCGCGAAAGGGTTCCGACAAATCAAGGAGTTGACTATGATGAGACTTTCTCACCAGTAGCGAAGCTAAAGTCTGTGAGGATTTTGTTAGCAATCGCTGCATATTTCGATTATGAAATTTGGCAAATGGATGTCAAAACGGCGTTCCTTAATGGTGACATTGAGGAAGAGTTGTATATGGTACAACCCAAGGGTTTTGTCGATCCTAGTGATGCTGACAAGGTATGCAAACTTTAGCGCTCCATTTATGGACTGAAGTAAGCATCCCGGAGTTGGAATCAACGTTTTGATAAAGTAATCAAAAACTTTGGATTTATACAAACTTATGGAGAAGCTTGTATTTACAAGAAAGTGAGTGGGAGCTCTGTAGCATTCCTAGTACTATATGTAGATGACATATTGTTGATTGGGAATGATATAGATTTTCTTAATAGCGTCAAAACCTATTTGAATAATAGTTTTTCAATGAAGGATCTTGGCGAAGCGGCATATATTCTAGGCATCAAGATTTATAGAGATAGATCAAGACGCCTAATAGCGCTTTCACAAAGTACATACTTAGACAAAGTTCTAAAGAATTTTAGAATGGAAGAGAGCAAGAAAGGGTTCGTGCCCATGTTGTCAGGTAAGACCTTGAGTAAGACTCAAAGTCCGGCTACGGCAGAAGATAGAGAAAAGATGAATAATATTCCCTATGCCTCGGCCATAGGTTCTATCATGTATGCCATGCTGTGTACAAGACCGGATATAGCACATGCTGTTAGTTTGACCAGCAGATATCAAAGTGATCTGAATGGAACCTTTGGACAGCGGTCAAGAATATCCTAAAGTACCTGAATAGGACTAAGCATATGGTTCTTTCTTATGGAGGTGATGAACAGCTTGTTGTAAATGGTTACACTGATGCTAGTTGGAACACCGATCCAGATGACTCGAAGTCATAGTCTGGATACGTATTTATTTTGAATGGTGCTGCAGTGAGCTGGAGGAGTGCCAAGCAAAGCGTTGTGGTGAAATCTTCAACTGAATCGGAATACATAGCTGCTTCGGAGGCTGCACAAGAAGCCGTATGGATGAAGGAGTTCATTACTGAACTTGGCGTGGTTCCCAGTGCGTTGGACCCGATGGCCATCTACTGTGACAACACAGGTGCCATAGCTAATGCACAGGAGCCAAGGTCACATAGCAAGCTGAAGCACATCAAGCTACGTTTCAATGCTATTCGCGAGTATGTCCGAGATGGTGACATAAAGATTTGCAAAGTACACACTGATCTGAATGTGGCAGATCCGTTGACTAAACCTCTCCCTAGAGCAAAGCAGACCAACACCAGAACGCCATGGGTGTTAGGTATATTACCATGTAATCTAGATTATTGACTCTAGTGCAAGTGGGAGACTGTTGGAGATATGCCCAAGAGGCAATAATAAAAGTGGTTATTATTATATCTTTGTGTTTATGATGAATGTTTACATCCCATGCTATAATTGTATTATAAGGAAACACTAATACATGTGTGTTTTGTAAACATAAAAGAGTCCCTAGTAAGACTCTTGTGGAACTAGCTTGTTGATTGAATGATGATCATGGTTTCCTGATCATGGACATTGGATGTCATTAATAACAAGGTTATATCATTAGGAGAATGATGTGATGGACACACACCCATAGTAAGCGTAGCATAAGATCAATTCATTAAGTTCGTATTGCTGTGAGCTTTCAAATGCATAGTAACCTAATCCTTCGACCATGAGGTTATGTTAATCACCATCACCGGATGGGTACTTTGATGACATCAAACACCGCTTCATAACTGGGTGGCTATAAAGGTGTCATTGGGTATTCTGAAAGTATGTGTTGAAGCGCATGGACCAAGATTGGGATTTGTCCATCCATATGACAGATAGATATGCTCTAGGCCCTCTCGGTGGAATGTCATCTAGTTAGCTTGCAAGCATGTGACTAGGTCACAAGGGATGACATAACATGGAACGAGTAAAGAGTACTTATCAGTAACGAGGTAGAACTAGGTATGGAGATACCGACGATCAAACCTTGGATAAGTAGAATATCGTGTGACAAAGGGAATTGGTTTCGTATGTTAATGGTTCTATCGATCACGAAGTCATCATTGAGTATGTGGGAGCCGTTATGTATCTCCAGATCCCGCTGATGGTTATTAATCGGAGAGGTGTCTTCATCATGTCTGTGTATTCACGAACCGTAGGGTGACACACTTAAGGTTTGAAGTTGTTTTAAGTAGATATGGAATATGCGTTGGAGACCGAATGTTGTTCGGAGTCTCGGATTGGATCCGGGACATCACGAGGAGATCCGGAATTGTCCGGAGAATAAGATTCATATATTGAGGATCATTTTCTAAGTTAGGAAATGTTCCGGAGTGTTTGTATGGAGATTCTAGAAGGTTTCGGAATGTTCTGGAAGGTTCTAGAAGAGTTCTTGGTGTTTTCTTGAAAACCAAGAAAGGGTCAAGGAAACCTTGTGGGGGCTAGACACGGATTCGTGGGGGAGGAGGACTCCTCCCCCCCTTCCCAACCCGCCGGCCAAGGAGGGGAGTCCTACTAGGACTCCCCCTCCCATGGCGCGCCTCCCTCCTTTAAATAGAGGAGGCGCCTCCTAGCCCTCTCTCTCTCATAACAAGCCCTAGCCACCGCCTCTCTCCTCTTCCTTCGCTCTGCTCCGGCTTAGGCGAAGCCCTGCAGAATTCTCTCCTCCACCACCACCACCACACCGTCGTGCTGCTGGGATTCCGTGGAGAAGATCTACTACCTCCGCTGCTCGCTGGAACAGGGAGAGGAAGGTCTGCTTCGACTCCGCACGTGTGACCAACTGCGGAAGCGCTGCCGGAACGCGGCGCCGGAAGGATCGTCCACACGATCTTGAGATCGGCAAGTGATCGACTACATCAACCCCGAGATCTAATCTCGTAACGCATTCGGTTCTACGAGGGTTAGTACAAGATCTATCTTGTTGCTCATGTCTAATAGATTAGATCTTGGCTTTTATCTAGATTAGATTTAGGTTTTGTTCATTCTTGTGGTAGAAAATTTTTGTTTTCCATGCTACGAACACATCAGAAACTTCGAGCGAAGTTACTGCTGAACCTCGCAGGTCAACGAGAGTTTGTACCACTCCTGATTGGTATGACTCTGCCTTGAACGTCATGTTGGTGGACAACACTGATGACCCTGCGACGTATGAAGAAGCTATGGTGAGCGCAGATTCCGACAAATGGCTAGAAGCCATGAAATCCGAAATGGGATCCATGTACGAAAACCAAGTGTGGACTTTGGTGGACTTACCGGATGGCTGTAAGGCTGTCAAGAACAAATGGGTTTTCAAAAGAAAAACAGATGCTGATGGTAATGTTACCGTCTATAAGGCTCGACTTGTCGCCATAGGGTTCCGATAAATTCAAGGAGTTGACTACGATGAGACTTTCTCACAAGTAGCGAAGCTAAAGTCTTTGAGGATTTTGTTAGCAATGGCTGCATATTTCGATTATGAAATTTGGCAGATGGATGTCAAAACGGCGTTCCTTAATGGTGACATTGAGGAAGAGTTGTATATGGTACAACCCAAGGGTTTTGTCGATCCTAGTGATGCTGACAAGGTATGCAAACTTCAGCGCTCCATTTATGGACTGAAGCAAGCATCCTGGAGTTGGAATCAACGTTTTGATAAAGTAATCAAAAACTTTGGATTTATACAAACTTATGGAGAAGCTTGTATTTACAAGAAAGTGAGTGGGAGCTCTGTAGCATTCCTAGTACTATATGTAGATGACATATTGTTGATTGGGAATGATATAGAACTTCTTAATAGCGTCAAAACCTATTTGAGTAATAGTTTTTCAATGAAGGATCTTGGCGAAGCGGCATATATTCTAGGCATCAAGATTTATAGAGATAGATCAAGACGCCTAATAGCGCTTTCACAAAGTACATACTTAGACAAAGTTCTAAAGAAGTTTAGAATGGAAGAGAGCAAGAAAGGGTTCGTGCCCATGTTGTCAGGTAAGACCTTGAGTAAGACTCAAAGTCCGGCTACGGCAGAAGATAGAGAAAAGATGAATAATATTCCCTATGCCTCGGCCATAGGTTCTATCATGTATGCCATGCTGTGTACAAGACCGGATATAGCACATGCTGTTAGTTTGACCAGCAGATATCAAAGTGATCCTGGAATGGAACACTGGACAGCGGTCACATAGGACTAAGGATATGGTTCTTTCTTATGGAGGTGATGAGCAGCTTGTTGTAAACGGTTACACTGATGCTAGTTGGAACACCGATCCAGATGACTCGAAGTCACTACCGATATCGTATTTATTTTGAATGGTGCTGCGGTGAGCTGGAGGAGTGCCAAGCAAAGCGTTGTGGCGAAATCTTCAATGAATCGGAATACATAGCTGCTTGGAGGCTGCACAAGAAGCCATATGGATGAAGGAGTTCATTACTGAACTTGGCGTGGTTCGGTCGTTGGACCCGATGGCCATCTCGTGACAACACAGGTGCCATAGCTAATGCACAGGAGCCAAGGTCACATAGCAAGCTGAAGCACATCAAGCTACGTTTCCATGCTATTCGCGAGTATGTCCGAGATGGTGACATAAAGATTTGCAAAGTACACACTGATTTGAATGTGGCAGATCCGTTGACTAAACCTCTCCCTAGAGCAAAGCATGACCAACACCAGAACGCCATGGGTGTTAGGTATATTACCATGTAATCTAGATTATTGACTCTAGTGCAAGTGGGAGACTGTTGGAGATATGCCCAAGAGGCAATAATAATAGTGGTTATTATTATATCTTTGTGTTTATGATGAATGTTTACATCCCATGCTATAATTGTATTATAAGGAAACACTGATACATGTGTGTTTTGTAAACATAAAAGAGTCCCTAGTAAGCCTCTTGTGGAACTAGCTTGTTGATTAAATGATGATCATGGTTTCCTGATCATGGACATTGGATGTCATTAATAACAAGGTTATATCATTAGGAGAATGATGTGATGGACACATAGCCATAGTAAGCGTAGCATAAGATCAAGTTATTAAGTTCGTATTGCTGTAAGCTTTCAAATGCATAGTAACCTAATCCTTCGACCATGAGGTTATGTTAATCACCATCACCAGATGGGTGCTTTGATGACATCAAACACCGCTTCGTAACTAGGTGGTTATAAAGGTGTCATTGGGTATTCTGAAAGTATGTGTTGAAGCGCATGGACCAAGATTGGGATTTGTCCATCCATATGACGGATAGATATGCTCGGCCTCTCGATGGAATGTCATCTAGTTAGCTTGCAAGCATGTGACTAGGTCACAAGGGATGACATAACATGGAACGAGTAAAGAGTACTTATCAGTAACGAGGTAGAACTAGGTATGGAGATACCGACGATCAAACCTTAGATAAGTAGAATATCGCGTGACAAAGGGAATTGGTTTTGTATGTTAATGGTTCTATCGATCACGAAGTCATCGTTGAGTATGTAGGAGCCATTATGGATCTCCAGATCCCGCTGATGGTTATTGATCGGAGAGGTGTCTTCATCATGTCTGCATATTCACGAACCGTAGGGTGACACACTTAAGGTTCGAAGTTGTTTTAAGTAGATATGGAATGTGCCTTGGAGACCGAATGTTGTTCGGAGTCTCGGATTGGATCCGGGACATCACGAGGAGATCCGGAATTGTCCGGAGAATAAGATTCATATATTGGGGATCATTTTCTAAGTTAGGAAATGTTCCGGAGTGTTTGTATGGAGATTCTAGAAGGTTTAGGAATGTTCTGGAAGGTTCTAGAAGATTTCTTGGAGTTTGCTTGAAAACCAAGAAAGGATCAAGGAGTCTTTGTGGGGCAAGACACGGATTCGTGGGGGAGGAGGACTCCTCCCCCCTCCCAATCCGCCGGCCAAGGAGGGAGGGGAGTCCTACTAGGACTCTCCCTCCCATGGTGCCTCCCTCCTTTAAATAGAGGGGAGGGGCACCACCCCCTTGCACTCTCCCATAACAAACCCTAGCCACCGCCTCTCTCCTCCTTCGCTCGCTGCTAGGCTTGGCGAAGCCCTGCAGAATTCTCTACTCCACCACCACCACACCGTCGTCTGCTTTGGGATTCCGTGGAGAAGATCTACTACCTCCGCTGCTCCTTTGGAATGGGGAGAGGAAGGTCGCCGACTCAGACGTGTGACCGACTGAAGCGCCCGGGAACGCCGCGGAAGGATCATCCACACGATCTTTAGATCGGCAAGTGATCGACTACATCAACCCCGAGATCTAATCTCGTAACGCTTTCGGTTCTACGAGGGTTAGTACAGATCTATCTCATTGCACATGTCTAATAGATTAGATCTTGGCTTTTATCTAGATTAGATCTGGGTTTTGTTCGTTCTTGCAGTAGAATTTTTTTGTTTTCCATGCTACGAACCCATCAGAAATATCATCAACCATGATTGCCTCTAGGGCATATTCCCAACAGTCTCCCACTTGCACTAGAGTCAATCATCCGACATCACATGTCTAGGCATCTAATGCCCATGGATCTTACGAGCGCCTCATGCTTAGGCTGTGGAAGCGGCTTTGTCAACGGATCTGCAACGTTTGCATCTGTGTGTACCTTGCATAACTTGATATCACCATGATCCACGAACTAGCGAATCAAGTGGTATCGCATGAGTATATGTTTGTTCTTCTGGTGTTGTCTAGGTTCCTTGGCTTGTGCAATAGCACCATTGTTGTCACAATACACGTCTAACGGATTGGACGAGCCCTGAACCATACCAAGATTAATCAGGAAATTCCTGATCCAAACAGCTTCCTTTGCCACCTCCGAGGCAGCAATATACTCAGCTTCTGTTGTAGATGCAGACACAGTCTCTTGCTTGGAACTCTTCCAACTCACAAACCCTCCGTTCATAACAAACATGTACCCAGATTGCGAACGAGAATCATCTGAGTCAGTAAGGTAACTCGCATCCGTGTAACCCCTTACACTGAGTTCAACCTCACCTCCATAAACTAGGAACACATCCTTAGTCCTTCTCAAGTACTTAAGAATGTTCTTAACTGCTTCCTAGTGGATTTCTCCAGGGTCAGCCTGGTATCTGCTCACAACACTTAGAGCATAGGAAACATCCGGCCTAGTACAAATCATGGCATACATGATGGACCCGACTGCCGAAGCATACGGAATCACACTCATCCTACTTCGCTCATCAGTCGTCGAAGGACACTGAGTCTTGCTAATTTTTATGCCATGGGACATCGGTAAGAACCCCTTCTTAGACGATTCCATGCTGAACTTCTTCAACACTTTGTCCAAATATGTACTTTGGCTCAATCCAATGAGCCGCCTGGATCTATCTCTATAGATCTTGATTCCTAGTATATAAGTTGCCTCACCCAAGTCTTTCATTGAGAAACTCCTTTCCAATGACTTCTTGGTTTCTTGCAACATCTGGACATCATTTCCAATCAATAATATGTCATCCACATATAAGATCAGAAAGTTTACTTTTCTCCCACTAAACTTCTTATATAAACAAGAATCATGATCACTCTTGATATAGCTAAACGATTTGACTACCTCATGAAAGCGAATGTTCCAACTCCGAGATGCTTGCTTCAACCCATAAATGGATTTCTGAAGTTTGCATACCTTGTCAGCATTAGCCGGATCGACAAAACCCTCGGGCTGTATCATATACACGTCCTCGGTTAATTTTCCATTAAGGAAAGCCGTTTTGACATCCATCTGCCATATTTCATAGTCGAAATAGGCTGCTATAGCTAACATGATCCGAACTGATTTATGCATCGCTACGGATGAGAAAGTCTCATCGTAGTCAACTCCTTGAACCTTCCGGAACCCCTTCGCGACAAGCCGTGCTTTATAGATAGAAACATTTCCATCCATATCAGTTTTCTTCTTAAAGACCCATTTGCACTCGACGGGTCTTGCACCGTCTGGCAGATCAACCAAGTTCCAAACTTGATTTTCATCCATGGACTTTAATTCGGATCTCATGGCTCCAAGCCATGACTCAGAATCAGAATCCACCATCGCTTCCGAATAAGTTGCCGGCTCATCACTGTCTAACAGTAATACATCACGAACACTTGCAATCTTGCCGATCTTCACAGTGTAGGTGCAGCTACCGACTCAGCTACCACGACTGGCTCAACCTCCAAGGCTTTCACCAAATCGCTACTGACCGGTTCCTCTTGAACTTCTTCGAGCGCCATTACTCCCAATCGACTTCGGTCGAGAAACTCTTTCTCAAGGAAGACACCATTCCGAGCGACAAACACTTTGCCCTCTTCTCGGTTGTAGAAGTAGTAACCCAAGGTTTCCCTTGGATATCCAACGAAAATGCACTTATCCAACTTGGTTGTAAGCTTGTCCGACTGAAGTCGCTTGACAAATGCTTCACAACCCCAAATCTTAAGAAAAGACAAACTCGGCTTCTTGCATGTCCACATCTCATGTGGTGTCTTCTCTACCGATTTTGATGGTACTCTGTTTAGTGTGAACGCCGCCGTTTCTAGACAATAACCCCAAAATGATAAAGGTAGATCTGTCTGACTCATCATTGATCGTACCATGTCCAACAAGGTCCGATTCCGCTGTTCCGACACACCGTTCCTCTGCGGTGTACCCGGCGGAGTGAGCTGAGGAACTATTCCACAACTCTTCAGATGGTCATTAAACTCATGGCTCATGTACTCGCCTCCTCGGTCCAACCGAAGAAACTTTATTTTCTTGCCGAGTTGATTATGTACTTCATTCTGGAATTCTTTGAACTTTTCAAAGGCTTCCGACTTATGTTTCATCAAGTAGACATATCCATATCTACTCAAATCATTAGTGTAGGTAATGAAGTACTCATAACCACCCCTGGTTGTCGTGCTCATTGGACCACATACATCACTATGTACTAGTCCCAACAAGTCAGACGCCCTTTCACAACTCCTTGCAAAAGGTGTCTTGGTCATCTTGCCTAGAAGGCAGGATTCGCATGTCTCGAACGACTCCAAGTCGAACGAAGTTTGGAGTCCATCATCATGGAGCTTCTTCATGCGTTTCCAACTTATATGACCAAGTCGACAGTGCCAAAAGTAAGTCATATTCAGATCATTTAGTTTTAACCTTTTCATATTTATGTTATAGACCGACCCACCATCAAGATTCAAAATAAATAACTCGTTCTGAACGGGTGCAAAGCCGTGAAACATATCATTCAAATATAAAGAACAACCATTGTTCTTAATATTAGACTCATAGCCTTGTCTCATCAAACATGAGGCAGAAATGATGTTTCGACTAAGCACTGGAACATAATAACAATTATTTAGTTCCATTAAGAATCCTGAAGGTAAATGAAGTTGCATCGTGCCGACTTCCAATGCAGCAACACTTGCTTTGTTGCCGACCCGAATGTTAAACTCGCCTCTTACTACGCCCCTAGTTCTTACCAGTCCCTGCAACGAGTTGCAGATATGAATGACTGATCCGGTATCATATACCCAAGAACTACCGGGTGCATCAGCAAGATAAAGGTCTATAACATTGCAACCAAGTGTACCTGAGTTGGAAGTCACACCTCCACTCTTGGCTTTATCCACCAAATACTTGCTGCAATTCCTCTTCCAGTGGCCATCCGCCTTGCAATAGAAGCAAGCGGAACCGGCTGAAGGAGATGACTTAGTCCCTGAGGAAACGCTTGGGATCTCATCCTGAGCATTACCTCCTGACTTAGCCTTCTTATTCTTAGTCCAAGAACTCTTCTTAAACTTAGCCTTATTCTGTACAACCAACACTTGGCTAGTACCTTTCATGAGATCAACCTCTGCCTGCTTAAGCATCCCATGTAATTCAGTGAGCTTCTTATCCATACCATGCTTGTGGTAGTTCGATATGAACTGACCATACACACTAGGAAGAGAGTTCAGAATTATATCTGTAGCGAACTCTTTGCTAATGGGATAGCCAAGCCTTTCCAGAGACTGCACGTAACCAACCATCTTGATCACATGCGGACTCAGTGGATCACCATCCTTAAGCTTACAACTCAGCAAAGCTTGAGAGACTTGATACCTCTCGGTCTTTGCCTGAGCCTAAAACATACTTTTGAGGCTTTCGATCATATCGTAGGCCTCAACATTCTCGAACTACTGTTGCAAGTCTGGTTCCATGTGAGCAAGCATAAGACAGCTAATTTCTGTAGACTCATCACATGTTCTACAATAGGCATTGGTTGCTGCGACACTCGCATTCTCATCCGGCACATCTAGAATCGGGTTGTCTAGAACATGGTCCCTTTTTCTTGTTTGAGAACAATTCTCAGATTAAAATACCAGTTGGTGAAGTTTGTTCCATTAAGTTTATTTTTCTCTAGGATGGTCCTCAAAGCAAAAATGGATAACTGAGGGAGACTGCTACTAGGTGCCATTATCTACAACAGAAATATGCAAAACACTTAAGAAAAGTATTCATAAAAGAGCAGGCGTATTAAACATTTTAATACTTATGCTCCCACTAGAACCAACATCCCTCCAATGGTTACTTAGTGATTCAGGACCCTAAATAAGCAAGCCGACTAGTGAGCTTTAGCATCACCACTAGCCGTCAAGTGATCTAGGTAGGCAACTCCTTGCCAATCGCATCTCATGCGACTCCTGTTGGTCGGGTAGCATCACATGCCCCGGCTCCCGACCACCCTCTCCTCGATCCCCACAACCGTTGTGATAGACCCGTCTAGCTTACCAAGTGTTTCCGTTGTAAGAGTCCGACTCAAACCCATCTAGTCGAAGAGAATTGGTAGCACCTCAATTTTATGAGCCCACTACCAAGAATGTCCGACTTGTGATGGTGCAGCACTGGCGGGGAGACTGACTAGACCTTCTTTGAGGGATTAAAGTTTAACCACTATCTCATAGAGGTAAAACTAGAGACATAACAATCACACAAAATAATCCAATTATAATGTGAAATGGTATGGCTATCTCCATCTCCATGAACCTTTTCATCATGCCTTTGGCTGCAGTGTCCTTCAAGTCCTCCAAACATGCTACACTAGCACTAAGGAATATACAAGAAGATGGCATCTCATGCCAACACGCAGGTCGTTATACAATAACAGTGATAGCACTTTGGCTCCAACCGGCTGACAAACCCGTGATACACAGATCACATATGGATTACACACATCACATGCATATAAGCCATACCATTCAAACTTTCTGCAAAAAAACAAGTTATGCATAGATATGATATCTATCAGCGTTGTGAACCTCGCAATGACATCTAATGCGCTACGACAGGGCGAAGCCGGCGGTCCCGAACCATGGATTTTTCTGAAATCGCAGATCTAATCTGCATTCCGAACCATGGATTCCTTCATTGGATAAAACACTTTTACCCAAATCTGATCCCCGTGCAGATCTGACCAATCTCATTGATCATCCGCACCTGATCTTCCATGCACCCCCGAGTGCGATTGATCCAATCAATCTTGCACAAAACCGATCTATCTCATAGATCGACCACCGAAACCCTAAGTGGATCCTATCCACCACCTCGTGCATATCACATACGCACAGATCTAGAGCGTAAAACTAGAAGCTTTCGCTCTGATATCACTTTTGGGCCACGCAGAGATAAACAAAACTTTTTCCCTAACATGGTACACCCAAGATCCAGCTAAGGTTATAAGCCACGAGATTACCGCTAGACGTGCAGATGCGGAAGTTGATGCAGCGCGTAGAAGCAGTGCCGAATGATCCCCGGACATCCCTTCAGAATCCCACGAACTCCTTCGTCAGATCTCCACGAGCTTCCCCGTCTCCAGCACCGCACGTGCAATGCCTCTACCGGTATCCACACATACAGGAAGGAGCTTCGGACAGAGGACTGCTAGATCCTGTCTAGCCTGAAATGGAACTAGAGAAAGTGACGGCTAGGTCAGGGACTATCCCTTGTCACTCCACTTATATATACTCCTAGTTGGGCTCAACGCTTGAGGCCCATCTAGGCCGTATTCCAATCTCCACATGGATCTAATCCACATGGGCTCCTTACCCTTAAGTGTGTGACCCTGTAGGTTCACGTACACCTGGACACGACATGAGCTACTCCTCCAAGTATCCCGTCATGGCTTTGAGTCCAACTCACTCCCATGAACACTCGATCTCAAGTCGATAGATGGTAGCGGCCTCTAGCAAGACATGCCAACTCCCAAGTGCCGTAAATTCAGAAGACAAACCTTCAATGTGACTTTTGTCCAAGTCCCTTTTCCTCACGATATATCTGTTAAGCTATAGGCGAGTAGTTGTCATCCCTTAAATAGCTTAACTCTCTTCTCGTAACATGATATGTGATTCACTGGACTAACTTTTAGTCCGAATCCTCAGTTAACACTTAACTGAGTAGCGCATGGCCATGCTTCCGAATCATATCACACGAGAGGGCCCAGAGAATATATCTCCATTACGGAGGGGCAAATCCCATCTTGGTAATCCACGTCACGCAGCTTGCTTCACAACCAACCCGAACTCTACCTTTATAACTGCCCATTTACGGAACAACGTTTGATAGAACCTAAGTTGGCGATCCACAACTCGGATCATGCAATCACCTCAGGTCGAAGGATTCCATTGCTTGAGACTGCAAATGACAATATGCTCGTTGCATCTCAACTGTGGGTCACTCCGACTCGCTAAACTCTTTAGCCAAATTAGTGTAAGTCGGAATAGCATCACCATGCCCATGACAAGTGGAACCGTGTCATCAGCCGACTTGCACATTGGTCTAAGTTGTGTGTCCAGCACAACCTCAACGACCAAGGACAATCTAATATGAACAATCATGAATACATAGTTCCACAACTGAATCACGCATTCAGTGATATATATATATATGATGTTCATATAAGGACAACTTTACTTTATGAATACTTTGGGAAATATCATCAACCATGATTGCCTCTAGGGCATATTCCCAACAGTAACTTAGTGGAGGAGCATTACTATAATCAAGTTCTTCAGGCTCCTCTCTTTGGATTCTCATCATCTTGAGGTCTTCAACAGGATTAGTCTCAGCTTTACCTGCAATTTAGCTAGAATGAGAGTTTGAATCTCGGTTATCTTACCTAGTTGTGCCTCAACGATCCTTGTCCTTTCTTGGAGGGCCTACAAATTATTTCTCAAACTTACATCTTGGTTAGATAATTTACCAAGCATAGCATCATGGTTCTCCGTTATTTTAACAAGAATATTGTTTTGTTCATTTTGTAAGTCTATAAAAGACTTAAGTGTTTCTTGGAGACTACCATCACTAGTTCCCATATTATTATTAGAGTTACCTGCAGGATTAGAATAGTGTTTCTAAAAATTAGGATTATAATTCTTCTTCCAAGCAGGGTTATAATCATTTCGAGCTATGAAGTCTATTTCTTCAATATTTGTTTCAGGGATAGCTCTTACCTTTGTTTCCTTACCTTTATGGCTAGTATGAGCTCATCCAACTTAGCATTGAGTTCTTCATTTTCTTGTGGTGAGATGGAGTTCACCTTCTTTGTGTTTGATCTATCCACATGCCATTGGGCATGGTTGTCTTGCATATTGTCTACCAGCTGCTTTGCTTTAGTAATATGTTTACCCATAAACATTCCTCTAGCTGTAGTATCAAGCATAGACTTAGACACAGGGTTAAGAGCACTACAAAATAGATGGAGAATTAACTAGTCTTCCATCCCATGACTAGGACAGTTTCTCATGCATTCTTTCATCCTCTCCCATGCAAGCGCTAGTGGCTCACGCTCTTCCTATCTAAAACTAGTAATATTAGATCTAAGTTGCATAGTCTTTGCAAGTGGGAAAAATTTAGTCATAAATAAAGAAGTACATTCCACCCATAATGTAATATTATTTCTAGGCAAAGATAGCAACCATTCTTTTGCTCTTCCTCTAAGAGAGAAAGGAAATATACGAAATTTGACCGCATCGGGGTCCATCTTTTATGCGCATCATATCACATATTTCAGTGAAAGTATTCTAGTGCATACCTGCGTCCTCAACAGCAGAGCCTCCAAATTGATTATGTTGAACCAAACTTAAATTTCATAGTCTCAACAGAAATTGCTAGCTGAGTAATAGGAGTACGCAAATAATCATTGTTAGGAGTAGCAAACTCCCCAAGCTTCTTTTCAGCCATATTTCCTATGTTTTTGGGTTTTCTTAAACAGAGACTTATAATAGTAAAAGCAAGAATTTAAAGACTAACTAATTTTTTTGGTTTCTCAAATAAAGACTGAAAGCAAACTAACAAAATTAAAAACAAGAATTAAAACTAGCAAGGTTCCTACTAACCTCACCAGGGTAGCTATTGCTTCCCCGGCAACGGCGCCAGAAAAAGGGTTGAAACCTTCGATCCGGATTATGGATGTAGTATAGCTTCATTTTCCCTAGTAGACCTAGGTTTATCGAATCCTCAGGAAGCATATGCGTAGTGAAGTTACTTTAACGGACCTTCGGGAGTTTTAGAATTCCTTTTGTGTTTTTACCAGACCAAGAGTTTGCGTCTTTTTGTTGTTGTCGTTGATGGAGAGAGAGGGCCTAAGGCGTTCGGTTTCACCTATAGCTGTGCAAAACATCTGATGAAAATAAAAGATAAAGATAAATTATGCATGTAATTGTTAGAGCAAGATAAATTATATGTAGGTAGTGCATCCATAATTGATATTGTCTCCGCAACCGCTTATAGCAATAACCTAATAGTCTCATCCATTGGAGAAAGAGAACTAATGATATGCATAGTGACGTGATGACCCACAAGTATAGGGGGTGTATCGCAGTATTTTTGATAAGTAAGAGTGTCGAAGCCAACGAGGAGCAGAAGGTGCTAGGTAGTGGTATGGATCAGGAATTCTCTACAAATACTTAGCAAACGGATTTTTAGGGGTTTTTGATATAGCAAGTAAACAAAGTACGAGTAAATAAAAGACAGTAGGAATAAATGCAGCAAGTGGCCCAATCCTTTATGCAGCAAAGGACAAGCCGGTTGTATTTCTATAGATGACCAAATGTTCTCGAGGACATATGGGAAGACTGTCAAGTGCTTTCGCTTCATATAGTCGATTAATCTTCTCTAGCTTGCTAAGTGTTGTGTGGGTGAACCTGTGCTAATGTACCGCCCCTTCCAAGACTAATACATACTTGTGATTATACCCCTTGCAAACATCCGTAAGTACAAGAAAGTAATTAAGGTAGAAACCTAACCACAACTTTAAACTCTAAGACCCTTACGTCCCTTGTGCAATGGTTTCCTAACGGGGGTTCAGGTTTCTGTCACTCTGGCAACCCCTACGATTAGTAGCCAAATACACAATGCATTCCCCTAGGCCCATATAGGTGAAGTATCATGTAGTCGACGTTCACATGACACCACTAGAAGAAGTACAGCACAACTTAAATAACAATCTATTGAATCTTTCTCAGCACAACTCCACTACTAACAACAAGACTTCTCCCATGTCCTCAAGAACAAAACGAACTACTCACAAGACATCATATGGATCATGATCAGAGATGGAATAATGATGTATAACAATCTGAACATAAACAATAATTCAATGGTTCACTCAATAGCATCAACTACAAAGAGTAATCAACACCGGGAAAGTTTCCCCTATGAACTATGCAAGATTCAACTCAATTGTTACAGCAATATGGAGATGGTGATGAGGGTGCTGATGGTGATGATGGTGGTGATGATGATCCCGATGAAGTCCAGCTTGATGGTGGTGTTGATGGCGATGATCCCCCCTCTCCGGGAAGGAATTCCCAGAATCTGTCACGGAGAGATCTTTCTCTCTCGGTGTTTTCCACCCCGCAGAGGCGGCGGAATCTTTCTGTGGTCCCTCCCTAGTCTTAGGGTTTCGGGAGGTTGATATACGCCAGAGGGGAGAGGCTGGAGTGGGCCAGGGCAGCCACACCACTCCCAGGCGCGGCCTAGGCCTGCCCGCGCCATGGGGTGGTGTGGGCCCCCTGTGGCCCACCTCCACTCCATCTTCTGGCATCCTGAGTCTTCTGGAAAAATAGAATGTTCCGTATATTTTCCTGTATTTTCTGATCTTCGCAATTTTGCCTCCAAACAGCACCTTTTCCATCGAATCCACACCGCAGCGGTCCATGCTCCAAAAGTCATCAACCATGCAAAAATAGATGAAATAACATAAGTATCACCTCTCAATACGAAATATATCAATGAATAATAGTGAATTAAGACATAGAATAGTGATGCAAAATGGACGTATCAACTCCCCCCAAGCTTAGACTTCGCTTGTCTCCAAGCGAAACTGAGCTCAATAAACATGACCTCAAGTTTATGGAGTGAAGAGTCGATAAAAGAATACGGACAAGAATCATCACATTCATCTAATACATAGATCATAATAGAAAACAACTCACTATTATACAACTCAACTTACAATGAGTAAAGGAAACACAATAAAGATACATAAAGTGAATCATAATTGGTAATGGCAAACTTAGCTCTTGGTCAAAGAATAATTGATAATTTGCTGGAGTTCACAAATAGCTGGTTTTTGAATGAAAGCTTTCAAAGTAGTGAACTTCAAGGTAAGAGCAATGTGCAAAACAAGGAACATAAGAAACATGATTGAATAAATCATCATATGAATGAATGAAACACATCAACTCAAAATACTTGCTGAGATAGAAGGGAGTAGGTTTACTAACTCAATCTACAAAGTAAAAGAAAGGCCCTTCAAAGAGGGAAGCAGGGATTGCAAGTCTCATAAAGAGCTCCCAAAAATTATGATACTTACTATCTTTCAGCTCTCATTGCCCCTATCATAGGCATCTTTAGGTGATTAAGGTTAAAGTGACACAACTAAGAGGATATGCTTGACAAGTTATAAGTTGAAATCTCATGCCCCTTACTTACGAGTACCGATCCTCATGCTACTCAACTATAGTCACGAGCAAGCTCTTGTCATCGTAAATACATGCGTATCATCGAGAACCGCCAACGGGGTACCCCTTGCACATGACACAGGAGCTATCCCATAATCAAAATGACAAGGCAAGGCATGTGAGCATCTCAAATGATCTTTTATTTGCTATTTGCATAGGTTTTTATTGAGGATGCTTCATAGAATGCTCACTATAGTTATGCTGCAAGTTTCCACCATGATTAGGCATGGCTTAGGCTAGCGGCCCAGGCGTTTCTCTAACACACATATAAACTCCATGATCTTACAAGTTCCACTTTTATTTCACACCGCCGGGATCCATAAGCAAAAGAACATGATATCAACTAGGTACAAGTACCAACGAAGTGTTGAAAGCGGTCCCCATGATACATGGTTCGGCTAACTTCAACTCATAAAGCGCAAGCATATACGCAACAAAGAAGGACCCAATGGTTCAAGTTTATTAAATGCAAGAAAGTAAAGTGTGCCATCAAGTTCGTGAGAGCTTTAATCACTAATTTTCACATAACAAGTTTAATTTGGGAGGTAGATAAAACAAGAATTTACTTGGAATAGCAATAATGCTATTAGGTAGGTATGGTGGACACAAATGGCAAAGGTTTTGGTTTAAAGGAGGTGGATGCACGAGAAGAATTCCCTCTCAGTACAGGTTTTTGGCTAGCAAGGCTGGGTAGCAAGTATAAGAGTTGAAGGAAACAAACAAACATACAAATGATAAAGACAAACATGCAATCTTCCTTGGAAGCACAAAAGATCTTAACTAGAGAATACTAGACTTATGAGCAAATCAAGAAAGAAAGATGATGAAATTATTTTTCTTTAGAGTACTTCTATCTTTTTCTTTTCAACTCTCAAAAAGGTGTTGCTACTGACCGAGCCAGGTTTGCCAAAACCAACTAAATTAACTCAATGATCCCAAAGTGCTACCAATACTAACAACAAGATCAATCATATAACCACGAATTGAAAACTATCATAAGCTATGCAAAAGAGTGAATGATAGAACTTCTCATTAATATTCCATAATGGGAACTCACACCAAGGGATACATATCTAACGAGAGAGGGGACACTTCCATAATGCAAACCATACTACAAAATAACTCCTCTATTCATGATATGACTCTACTAATAAGGTAAAAAGATAGAAGATAGTGATATGATACCGCGGCACTCCCCCAAGCTTGGAACAAACCAAGAGGATGCCAAACCTGATGACGAATTACTCCTTCGGAGGTGGTGGTAATATTTTCTTAGTTGTCGTGAGGAAATCTTCCAGCATCTTGCGAAGCCTATTATTCTCCCATTGCAGCATGTCCACCTTCCTCTGCAAGTCTCGATACTTATCACAGAACTCCTTAGTGACTCGTAGGGCTTCCGCTGATGCAGGGCAGGAGACTAAAGGTACCAGCTCCTGCTTGGGGTCTTGGAGATCTTCCTCCATGGGCTCCTTCCCTTTATCCTTGGCGGACACCATTGTGCTTCTAAACTTTCAAAGAGTACCTGGCAGAAATAGATCGAAACAAAAACACGACGAAAACACGATATCCGGACCTCGGGGGATCCAGGGGGTTATATATTACGAAGTTTCACATCAAAAGGAAGGTACTGGGAGAAAACGAGTCGGAGGCGGAGTCCTGGGTGGCCTCACCACCTGGTGGCACGGCCAAGGGTGGGCCCGCGCCATGGGGTGGTGTGGGCCACCCCGGCTCCGGTTCTGTCCCTTTTTCGCTTTGAAACTTTCCTTATTGACTGAAAACTACAAAAATATAGTTGGATTGTATTTTCGCGGAACTTTTCTTACTAGAACCGTTACCTATTTGAAAACAGACTCTGCAGGTCTCTGAATTTGGTATCTAGTAGATTCTTCCAAAGTCATCAGTTGAATATCATCGATATCTTCATCTTCATACACTCTTTACTTGATCCATAAAACCCTTCTCTTCCTTATTACACCATTGTCTCCACTTCCTGGAAATTTCTTTCACATAAAACTTCACACAGCTCTCATTAGCAACATTAGTATGAGTGAAGTGATAAAACCTTTTGAGTCCAACTTCAACTGAAAACCATCAAAACAAAAGCTACTGCAGCAACTCCTTCCGAAAACCCAAAAAGAATTCAAAAAGGAAATCGAATAAAGAAGCAAATGCAAGATTGGCAAAATCTGTCAAAACAGACCAGTAGGTAAAGATCAATTTTTTCTAAAATCTTCTGTTGCTAAAATCAAAAGTGTAAAACTAACGAAAGTTAAAAAACAACCTGGGGCAGAAGCACAAAAAAATACATCTCAATCCGACATACAGAGATCTCTCACGAATTTTTACGGTGAAGCACAAAAATCTGTTTCAGGACAGCAACTTCCCCAAATCTTACTTCTCTCTCATTAGAGGTTGATCTTGACACAAAAACCAAACAAAACGGATAAGGAGCGGTTATTACCGAAGTAATAACTTCCAAGACTCAAAGAAAAAAAACTGAAAGCAAAAACAAATTGGGTTGTCTCCCATAAATCTCTTTCTTTATAGCCATTAAGATGGGCATGATATTTTTGAAGAAGCTCTCATAGGGATATGAATTGAAGTGAAAGAGAGCATTAAGAAGCAAAAACACACACATTTAAGTCTAACCCACTTCCTATGCAAGGGGATTCTGTAAACAAACAAGTTATTGAAACCAAAGGCAACTTGCATAAGAAGGCAAAAGAAGTGCAACATAAAAACTTTCAGCATAAAACGAGGATACTTGATATTATTGAGATGCATAAGAACACTTTTACCTCTCTCATAATAACTTTCAGTATCATGCATAAACTTAACAATATAGCTATCACAAGGACCATCATAGCAATGATCACTTATTCTAACAGAAAACACAGGAATACTAGCTCTCATAACACTACTATGTGAAACAATATTAGAGGTATCCTTACAATGGATAGAGTGTCCCTCTTCCTCATACTTAGTGACAAAGTCTTTCACACTTTCTATTATAGGTTCATCAACCATTTGTTTATCAGGTTCAACAACCTTACTAGTACTTTCATTAACCATATTAGCTATCATAGAATGTTCCTTTACCTTAACTGGAAAAGGCATTTTCTCAATATAAGGTTCAGGTAAAACATGATTAGCAGTATAAACTTCAGTATTTCTCGCAGGAACACTGTTAGCAATACCTTTTTAAGGTTCATGATACTTATTCCACTTCTTTTTAGGCACTTCAATATAGGAAGCAAAAGCCTTAAAATAAGAAGCAATAGCTTGAGAGTCTAGACCATAAGCGTTTTTAATATTTTGAAAGTCATCAGTTCCCATAAAAGATTCAATGCATTCATAATCATAATTTATACCTGACTTTCTACCTTTGTCATCCTCCCAAGCTTCAGCATTGTCTTGAATACGGTCCAGAATATCCCATTTAGCTTCTTCTTCCATGCGAGTGAATGATCCAGCACAAGAAGCATCCAATAAATCTTTATCATGTAGAGGGAGCCTTGCATAAAAGTTATTGATAATAATATTGTTGGGGAGCTCATGAATGGGACATTTGAGCATTAGTAACTTCAATCTCCCCCAAGCTTGAGATGTACTCTCTCCATCAAGAGGCCAAAAGTTGTATATTTGATTCCGATCTTTATGAATCTCACTAGGAGGATAAAACTTTGAATAAAAGAGAGGCACTATTTCCTCCCATTCCAGAGCTTGACCATTCTTCAACAGCTTATACCATTCCTCAGCTCTTCCTTTCAGTGATAATGAGAATAACTTCTTCTTAACTTGATCTGTAGTAATACCTGCACACTTGAACAACCCGCATAATTTGTGTATAAAGAGTAATGATCACCGGATGGACAGCCCATCCCCAACATAGTAGTTATCCATAACACGATCAATAATTCTTGTAGGTATTTTGAAAACATCTTTCTCAGCAGGTGGTGGCTTATCTACTACCTTAGCAAGGGTAGTAGCATGACCAAATAAGAAACTCAAATAATTATCCATAACAAAAATAAAGCAACTAGCGTAAGTAAACAATACTCACAAGAGAAGTTTCCTTTACCGTTTCACTCTCCAATAGCGCTTCACTCCAAGAACGGCGCCAGTAAAATAGTCTTGATGACCCACAAGTATAGGGGTGTATCGCAGTATTTTTGATAAGTAAGAGTGTCGAACCCAACGAGGAAATGTAAGGTGGCTAGTGGTATGGATCAGGAATTCTCTACAAATACTTAGCAAACGGATTTTTAGGGTTTTTTGATATAGCAAGTAAACAAAGTACGAGTAAATAAAAGACAGTAGGAATAAATGCAGCAAGTGGCCCAATCCTTTATGCAGCAAAGGACAAGTCGGTTGTATTTCTATAGATGACCAAATGTTCTCGAGGACACATGGGAAGACTGTCAAGTGCTTTCGCTTCATATAGTCGATTAATCTTCTCTAGCTTGCTAAGTGTTGTGTGGGTGAACCTGTGCTAATGTACCGCCCATCCAAGACTAATACATACTTGTGATTATACCCCTTGCAAACATCCGTAAGTACAAGAAAGTAATTAAGGTAGAAACCTAACCACAGCTTTAAACTCTAAGACCCTTACGTCCCTTGTGCAATGGTTTCCTAATGGGGGTTCAGGTTTCTGTCACTCTGGCAACCCCTATGATTAGTAGCCAAATACACAATGCATTCCCCTAGGCCCATATAGGTGAAGTGTCATGTAGTCGACGTTCACATGACACCACTAGAAGAAGTACACCACAACTTAAATAACAATCTATTGAATCTTTCTCAACACAACTCCACTACTAACAACAAGACTTCTCCCATGTTCTCAAGAACAAAACGAACTACTCACAAGACATCATATGGATCATGATCAGAGATGGAATAATGATGTATAACAATCTGAACATAAACAATAATTCAATGGTTCACTCAATAACATCAACTACAAAGAGTAATCAACACCGGGAAAGTTTCCCCTATGAACTATGCAAGATTCAACTCAATTGTTACAGCAATATGGAGATGGCGATGAGGGTGCTGATGGTGATGATGGTGGTGGTGATGATGATGATGATCCCGATGAAGTCCAGCTTGATGGTGGTGTTGATGGCGACGATCCCCCCTCTCCGGGAAGGAATTCCCCCGGCAGAAATCTATCTGCCGGAGAGATCTTTCTCTCTCGGTGTTTTCCGCCCCGCAGAGGCGGCGGAATCTTTCTGTGGTCCCTCCCTAGTCTTAGGGTTTCGGGAGGTTGATATACGCCAGAGGGGAGAGGCTGGAGTGGGCCAGGGCGGCCACACCACTCCCACGCGCGGCCTAGGCCTGCCCGCGCCATGGGGTGGTGTGGGCCCCCTGTGGCCCACCTCCACTCCATCTTCTGGCATCCTGAGTCTTCTAGAAAAATAGGATTTTCCGTATATTTTCCCGGATTTTCTGATCTTCGTGAATTTTGCCTCCAAACAGCACCTTTTCCATCGTAATCCCGACCGCATGTCCATGCTCCAAAAGTCATCAACCATGCAAAAATAGATGAAATAACATAAGTATCACCTCTCAATACGAAATATATCAATGAATAATAGTGAATTAAGACATAGAATAGTGATGCAAAATGGACGTATCATGACGTCGCCGTTAATCCCAAGTAAATCTCTCACATACAGCTGTACTACCTCTTCTATCACTAGGGTTCCCAACCTGCATATTATTCATTACTTATACTTCCTATACCTAGCTCAATCCTCAGGGTCTTGGGTACCTGAAAAGTCCTTAGATTGAGGTAAGAGAGGATACAATAATCATCATGTCATACAAACTAATACATGATCCCAACTATGATAAATAACATGCACAAATGCTACATGGCTAGGCCGACGCCCTTAGCCCAAGCAGAATTACTCACACATAGAGATGAGATCAACAATCACAAACATTGTAATGAAAATTATGAGATTGATAGCAAATAGTCTTACAATGCCGCCAATCGAAGAAGAGATCTACTATTACAAGGGTGGAATATGGCTATGGTGGTGGAGAAGGATTTGTAGATTAGATCTAAGTCTATTCCTCCGGTGGCTGATGATCTGGGACAGGGACTCTCCGAGGCTATTTTCTCATCGCCCGATGCTTCTTTATATAGGGGTCCCTTCACGAAAGTTATTCTGTTTGACCTAGCAGTGTCGTTGGCAACTATACGGCCGGAATTTTATTTTGGTCGTATAGTTGGTCGTTAAAGCGTATGCCTCCGACCCACGACTCCTGGTTTCTTCTGGTTGTTGGAAATCTCATATCTTTGACTTTAATGTAGTGATTCCCATCATAAAACGTTATTATCTGCGTAGGAAAAAATAGAAAGAAAGAATTACATACCCCTTTGATTATTAGACATTAGTGGCAGGGTTTAGAGAGATATTTTATCAAAAATATGAATAATATCCAGTTTAAATGTGGACGTAGATGGCTATATTTTAGAGCCATCACTTCTCATCGATGCTTCTTGCTTGGAGGCGAGATGGTGTCCTCATTCTTCTTGCAGCAGAAGTCGTTCGCCTCCGCCAGCACTACAAAAACCATCCCTTGTGGACGACACTTTTTTTGTGCGACACAAGCTAAAAGTTCTTGCAAAAGTTGTTTGCCCGACATATAGAGTATTCACGGCGACAACAGGGGTAGGGACCAATTATATGTCGTGGAAAATGTATTTATGGAGTTAAGATACGTCTGGCTAGATGTCCATCAGTACCGGAATTTCAAGACGTCTTAGTACACGAACCGGGACAGTAATCATTCCGCCATGTAAAAGATGCGACTTTGACTAGTTAATATTGTCTCACTGACCAATGAGCCCCACCAAAGCCAATCCGTTGTCATCTGAATACTATAAGGAAACACTCCTCCCACACGACCATAATTTATCCCACTTTGACATTTCTTCAAGCTCTATCTTTCTCTCTCCATGAAGCTTCTGTTGGCGGTGGAGACGGGAGCCGAAGCTCTATCCTTCCTTTATACAAGCGATGCTAGTACATGCAGTTGTTTTTTTCGATTTCATTGGCATTCAATTTTAGATTTGGGGTTTCTGTTTTCCCTCCCAAAAATTTCATGATTTCTCGACCTCACAACTACGCATTGCTGTTTTTTTTCAAGTTCGGCATTTCTGGAGTACCAGCGGATATCATTGACCTGGAATGGAATAGGAAACACTACGTGTTTGTCTACTTTCAATGCCCTGACCACATCATCGCTTGGCGATACGGTGCCTACGACAAGAATTTCGTAGAGGATATCGTCTGCAAGTTCCTCTCATGATGTCTATTAGTGGATTGATCTAGAGCACCAAAGGCACCTCCACTAATCGTTGTGTGAGCTCTAGTGTGGTGATATTGAAGAAAATGAATGAAGGAGACATATCGCGTACACCGAACACATGGAACTTGCAATCATCAAAGTGCAGAATCAGGCGAGTGATCGCACGATAGCATTAACAGAGTAGTGCGCTAGAATTGCCAACAGGGTGCAAGCGTTGAGGAATAGGTTGGAGAATCTTGTTAACTGATGTAACTAGAGTTAATTATGTTGCTAGTATTAGTTCGTACTAATTAGTCGCGTAGAAGATCGAGTAATCTGTAGTAGTAGTAGTAGTGTCCTTTTGTGACTTCTTCATTTTGGACAGTGTAATGCTAAGATAGATCATACACAAGTACATGTGTACTGATATCCCTATAATTAACTGATATCTAATTTTTGGTGTATTCTTTTGGTGGCTTGGTAATCAACACTAATGTTAATCGAACAGAATGTTGGGTAATATGCGACACATTTTACTTGCCAAAAATTTGATAAGACAAAGGTTGACATAGCTAAACCTCATAGTTCTTTCCCTTCGACCCACACAGATCGCCCTCATCCTTATCCGACAAAAATCCCGCACTAACCCTACCCCTATCCCCATCTCCACGGTGTCATTGACCACTTTGCCACGCCAAGCCATACCGTCTTTCGCGGCAGCGGATAACTCCATTGTCCTGACCTCTATGTGACGTTGGACCACATCGTATTCCGTGGCGGCGCGCACCTTTCCGCCACGCCAGACCACATCGTGTTTAGTGGTAGCACACACCTCTCAGCCATGCCGGACTACACCTTCTTCCTCGACAGTGCGCACCTCTCTGCCATGCCGGACTGCACCTTCTTGTACAGAGGCGCTGACCTCAACTGTGTCGTTCGGCTACATATTTGTACATCCCTAACCGCTCGAAAATATAGTTCATATTTCACAGCATTGATTCATTTGTATGTCATTGTTTTATGGTTTGTTGTGCCTTGGGGTCTAAAAATTAACATTGCTTGGTAGTAATCAGTGATCTACAAACAATTTAATTGCTAACTTCATTTTATTTTCTAGGTAATGTCTATGTGGCCCAAACCTACTGTCTTAAATTGGCCATGTAATTCATTACAATTTTATGACTCTCCCTAGCAATGGTGAACAACAGTAATAATAAAATTCTCTGATCTCAATAGCCTGTGGACTCTAGCATGCGTGGTAATCTTATTTTTTGTTTATGGCTCTATCAACACAAGACACATATAACTGAGAAAATATACTCCCTTCGATATAGATTTGGCAATGAAGTTAACATGATCAATATTCTTTCACTTGGTGTTTCAGGTTCCAATATTCTATCATGAGAGAAGTACTCTCTTTGATATAGGTTTGACAATGAAATTGACATGACCGGGTCAATAAGAAAGAATTTGAAGCAAATTGTTAGAAGTTATAAGTAAAAAAAATCTTACTTTATTTGCACCCTAAAAAAATAACAAACTGAAAAATAAATATTGTAATTATCCTATAGCTTACGCGTGAGGGAAAAGCAGCACGTTGAGCACCGGCTCACACGCTTAGCTTCAGCGAAAAGTCCAAAAAAAAACCAGTGAACCGTTATCGAGGAAAATCTGGTTGGCTTGGTCGTGCCTCGTCCTCCCGAATCCGTCCCAAACTAACGATACAAGAAATCCCCCGTGCTCAACCCTAGGCTGTTGCCGCTATGTACCCCACGCCGCCGTCGCTCCAACCACCGGCCGATGTGCCACCACCACCTCTCCCGCCGCACCGGGTGCTGCGCCTCCTCTCCGACTCAGCCCCCAACGACCGCGACCCTGCATCTCCGACTCCGAGAACGAGCTGCAGTAGGGAGCCCGGAACTGTGTCCGCCCATCACCGTGCATTCCGCCGTGCCAGCTGATGCGCCTCCTCTCTGACTGAGCCTCCCACGACCCCACGTATCCGACTCCTAGCAGGGAGACCAGGACTGAACGAAATTTCCGCTGTCGACGTGCACTGATGGAAGAGGGGGAGGAGGCGAGTTGGATTTTAGCCCAGGAAGAAGAAGAAGAGGAGGCAGTAGGGTCCTCAAGAAATCAGAAGAGGGCACGCCTTAAAAAGGTCAATTTCTACTCTCTTCTGGTTCCCCTCTCCTCTTCCTCCTAAAATCGCCTACGTGCTAGGCTTTCGGGTCGCCACCCCGCCAGCTCCGGTCGTCGCTCTACCGAGATCCCCCCAAATCCGAAAGCCGGCCCCGAGCTTCCTCATGTCGTCCTAGGTACAGCGGAGGAGCCTATCTGTGTGATTTCTCAAAAAAACTTGGCAGGTATTCTCTAAGTAGTTTTTCTCCACAACTCCTTCCAATCATTCTCTTTTGCCTCCACTTCACTAAGTTCTAGTTTATCTCCATCAGATGTGGAATTGATCTGGTGTAGGGCAGGTTATTTAATTGTGTGGAGTTGTGCTTGCAGTGTGGAACATATACTGAGGTTGGGCTAGCTTTGGATTGAGTTTCCAAATAGTGGTTCGGGAAAATTTGTCTTCAGAACCTACCATAATTCTGCGTTAGGTTGTGATAGACTTTTTTGGTTTACACTTTAGTCTTCATAACTTAGGTGTAAATAGCCTTTCTATGTGAAGTAATAGTCACATGCGTATTCCTTTCCGGCTGATATTAGGGACTTTTTTGCAAGTGGATGCTTATGAGAAAGTGTTTCAGGTTTGATTGGTGAGCTTTACCTTATTGGCTACCTAGGAGTTGGGCAACTCATTTTCTCTGTAAAGAATTGCATTAAGAAACTCTATCTCAAATATGATCCAGTTTACGATGACTCCAATTTGACTCGAGCGGAGTACTGTGTGGTGAATATGGTATGCATTCTCTCCTTCTACTGGCATTCATCATCTATCTCTAAATCTTATGAACTAGATGATACCCCGCACGTTGTTGTGGGAACTTATAGATTTATTTTGTGAAGTATAAAGTAAGAAGATATGAGAAACCCTCATTATGTTACAGTGATCATATATTAGATAGGGGGTGAGTCAAAACAGTAGATTTATGTGGATAATACATAAAATAATTGTCATTACGTGAGGTTAACACAATAGCTAAAAATGCCTCGTGTTCTTGATGATGGAACCTCAGTCCACAATATGTTAAATGAACAATTCGAACTTGCTTGAGATGGGCAACCGAGATCAGTAAGAAGATTTTGTAAAAATCCATGAGGCTTAATCATATCATGCTTAGTTGTACATGGAAAAAGATGACCAGTAGTTGAGTAGTTGATAGAGAAATCGGTAACTGAATATCTGTACCAAAAAATCTTTGAATTTACTGAGAAAACCTCTCTAAATTTCATAATCAAGTAAATAAGTTTTGCCACACATCGATATTCCATTCACCAATAAGTTGACTTAGACAAATAAAAATTCAAAGTAATCATGCAGATCTAGGTGAAGTAAAATTTCTTAAATGGTGCAAATGTGTCAAGTTGATACCTGCATATTTTAATCAAGAATGTGCCCAACAGAATATGTAGTACATCAAAGTGGTTAATTCAGAAATCTGTAGATGGCATAGACTACCCTTCAGATGAAAATCCTGATCATGTAATGAGAAAGTAATTTAGTAGTACTAACTAAAGCCAAATAAATCGGTGGCCATAAAAAATGTAAGCAACGGGAAAAGTACATGACATACTTGGAAATGTAATCATGAAAAGAAATGGGATTTTGAGTAGAAAATAGGTAAACAAATATGGTACATGAATTCAGTTGTACACAGCTGCAGATGCTTGCATTCCTAACTTGACCTGCTGCCATGTGAGTTATGTTGAGACAAAAAAATCGGCCACACACTTAAGAATAATAAAACCACGATGGTCAAGAAGTGGAATTTCGAAACAACAAATCCCAAGTCAACCGGAGACAACATCTTACTTCAGAAGCACCACCCGTAGGCAAAATAAAACGTTGTAGGTTCTGAATCCAGGGCTTAGTGGTTGACTGCACATTTTCTAGAAGGCTCTAACCTTAGCTTGAGATCCAAAATTTCCCAAGCTGCTTCTTCTGCAGAATCCAACTAGATCATAAAAAATAGGAGGCTTTAACCATAGCTTGATATCCAAAATTTCCGCTGCAAAGTGGACACCTCCGAAGAAGTAACCATAGCATGAGATGACTCCTTTCACGTGTAGCTGGGAGAGTAATACAGAAAGCAAGATATGAAGGAAATGCAAGCAACCATACGAACCGATAGATGGAGAATTAGAAGAATTAGCTACCTGAAGTCTAAATCAGAGCAACCATACGAACTGCATGTGTCTTCAAAGTCAGTCAGGATTTAGGTGCATGTGTTAACTTAGTCAAGCTAATATTCAGATTTGGGTGCATGTAATTCACGCAAGCCAATAGGGACTCTGAAGTTTTGCTAGATGCAAAAGGATGTACCAAATTTAGCTGGACTGTTCCATAGCAGTGAACACATTCAATCATCTATAAACATAGTGAGAGACATGACAGAAAACCAGAAATAATCAAAAGCCCATATGCAGGATATTGTTGTGGTAAAGCAACAATATTTTAGAGGAGAATATGGATAGGGGGACGGGGGATCTGGACAAATCTGAAATCACGAGGACACTAAAATAGGCCGCCGGTGGTGAAGCTCCAGATTTGTCTAACGAACACACGCGCTCCCAGCAGGCAATGAGAGTGAACGGATAGGCTGCAAATTTATTATTTCCTTCGTTATTATTTCCTTCCTCTAGGCCTCTAGGCCATGTTTTACCTTCGTTATTATTTCCTCCCATACTTACATGTTCATAGTAACTGGAATTGCAGGTTGAAACTATTTTGTGGTTGTTATCTCCTGGATCTCTAAACAGTTTCTCTACATGATGCTAGAAATGTATTTTTATCTGGAAAAAAGCTGTTTGATATTCATACTGCTTGTTGTGACAATTGACAACCTAACTTTTGCTATGTCTTGAACTTACTATGCAGTTTGTTAGAAGTATGAAGCTGGTACTTGGTAGTGTAGAAAGCAACAATGTATAAATTTTTGTTTCACTTGGCACCATTATTGATTGTATATAGAGCCTACTATAAATATATCAGGAATACCAGTCCTCTTTAAACAACTTATATTCAGGAAAAATATGTATGAAGGTCTGAACTGATTAAAGTATGTTTACAAGGTACCACAGCCACTCATGACAGTAACACATGGACATATGCTCAACTCCTTTTTCTGCTATACAGTTATACATATGCATCGAGTACTGTAGAGAAAAATATTTTCAGTGTTTGCTTATTGTTAGAACTGCACTACCTATAGAGATTCTGCCCTGATTCAGTGTTGGTGTGCTAGACGATGTCAGTGTAGTGCTTTTCCTATCCAAACATTGTGGTCAGCTTATGTTGGAATGGATGATTGTTCTTAGTTTTGCCAGTAGATACATATATACCTTATAAGATGTTTCTTAGCTTAAAAAAGTCAGTGGATCAACTCCCATATAGATGGCTTTGTTTGTTCTACCGCTCATATCGTGGTTCACTTTATTTGGATGGAAGGATCTCTACTGCAATTCCATACCTAGCAAAACAATTGGCATATATTTTTTGACAAGCCAATACTCTCAAGTGGTGGTTCCATGTGTCGCTCTACCCAACTGTTTGAAATTGTGATTGTAGAGGAGGATGGACCATGTGGCTTAATGATCAGAAATATTGTCTATCACAGAATTGTCTATGCACTTACTATAATTAATTTTAACTATGGCTATGTATAGTGGCCATGTAGTTCTGTTTGTGCCTGCTGGTTGCTCTACTTCTACACTTTGTTCTCCCGTTGCGTTTTACGTGATTTGCAATTACTCATTATGTCTGACCAAAATATGGATGGTACTTTACTTTCCATGCTTCACATTCTTTTTCTATGTGTCAGATGGCGAAGTTACTAAAGTCCCTATGAATTCGCATGAATATACCGGGTTTGGCAGCATTGGGACTTTAAGAAGCAGGGTGACATTCTTAGCCACCAAATTGTAGTGGTGGATGAATTTAGGTGTCATTTTAATATGATCTCCATGAGACATGGTAGGAGGAATTGGAGTACATTTATTCTAAATTTACTTCATTCCCTGGACAAGAAACTATGAGCTGTACTTCTTTACAAATGAAAGTGTTCATCTGAATGTCATATTTGCATGGAATGCAATTTTGGTATACTCATGAACTCATTATAGAGATTGATTACGAAGATATCTATGGTCTTGCTCTCCTGCCGTAGCTCCCACGGTATGGTGTAAAGTACAAATTCAGAGTGTTTTTTTTGGGTTTTTTGCTTTCCTGCTTTCTTAAGGGTGATGGAATCAAGTGATTGACTATTGGAGGTGGCATAATTACATTTCTGTTTGTGCAACTCCATGGTTGAATCCATGTGCGTGGGCTTTGTCCTGTTACCTAAAATTATTTCTCAGATAAGTGATTTTAATTTGACATGACATATTTCATGGTAGAAATATATGCATCTTCTAATGGTGTCATAGTGGCTAATCTTATGCGGGAAAAAATCGGGTGATTCTCTTTGATGACTAATCTTCACAAGTGCAGCTCATGAGTACTTTTGTTCAACCACATGAATGCTTGGCCATGAAATGTGATCATTTCTACCATGAAAGGCAAGGGCATTACCTATGACAAAAATCGTTGGTATATTTCATTGGTATATAACCATACGGCCATGCACTGCCCAAATGGATGCAGGTGGTGTGACTAAGCGTGCCTCTTCGTCTAGTTCTGTTTTAACTCCAACCATGACTAAAATGCCAATCTTACTCTAGGAACCGTATCAAACTTAATTGTTCCCGTCTTCGTTATGTAGTATTTTTTATCCAATTTCACTAGGAAGTATATTATGCCCATAGACTTCTCCTGTGTTTGTTGTCAAGATGTTATCAGTAAAGTTAAAGTGAAGTTGGATAATGGAAGTACTGTTAGTTTCGCATCAAACTGGGTAAAATATGTTCACGAACACAATCTCTAGAGATATGATGTTTGTGCCTTCTAGTTTGCAGTCAAACCAGGATCCGACCGTGATGGTGCATCTTTTGTAGTGGTTTAAACTTGTTGGCATTAATTAGATTAGTAGCTAGCTATGCGAGTTGTGAAATTGTTGGGTTGAGAAGTACTATATGTATGTAATGAATCCTCATGTTCATGTTGATTCAGCTGAAGTTGCATTTTGTGTGTTATGAATTTTCTGTTATTTTGTCCATGATAGGTATTAGATATTAAATGGGGGTTGAATTGCAAAATTGCTATATAGCATGTGCCAACAGATACAATACCAGGAAGTGTTGTTGTGACGTATCGCTTGTAATGTGCGACACCTACGGTATGCCAGCCTACAATGGTCCGCGGAGTAACCGTGCAGCTGGTGTGCTAGAACAAGTGTTGTGAATAATGATGTGCCGAGCTAAAAAGCGTCGTTTCTCTAATTTCCTCTATGTGGTTATCCCTAATAACTTTTTTGTCATGGCAGCACGAGCATGGCGATTAGGCGTGTGTCTTAGTGTTTATAAGAGCTAGGGCCTAACATCCATGGTGTAGTGCAGGGAGACGCAAATCGCCTTGATGAGGTCAAACTCCTCCCACACCTCCTCGACCATGCGGCACGCAACAAGGTCGCCACCTTGCCGCATCTTCCTGACGCTCCACGGGGAAGTCCTTGGAGGCGCGCTCCTTAGGACTGTTGGGAGGACGATTTTCTTGAGGATTTTCCAACCGTAGCATCCCCATGCCGCTGCTCCGCCGCTCCGGGGGAGGGTGTCACGATTGCGAGCCTAGACGGAGCGTCGGTTCTCGACTCATCCGCATCCATCAATCACTACCACATTCGAGCTCCGTGTAATGGGTGCGAGTGAGTGCGCTGGAGCTTTCTCTACGGCCTCTGGTCACCCTGGAGTAGCCCCGTGGCCTCCACTATGCTTGCCACCATCGGTGCGACAACAATTGCTCACTGGACGAAGATGTGTTGCACGGTGGAGAGGGGTGGATTGCGGTGGAGTGGCTTGTGGAATGGAACCAGGTACCCCTAACCCCAGTTTGTAATGGTGGTGTGGGCTGATATGGGACACTCTGGATAAATATATTTAGGACGGACAATTTTTTCGGATCTGTTTGGTAGTGGTGGAGCTACAAAGCAATTCATGGGCAAGCCAAGCTAGAAAATACCACAATTTTTTCCAATCATACTACTTCACAGGACGTACGTAATTACTCAAATATTGTATTCTCATCAGTTACATATCACCATTATTTACAAAAGAGCTATACCAAAAGATGGTACCTAAGGAGATAGACCATAGAAGTTCATGCATACATGATGTATACTACAAGTCAGCTTTTCGATCATTTTTGCTTCTATGTTAACTAATAGATTATTGGCAAGAAAATCATCCTCCATCTTATTGTGCAACCTTGTCTTAATGATCTTCATACTAGAAAATGCACGTTCAACACTTGTCATAGAAACCGGAAAAGTAATGCGCAAACGAAGCAGCCTATCAATTAGATTGTACATAACATGTCTTACTGTTTGTCTCCACAAGGCACCGATAAAGATCAATTAAGATTGATATACTTTTTAACTCTTCATCTTTGGAAGCATCTACAAAAAAATGTTTTAGTTCTTGTAATGCATAAACATCTTGGCGGAAATCTATAGGGTAATACTTTTTCACCATCTCACATATATCACTAGCTTTGAATCCTTTGAATTTGTTTCTAGGAATCAAGGTGGAACTAGTGGATAGAAGATCCATTACCTTCTCGTTAAATCTTAGATTTAATTCGAATAGTTGAGTGTCTAGTGTTGCACGGAACATTACCACTCGAAAATAATGCTCCTTCGTGAGATGATCAGGCTGATGTCGGGAATGACCACCTCGTGGGATGTATGTGTCCTCAAAGTCAGGAATGTCGATTGAGTGGTTCACACAAAATTCAATAAGATTGTCAATAAATGCTTGGTATCCATCGTCTGATCTGAGTTGCTGAAGATAGTCTTTTGTTGAGGATACTAAACATACGACATTTACAATATCTTGTGACTTTTTTTGGACAGCTTGGTCAAGCACTTCAGTTATCTCAAATATTCCTTTGTCAAACATAGGTTAAATATGAACTGAAAGGATGACAAGTAGCCGAAAGAAGTGTCCACATCTGCACGGATACTCCCAAGTGATCCATCAGCAGCCATATCTTGTATACTAGAATAAACAACAACAACAAACATCTTCATAAGGCAAACTGTAGGAAAATGATCTACCTAGTGTATTCTCCTTGTTGCTGGATACAAAGCAAAATAGACAATATGCACAATGCTTGTCCTCCGAGTACTATAACCAGGATGGAAAAAGACCTAACCAACTATACTAGAAAAGGCGTCGATGCCCTTGTTCACCAGATAGCCTATAATTTTGAAGATGAGGTTGCATAGGACCTAACATCAAATATGCTCTCCTCGCAATATCTTTTTGCTCCGGCTTATATTTCAAATTTGAGGGCGCAATCTACGGTCTCATTCCAAGAACTCGATACCTCGGAAAGTAACAGGCTCATTTGATTGTGCTTCATCATGGATGTGTTGGTGTTGTTCCAATTCAAGTAAGGACAAATGATTAGCTGTTGGTTTCTGAGGATCTTCTTCAACTTCCATTATGTGATCTCTTTTTCTTTTCAGCACAAAATCAATTCTTTTCTGTTCAGAGTTACCTTCCCCATGGCTCTATAATTTGTAAAGCTGAAATCAATTTCAGGAAACAATAAAACAGTCCAATCCAGTATCTAAGTATCCAATTCACAAATTGGTAACTAGGGATTTAGAGAAAGAAAAGAAAATACCTAAATAGAGAAACTGGGGACGAGTGTTGGCTCGATTTGTAGCTGGTCACACTGTCGGTTAATGCTGCACCGCCCTATGATTCCTAGGCTCGTACGTAGTAGATCTCGTGCCTTTGCATCTTTGGTAGAAGTGGCGGTCTCATTGGATACCCCGAGTACGTGTTATATGAGGCGATAAAAGCCCTCTCCATGGTGTTTACACAAGAAGGTTGAGATCGATCGGTTACAGATAGAGGAGATAGCAAACGATCTCCTATCTAGTTTAAACAGCTAAGATCAATCTCTTATCTATTCTAAACAGCCAGAGTACTACTCCAACTTGTACAATAAAACGTTACATGCCATATTACAAACCATATCACATGAAATCTAAGAGCCTCCCTTAACCACAACCTTCAGAAAGATTGAGATTACGCTTAAATTCATTCAGATCTTTAACTGCCAGAGCTTTTGTAAAACCATCTGCAACTTGATCTTTGCTTGATATGAACCTGATGTCAATCATTTTACTTGCAACTCTTTCTCGAACAAAGTGATAATCTATCTCAATGTGTTTTGTTATAGCATGGAAAACAGGATTTGCAGACAAATATGTAGCTCCTAAATTATCACACCATAGACATGACTTTACCTTTAGTTTAACACCAAGTTCACCAAGTAAAGCTTCAACCCATATCAGTTCAGCTGTAGCATTAGCTAAGGCTTTATATTCAGCTTCAATGCTAGATCTTGAGAATGTTTGGTGTTTTCTTGCACTCCATGAGACCAAGTTTGGTCCAAGAAAGACAAGAAATCCTCCTGTAGATCTTCTATCATCTAGGTAACCTGCCCAATCTGCATCTGAGAAAGCACTGAGCAAAGTAGATGAAGACTGTTGAAAAGTTAATCCAACATGTATAGTTCCCTGGACATATCTTAAAATACTCTTTGCAGCTGTCCAATGAGCAGTTGTTAGAGCATGTAAGTACTGACATACTTTATTTACTGAGAAAGAAATGTCAGGCCTTGTAAGTGCTAAATATTGTAAGGCACCTACAATACTTCTATATTGTGTACTATCATCAGGAACAAGAGATGTTCCTTCAGTCAAGGATAATTTTTCAGTAGATGACAAGGGTGTAGGAGAAATTGTGTACTTTGTCATACCAACTTTAGCTAGCAAATCAGCAGCATATTTTTCCTAAGTGAGTAGCAAACCATTCTGAGTTCTCTTTACCTCAATTCCCAAAAAGAAGTGCAGATCTCCCACGTCCTTTAGTGCAAAATCAGTATTGAGATCATGAAGGAGAGCTGAAATAGCCTGATCAGATGAACTGGTGACTATGATATCATCAACATAGGTTAGAACAAATACCATAATGTTTGCTTTGTTATAGAGAAAAAGTGAAGTATCTGCTTTAGAGGGGATAAAACCAAGCTGTTGCAACTTGGCACTAAGTCTGGAGTACCATGTGAAGGGTTTCGCAGCATAGTAAATCAAAATTTTCTACGGAAGCGAACAGAGGAAAAGCCAAGATCTAATCTAGGAGATGCAAACAACGAGAGAGATTGGATTAGATCTTCATACCCTTGAAGATTCAAGACAATGAACGCTCATTTTAACGTGGATGATGTAGTCGTACTCGCTTCTCCTCCTCGCGATCCGATCCGATCTAGCACCACAAGTGGCGGTGCCTCCGTGAGATGCACACGTGCAGCACCTCGACGTCTCCTCCTTCCTCGTACCAGCAAGTAGGGTGGAGAGATAGATTGGATCTACAACGCGACGGCGCGGTGTATATGGTGGAGAATTTCTGCAGCAGGGCTTCGCCTACAAACAAATGGGAGAGAGAGGAAGGCAGCAGGGCTACTAGGGCTTGGAGGGAGGTGTGTAGGGTAGGGAGGGGGCGCACCAGCCCTCTCTATATAGAGGGGGGTGCGGCCAGCCCTTGCCCATCCTCCAAGCCTATCTCTAGTTTAAACGATTTAAACTCTCCCTTCTAGAAACCCTATCTTATCTCTAGTTTAAACGATTTAAACTTATCTAGGATCGGCTGGGCCCTATGGGGCCTTGTGCCCCTGGCCCAATGCGGCCAGGACACTCCCTCATAGGCCCATGCCCCCTACCGGAAGGTGGGGCCACGTTGGTCCCCTTCCAGAAGGTTCTAGAAGCTTCCGGTACAATACCGATTAATCCGGAACAATTCCGAACTCCAAAAACTGCACCGCCTTTATATGAATCTTATTCTCCGGACCATTAGGAACCTCTCGTGATGTCCCGGATCCCATCCGAGACCAACAAAAATTCATAAACCAAGTATCCAATCTATCCTAGCGCCAAGACACGTTATGTGTGACCTCGGGTTCGAGAATATGCAGACATGATCTTCTATCAATAATCAACAGCGGGGTCTGGGCACCCATATTGACTCCCACACATTCATCGATGATCATATCGGATGAACCACGATGCCAGGATTCAATCAATCCCATATATATATATTCCCTTCGTCTTGCGATATTTTACTTGCCCGAGATTCGATCGTCGGTATCGTCATACCTAGTTCAATCTCGTTCACAGCAAGTACTTTACTCGTTCCGTAATCCGATATCACTTTGTGATTAACTCCTTAACCACATGCTTGCAAGCGGTGTTGATATCGACACGAAAGGGGCCCAAGTATATCTCTCCGACTTGGGAGGGACAAATTCCATCTCGATACATACAACCCAATGATACTTTCCGATCACCGAGAGACACCTTTATGATCACCTCTCATAGGATGACGCTTGATGACCTCAAAGCTTTCTTCCGATACTGGAGTTGTATTATCTCATGGTCTAAGGAATACAATATTTGACATGAGAAAAGCTTCGCAAAGACGAACACGATGAAACGATCTAATAGCTTTGCTTAGTTTGGGTCTATCCACCACATCATTCTCCAATGATATGATCTCATTATCAATTGACAACTCATGTCTATGGTTAGGAAACCTTAACCATCATTGATCAATGAGCTAGTCCATAGAGGCGTACTAGGGACACGGTGTTGTTCACAAACCACACAAGTATTAATGTTTCCGCTTAATACAATTCTAGCATGGAATATAAACTTTATCATGAACAAGAATTATAATAATAACATCTTTATTATTGCCTCTAGGGCATAATTCCAACAGTCTCCCACTTGCACTAGAGTCAATAATCTAGTTTACATTTGGCAACAATCTCACACCCATGGCACTGAGGTGCTGATCATGTTTTACACGTGGAAGAGGTTTAGTCAATGGATCTGCGACATTCAGATCTGTATGTACTTTGCTGATCTTCGATCTCCATCCGCTATATAATCTCGGATTATATGAAACTTATGTTGATATGCTTGGTCTTTGGATGATATCTTGGTTCCTTAGCGAGTGCTATGGCGCCTGTTGTCACACAATATCTCCAAAGGGTCCAATGCACTTGAACCATCGCCAAGCTCGATGACGAAGTTTCGATCCAAACTCCTTCACTTGACGCTTCGCAGCAGCCATGTATTCCGCTTTCATCAGATCCCGCGATCACGCTTTGCTTGCAGCTTCTCCACAGCTCCTCCATTCAAAATATACACGTATCCTCGTCGAGATTTACAATCATCCTTGTCGGTTTCAAACTAGCATCGACGTAACCTTTACGACGAGCTGTTCATCACCCCATAGACTAAGAACATTTCTTTAGTCCTATTTAGGTACCTTAGGATGTTCTTCACGGCTGTCCAAAGGTTCCACTCGGATCACTTTGATATCTGCTTCGTCAAACTAAGAGCATTGGACACATCCGTCTAGTACACAAAGATGGCATACATGATGGAACCTATGGCCGAGGCATAAGGCACTTTGCTCATAGCTTCCCTATCATTTCATCAGAATGGACACCGAGCCTTGCTCAATATCTTACGACAACATAGGCACGAACCTTTCAATGCCTTATCCATTCTGAACCTTTTCGTAACTTTGTCTAGGTATGTACTCGGCTTAAAGCTATCAGCGCCTTTGTCTATCTCTATAGATTTTGATGCCCAATATATAAGCAGCTTCACCTAGGTCTTTCATTGAAAAACACTTATTCAAATAACTCTTCACATCATAAGCATGTCGATGTCATTTCCAATAATCAATATGTCATCCACATATAGTACCGTAAACGCCACCGAGCTCCCACTCACTTTCTTGTAGATGCAAGTCAGAGCAATTTGGAACAAATCCAAAGCTCTTGATCACTTGATCAAAACGAAGGTTCCAACTCCGAGACGCTTGCTTCAGTCCATAAATGGAACGCTGAAGTTTGCATACTTTATCAGCATCCTTAGGATCGACAAAACCTTCGTTGCATCATATACAACTCTTCATCAATGTTGCCATTGAGGAAAGCATTGACATCCATTTGCCATATTTCATAATCATGAAACGCAGCAATTGCTAATAAAATCCGAATGGACTTAAACATCGCTACGGAGAGAAAGTCTCATCGTAGTCAACACCTTGAACTTGTCGAAAACCTTTCGCAACAAGCCGTGCTTTATAGACGGTAACATTACCATCCGTGTCCGCTTTCTTCTTGAAGATCCATTTGCACTCAACGGCCTTTCGCCGCTAGGAGGGTCCACCAAAGTCCATACTTGGTTTTCGCCATGGATCCCAATTCGATTTCATGGCTTCTAGCCATTTCTCGAGTCCGGGCTCATCATCGCTTCCTCATAGTTCGAGGTTCACTGCCTTCTACTAACAAGACAACAAGACAGGTTGCTGCACACCACTCAGAGGGGCACGCGACCTTATTGACCGCGACGCTCAAGAGCAAAGATCGTCTGAAGCTTCATGATCCTTGTCATTAGCTTCCTCTATCGTGCAGCAGTGCACTGAACAATTTCAGGTGCTGCGCTACTCTCCAATTCAAGAGAAGGTTCAATAACCTCGCCTAGCTCTACTTTCCTCCCACTCACTTCTTTCGAGAGAAACTCCTTCTCAAGAAAGGAACCGCTTTTGACAAACACTTTGCCTTCGGTTCGGATAGAAGGTATACCCAATAGTTTCCTTAGGGTATCCTATGAAGACGCACTTCTCCGCTTTGGGTTCGAGCTTGTCCCATCAACTTCTTGACGAAGCTTCAGATCCCCAAACTTTAAGAAACGATAACTTAGGTTTAGCACCAAACCACAGTTCATACGGTGTCGTCTCAACGGATTTAGATGGAGCCCTATTTAAAGTGAATGCAACGGTTTCTAATGCATAACCCCAAAATGATAACGCAAATCAAGAAGAGACATCATCGATCGGACCATATCTAATAGGGTTCGATTCCGCTTCGACACACCATTGCGCTGTGGTGTTCCGTGAGTTGTAAACGATTCCACTTTCTTTGAGATGCGTGAGAAAATCATAACTCAAATATTCGCCCCCACGATCGGATCGTAGAAACTTAATCTTTCTGTTATGATGGTTCTCCACTTCATTCTGAAATTCTTTGAACTTTTCAAACGTTTCAGATTTATGTTTCATTAAATAGATATACCCATATCTACTCAAGTCATCGGTAAAAGTGAGAAAATAGCGATATCCACCGCGTCCGAAACACTCATCGGTCCGCATACATCGGTATGTATGATTTCCAACAAGTCCGCTGTTTCGCTCCATCATACCGAGAACGGGTTTTGATCATCTTGCCCATGAGGCATGGTTCGCATGTGTCAAATGATTCAAAATCAAGAGACTGCAAAAGTCCATCAGAATGGAGTTTCTTCATGCGCTTTACACCAATATGACCTAGACGACAGTGCCACAAATAAGTAGTATTATCACTATCTACTTTGCATCTCTTAGCCTCAATGTTATGGATGTGTGTTTCATCCCTTTCGAGATTTAGAAGAAATAAACCATTCACAAGAGGTGCATGACCATAAAAGATGCTACTCATATAAATAGAACAACCATTATTCTCCGATTTAAATGAATAATCGTCTTGCAATAAACACGATCCAGAAATAATGTTCATGCTCAACACAGTACATAATAACATTTATTAAGGTTTAAAACTAATCCCGAAGGTAAAACTAAGGAGAGCGTGCCGACGGCCATCACATCAACTCTTGATCCGTTGCCAACGCGCATCGTCACCTCATCAAGCCGCCGTCTATTCCGTAGCTCCTGTTTCGAGTTACAAATATTAGCAACTGAACCAGTATCAAATACCCAGGCACTACAACGAGGGCTAGTGAGGAAAACATCAATAACATGTATATCAAATATACCTTTGATGGTGCCAGCCTTCTTGTCCGCTAAGTACTTCGGACAGTTGCCCAAAGGACCCTTGTCCTTGCAATAGAAGCACTGGTCCGCTTGGGACCAGACTTGAGCTTCTTCTCGCAGGGCAACGCTTGTCGCCGCCTTTCTTGAAGGGCTTCTTTGCACCTTTACCTTTCTTGAAGGAGGGCTTGTTGACCATCAACACATGATTATCCTTCTTGATGTCCACCTCCGCAGCCTTCAGCTTTGAAGAGCTCGGTGATCGATCAAGGAACCAATCTGATTATGAGTCACTACAAAACTTTTGTAGCTGGGAGGGAGTGATTGCAGAACCTCAATCTTGAGCTCCTCCGAATCTTGGTACCAGCTTGCTCAAGGCGTTGAGTGTAGCCCGACATCTTAATGGCGTGCTCACTAACGGAACTCCTTCCTCCATCTTGCGCTTAAAGAACTTCTCGAGATCTCATATCTTCAGAACGGGCCTGAGTCCGAAACATGGTTTTCAGCTCTCGAGAATCTCAAAGGGCCCGGATAGTTTTCAAAACGATTTTGAAGTTCTGGTTCCATAGCAAACAACATGGTGCTCTTAATCACACCATAATCATCTTTGCGTGATCGATAGACAGCTTTCTCATCACCGCCAGCTTGCAGTAGGGGGTTACCTAACGCTTTCTCAAGGACATAGTCCTTTGTCCGCATGTAATGATTCTTAGATTATGGAACCAGTTGGTGAAGTTAGACCCATTGTTTCTAAGCTTTTCTTTCTCAGCAAAACGCTGAAGTTGAAGTTGGACTTGGCCATGTGATCTACAGTTTTTGCAAGTACAATTTAGAATTTGGTCATGATAATTAGTTCAACTTAATCAAAGTACTAGATGAACTCCCACTTAAGTCAACATCCCTCAAGTTGTTTAGTGAACACGATCCAAATTCACCACACCTAATCCGATCTTCACGAAGAGATGTGGTTTCAATGGTGGACAACGAAGTGTCGATCATATCATTCATATGACTCATGCTTAACCTTTCGGTTCTTGTGTTCCGAGGCCATGTCTGTACATGCTAGGCTCCAAGTTAGACCCAAGTATTTCCGCGTGCAGTAAATCGGCTTGCACCCGTTGTATGTGAGCGTAGAGTCTATAGCACCGATCATCACGTGATGCTTGGACACGACGAACTTTCGCAACGGTGCATACTTGGGGAGAACACATTTTATCTTGATCTTTATGAGGAATCATCTTATAATGCTACCGCCACGATCTAAGCATAATAAGATACATAAAAGGATAAACATCACATGCATATAACTTTATGTGACATGGTATAGCCAATCTTCGCAAGAATGATCTCCATCTTGTGCGTTCCGCATGATCTCCATCACTCCACCATGATTGCCTCCACCACGAATAGCAACTACAACTATTGCTAACTACTTAGCGATAAAGTAAAGCTATTACATGGCGATAAGAAGTTGACTCAGCAGTCATACACAATTATAAAGACAACCATATGGCTCCTGCCGGTTGTGTACTCATCGACATGCAAGTCGTGAAACATTACAAAACATGATCATCGCATACAATATACACATCACATCTTGGGCCATACCATATCACGAAAACACTCCTGCAAAAACAAGTTAGACGCCTCTACTTTGTTGTTGCATGTTTGCTCATGGGAGTAGATGCTAAGAACGATTCTTACCTACGGAAAGCCACAACGGTGATATTATGGTTGCCAAACTCCGTGTTAATCCCATGACAACTATAGTGAGAGAAACCGACATCCACCAGCCGCATGTGTGGTACAAGCCACACGTCAAGTGCGGAGCCGGTCTCATGAACGACGCCGCGTAGGTTGGCTCGGACCGCCTCAATCTCACTATCCCGCCATAAGAAGAACACAAACAAGAGGCTTGCAACAGAAAACATCAACGCGCAAGAACAACCATGTTGCGTTCTACTCGTGAATCACATCTACGCATAGATCTAGCTCGATACCATCAAGGGTTTCGCAGCATAGTAAATCAAAATTTTCTACGGAAGCTTAACAGAGGAAAGCCAAGATCTAATCTAGGAGATGCAAACAACGAGAAAGATTGGATTAGATCTTCATACCCTTGAAGATTCAAGACATGAACGCTCGCCTAACGCGTGGGTGATGTAGTCGTACTCGCTTCTCCTCGCGATCCGATCCAATCTAGCACCACAAGTGGCGGCCTCCGTGAGATGCACACGCAGCACCTCGACGCCTCCTTCCTCGACCAGCAAGTAGGGTGGAGAGATAGATTGGATCTACAACGCGACGACGGCGTGGTGTATATGGTGGAGAATTTCTGCAGCAGGCTTCGCCTACAAACAATGGGAGGGAGAGAGGAAGGAAGCAGGCTACTAGGGCTTGGAGGAGGTGTGTAGGGTAGGGAGGCGCACCAGCCCTCTATATAGGGGGTGCGGCCAGCCCTGCCCATCCTCCAAGCCTATCTCTAGTTTAAACGATTTAAACTCTCCCTTCTAGAAACCCTATCTTATCTCTAGTTTAAACGATTTAAACTTATCTAGGATCGGCTGGGCCCTATGGGCCTTGTGCCCTGGCCTAATGCGCCAGGACACTCCCTCATAGGCCCATGCCCCTCCCGGAAGGTGGGGCCACGTTGGTCCCCTTCCGAAGGTTCTAGAAGCTTCCGACAATACCGATTAATCCTAACAATTCAACTCCAAAAATTACACCGCCTTATATGAATCTTATTCTCCGGACCATTCCGGAACCTCTCGTGATGTCCCGGATCCCATCCGAGACCAACAAAAATTCATAAACCAAGTATCCAATCTATCCTAGCGCCGAGACACGTTATGTGTGACCTGCGGGTTCGAGAATATGCGACATGATCTTCTATCAATAATCAACAGCGGGTCCGGCACCCATATTGACTCCTACACATTCATCGATGATCATATCGGATGAACCACGATGCCAGGATTCAATCAATCCCATATATATATTCCCTGTCTCGCGATATTTTACTTGCCCGAGATTCGATCGTCGGTATCGCCATACCTAGTTCAATCTCGCTCACAGAAGTACTTTACTCGTTCCGTAATCCGATATCACTTTGTGATTAACTCCTTAACCACATGCTTGCAAGCGTGTTGATATCGATTACCGAGTGGGCCCAAGTATATCTCTCCGACTTGGGAGGGACAAATTCCATCTCGATACATACAACCCAATGATACTTTCCGATCACCGAGAGACACCTTTATGATCACCTCTCATAGGATGACGCTTTGATGACCTCAAAGCTTTCTTCCGATACTGTGGAGTTGTATTATCTCATGGTCTAAGGAATACAATATTTGACATGAGAAAAGCTTCGCAAAGACGAACACGATGAAACGATCTAATAGCTTTGCTTAGTTTGGGTCTATCCACCACATCATTCTCCAATGATATGATCTCATTATCAATTGACAACTCATGTCTATGGTTAGGAAACCTTAATCATCATTGATCAATGAGCTAGTCCATAGAGGCGCATTTAGGGACACTTGTTATTCACAAACCACACAAGTATTAATGTTTCCGCTTAATACAATTCTAGCATGGAATATAAACTTTATCATGAACAAGAATTATAATAATAACATATTTATTATTGCCTCTAGGGCATAATTCCAACACCATGCTCTAGGGGCTTACTTAAGACCATAAAGAGCTTTTATCAAGTTTACAAATATAGTTTGGAGTAACTGAAGACTCAAAACCTGGAGGTTGTTTCATATACACTTCCTCTTCCAGAACGCCATGCAAAAACGCGTTCTTGACATCTAGATGCCGCAGACTCTAGCCTCTGGAGACAACCACTGCCAGTACAAGTCTGATAATTGTTGCCTTGACAACAGAACTGCAGGTATCTTCATAATCTATGCCATACCTTTTCTTGAATTCTTTTGCTACCAAGCGTGCCTTGTACCTGTCAATTGTACCATATGTATGTTTCTTGACACGATATACCCACTTACAGTCAATAAGATTATTTGTGAAGTGTAGAGGAACAAGGTGCCATGTTTTATTTTCCATCAGTGCATTGTATTCTTCCTCCATCGTCTTGTGCCAATATCATCCCCAAGAGCTTTAGAAAGTGTTTGAGGTTCACCTGTAGACGTGAACAAGCCATAGCGAATAGTTCCATCAGTATATTGCTTTGGATTACGTATACCTTTTGAAGTCGTGTGCGAGGTTCTAGGGGTGGAGGAGGATTTGGTGGTACATGCAAAGTTGTAGTAGAGCCAGCCACAGAGGATCCTCCAGCTGGAGCAGTAGTCTCACGTGTAGGAGGAGCAAGGGAAGAAGCTTCCCTGGCGAGACGAGGCGGGGAACCGCGACCTGGGGCCTTCCCTGGCGTTAGTAGTCGAGGCAGGACACCGCGACCTGGGGCCCCGCGACAGCGACCTTGCAGGGGACAACGACCGTGGCCTGGAACCGCGCGAGGGCGACGCGGAGTCGTGGCGCCATTGGTGTCGAGCTGGAGATCGCGTGCGGTGTCAGGAGCATGGACGCGTCGTGGTCCAACCAGGGGACAACGGCCGCAGGCCAGTCCGTGGGCCAGCTTGTCGTGATGCACGTGCACGTGAGTGCGGGGATCGTGACCGGGGCGACGTGGCGTGAGGTTGTTGACGCGGGGGAGAAGGCGACCTTGATTGCGGCGATGTGACCTGAGGTGGGGACACAGGCCCACGAGGGACCGGCGGGTGTGCACAAGCCGGGAAGTTCGGCTGTCGTACGGAGGAATCCACCTCAGGATTGACTTCCGCACGATTCGAGGCAGTATCAGCGTGATCTTCTTCGGTACTGCTGCCCGCGTTAGAATTTTCTGATGCTGATTTCTCCACTATTTCTTCAAGGATTTGAGTGGGATTTCTTGCATTTTCTTCTTGGTCATCAGTAGTACCTACTAGAACATTGTGATCTACAATCTCTTGATGCTCATTAGTAACAATAGGCACAACGGGCACATGCATATAATCATCAACAATTGCAACCCTATTATTTGATGTTTCTTGAGGTAAAAGAAGTATATCAGTACGAAGATGTGAGCCAGCATTAGGATGCAACTCAGCAAAGGGAAACATGTTTTTGTCAAAAGCAACATCCCTAGAGATATAAACACGACCGGTGGAAATCTCTAGACACTTAACACCTTTGTGACAAGGACTATAGCCCAAGAACACGCACCTTGTAGAAAAAAAAGAAAGCTTTCTTTTATTGTAGGTACGGAGATTTGAACAGCACACACAGCCAAAAACTCCAAGAGATTCATAGTTGGGTTTTGTGTGAAGGAGGCGTTCTACAAGAGTGTCATGATCTATAACTTTTCTTTTGAGGAGATTGATAAGAAAAGTGGCAGGCATAGATGAATTAGCAAGTAAGGCAAGACCAACTTCGACAATATGACGATGTTTTCTTTCGGCGGAGCCATTTTGTTGATGAGCATGAGGGCACGATACATGGTGAGTAATGCCAATCTTTTGGAAGAAACTATTGAGCTTTTCATATTCACCTCCCGAATCAGTTTGCATGGTGATTATTTTCCTAGCAAATTTTCTTTCAACAAGTTGCTTCAAAATTAAGGAAAACTTGATAAACATCAGAGCGCTTCTTGAGCAAATAGATCCAAGTAAATTTAATGAAATCATCGATAAAACTCACATAATATGAATGTTTGCTAGCATAAATAGGAGTTGGACCCCATACATCAGAGTATAGTTGCTCTAAAGGAATAGTGGATACACTAGTAGAGACAGGATATGGAAAATGATGGCTCTTAGCTAGTTGGCATGTATCACAGATGTATGGGTTTATTTCAGGAGTGTAAGAAATATTGTTTTCCTAAGTACTTGTTGAATCAGAAAAAAAGAAGGATGTCCTAAACGGCGATGCCATGTAGAAGACGATGGCTTTATTGTGATGAAATCTTGCTTGGAAGAACCCGTAGCAAAAGGAACTAGCGGGTAGAGGCCATCATGGCATGGTCCTTGAAACAGAGTTCTCATTGTGTCCTAATCCTTGATCAAAAAGAAATATGGGTGAAACTCAAGAAATACATTATTATTGAGTGTGAGCTTATGAACAGATAGAAGATTCTTAGATGCACTAGGAATGTGCAAAATATTTTTGAGTTGTAATGTATTACATGGGGTGCATAAAGTTGAATGACCAATATGACTTATTTGCATACTATTTCCATTGGTCGTGTGGACATGATCACGTCCGTTGTACTTTTCATGAGTAGTGAGCTTGTTCAACTCTGAAGTGACATGGTGGGTAGCACCTGAATCAGGGTACCAGTTGGTGTTGACGCCATAGGATGCCACATGGGCACCCCTTCTCCTCGCCATCATCCTCGGAGTCATTGCGATCTTGATAGCACCACCAGCACTAATTGGTGGGGTGACCATGGATCTTGCAGATTTGACACGTGACATCGATGAAGGGGGTAGGGGCACAGCCACGACGACGCCCTCCATCATCGCGGCGTCAGCCTCCGTCGTCACGGCGGCGGCCACCATCATTGCGACGACCATCGCGTCCATCATCACGCCGCCCATCACGGTGGCCTCCATCATCATCACGCCGCCCATCACGGCGGCCTCCATCGCGGGTGCCATCACGGCGGCCTCCACCATCACGACGCTCGCCTCCACCACGATCACCGTGGTAACCACCACGGTCTGGCGAACGACCACGGTCTCCATCACGGCGGAAGTCGCGATTGCTATCACGTGTAGGCCATGCAGCAAGGTTGGCGGAGGAGGTGAATCCATCACCCTGTCCAGAATCTGCTAGCATATCTTGTCGAAGATCGTGACCACAAAGTTGACTATAGAGATCATCAAGGATAGTACCGGGATTGTCGTTGACGGAGGACACGAGGTCGTTGTAGCTGGCGTCGAGGCTGTTGAGGATATATCCCACCATCTCATCTTCTTCCACAGGTTTGCCCGCGGTGGCAAGTTCAGAACCGAAGCTTTTAATCTTGGCAAAGAACTGCGCCGCGGACAGGTCGAGCTTCTTGGTGTTGTTCAATGACCCCCGCAGGCGATTGATCTTCGTGCGAGAGTGGTAGGAGAACATGCCGGTGAGGGTAGTCCATACCTCCACAGTAGTGTCGATCCCGACAACGTGGGGAATCATCTCCGGGGACAGGGAGTTCATGAGGAACCCGAGCACCGTTTGATCCTGAGACAACCATGCCGTGTAGGCAGGATTGGGGATGATGGTATTCTTGTTGTTGGCATATTCAACCTCCAAGGTCTTCACCGGCGCGGCATCAGTACCATCAAGCAAGCCGAGGACCTGAGCACCACGAAAGGGGGGTAGAACAAGGGTCTTCCAGAAGAGGAAGTTGGCCTGAGTCAGCTTTTGGGAGGGCGGCGATCCCAGCGCGGCGGAGAGCACGGACGACGACGATGATCTGGGAGTCGCCATGGCCACCAGGGGGATTGTGTCTTGGATTTCTTGGGCTTGATTGATCTTGTTGTGGTTTTTGGTTGGTGGAGAGCAGCAGCGGCAAAGGGATGCAGCAGCGGCGGACTTGGATCGTATGCAGCAGCGGCAGGGGATGCGGCGGCGCAGGTTTAGATAGTGGGTTTTTTTGAAAATTGGTTTTGCGGCAGCAGGGTCACGGAAAAGGAGGCTCTGATACCATATCAATCGTATAGGTTTTGGTAGAAGCGGTGGTCTTGTTGGAGACCCCGATGTTATATGAGACAAGAAAAGCCCTCGCCGTGGCGTTTACACGACGAAGGTTGAGATCGATCGGTTACAGATAGAGGAGATAGCAAATGATCTCCTATCTAGTTTAAACAGCTAAGATCAATCTCTTATCTGTTCTAAAGAGCCCGAGTACTACTCCAACTTATACAAGAAAATGTTACATGCCATATCACAAACCATATCACATAAAATCTAACACTCAGCTGCCGGCAGCCATGCGTGGCTACTGCTGCGGCAGCAGCTCCGCCTCTGCTCTTTATTCCTAAATAAACTAGTGAGCAGTGAAGCAGCGGCGCCGCATCTCCATGGCCGTGCGCGCGCGCGTGTCTCCGTCCATGTCTTGTCTAGTCGGGAAAGATCAAAACTCCGAATCTAATCTTGTCCTTGGAGACAATTGACGAGTAAGATTAAGCATTCTTGTGGGATGAGCTTCTGATTACTGGTATCTAATTTTTTTGCAAAAATCCTGGGCGCGCCATGGCCTGGTTTGGCCCTTGCATAGCTCTATCCGTGTTGTTCGGGACACAAAAAAGACCAAAACCGGAAACGGCTGGAGTTTTTCTATGTTGGACCCTTATGCCGCATCTGCTAGAGATAGCTCTAAACAACAGTTTCGCAAGGAGAAAAAAGAGAGAACGTATGAAATTATGAACAAGAAAAGAAAGACTTGGCTTGATCTAACAATACGTTATGAAGGAGTTCACTTTAGGAGCTCCTAGATCTCGATCCGATCGAGTCTGCACAAGATATTATACTGTAGTTAAGATCAGAGCTATCTAACCTAAACTAATTGTTTGGGCATCTCAATAGCTAGCTAGCTCACCCATATTTAACTTCGCAGGAAGTACTTCTCCGTTTAGAAATTTAAGACGTTTTAGCTTAGTGAATCGAATGTATCTAGATATCTTTTAGTGTATAGATTCGTAGAGGTTCGGAGTAAACCTATACGTTAAAAAGTGTCTAGTTACATTTATTTTACAAAGCTAAAATATCATATATTTCTGAACGGAGGGAGTAATACATAAGGTACACTTGGTCGCATTGTGAATTGGCACAAACAGAACGAACCCAATAGAGCATATATACACGCAGTGACACACATCGCGCCCCCATACACGCATCATCATATCGTACAAGCGCATACGGCCGGACGAGCTCTAATGGCGAGGCCGCACGCCGTGGTGTTGCCGCACCCGGGCTCCGGCAACATCAACCCAGCGCTGCAGCTGGCCAAGCTGCTGCACCGCCATGGCTTCTGCATCACCTTCGTCAACACTGAGCACAACCACCGCCGCGTGCAGGCCACCGAGGGCGCCGCTGCTGTTCGCGGCCGCGAGGGGTTCAGATTCGAGGCAATCCCAGACGGTCTCGTTGAGGCTGACCGGGATCGGGATGCCGGGGACTACGACCTCTGCCTGTCCGCTGCCACGAGCAACCGATGCGCGCAGCCGCTGAGGGAGCTCCTCCTGCGGCTCAACGGCACGCCGGGCGTCCCACCAGTGACGTGCCTAGTGCCGACAGCGCTGATGAGCTTCGCACTCGACGTAGCGCGGGAGCTGGACGTCCCGAGCATGGTGCTGTGGGGATGTAGCGCAGCCGCGCTGATGGCCGACATGAGGCTCAGCGAGCTCCACGAAAGAGGTTACCTCCCACTCAAAGGTAACATGAGCAAAACACATTAGCAAACGAATGATATATACTATTACCTCCACTCTAACATATAGTACTAAGTACAAACTCCGATCTAATTTAATTGTCGCAGTTTAGACGAAGTTTATGCAAAACTTTGGCTAAACGCGCAGCAATTTAATCGGATCGGAGGGAGTATGATTTTTAAAAGGCTTGGTTAAAATCTCTCTACGAGAACAAACTATTAAAATGGAGTTTCAAAATTTGCTATGTAGAAAATAAACATATCCAGTCCTCAAGGTGCATATATAACAAATTATTGCACTTTCTTTGGTAGTTAGATTCAACATACACGTTTGATATACAACTATTACGGTCCACGCGTGTTGCCTCACAATGCAAAAAGGGGCATGAAAACGCAAGATACAATTTATAATAACTATTCTCAACTCCGGGTGTTGCATAGGTTGATCCTATATACTTGGCATAAAATTCACTTGTAGACTTTCTCAAAGCATAACATGTGTACTTTACTTGTAGAGTAGATTATTCAATAAAATTTAGTAGGAAACTTATAAGGGCCACTTGAGTGATGCGCAGCAACTAGTTGTGAATTGAGCTTACCATTACATCAGCAGCTCCACATTTTGTTACTACTATATTTGGCATCGAGAATTTTCTTTTGTGAATTAAAACTTGTATTACTCAAATAACGTCCGGGTTACAATCTGATAGACAAATATTAAGCGGGTCATCAGGACCCGACCTAAGCCAAACTGCAGTACGAGATTGAATCCTTGCAAAATTCGCCATAAATGACTAGCTTCATTTTGGCTTCTCCTGATGTGAGTAACACAAGTTGTACAGACTTTCAGCAAAATTTTGATCTCCTCAATAATAGCCGCATTGGCATCGAGAATGTTGTCATAGTATAATATATATTTTGTACTCGTTAAATTCACAAATAAGTGACACTTTGCATATATTTGCTAGGTCTTCACTATGTAATTTTGACCACTAATCTCTACTACAGTATGTGCATAAGATCCAAAACTTATATTTTTTTCCGTCAAAATATTCAATACAGGCGGCCAACTTGTACAAGTTTAACCGTATTTGTGCTTCTTTGTATCACAATTCACAATACATGGTAGTTTAGACATTATATGGACTTTTAAGTTTACACACCTCACAATGAAAAGTCGTGAACAATGCTTCTTCAAAGAAATTGAGTGGTGTTGTATGATCATTTGATAAGTTTGGTTTTCTAGTCACTAAACTGTTTTAAATTATTCTCAAAAAAGACTTTTCTTCTAAATTTAACAGTTAGACCTTATATGTTCATTTTCATTTTAGAGATGGTAGCTCGAGCTGTCAGACTTGGGATTTGAAAATTCGTAATAAATATGGTATGTGCATGCATGGATCAATGGGGGCGGATTCTCCCTAAAACAGGTAGACCTTATATTGTTTTATGATCCTAAAACGTCGCACAGAGTGAGTAATAGATATATACGGTTTATTTTGCCAATTCTCATTCGAATGAGAATTAGTTTAGAGCTGAATCAACTCCTAAGACATTGGATGTTGATGCATGTGTTGGTCAGTTGCACAATGTTTGTAACTAAAAAAAATCTATTTGCATTTTTTTATTTGTTATGCTATGGTCACACCTGATGTTTGTTTTTTTACTTGCACACTGGTCCAACTAAATATTTTTCATTTTAAACTATTTTTTCTGGTTGCAGCTGATTTTTTTAGTTAGACAGTTGTTGTAAGTACTAACTCAGTACTATTTCAAAAAATTGTCGCCTCCACTTCTCAAAAAAAAGGCCATCTCTATCCGTGATTGTTCTAAGAGGGAGTGTCCTACACATTTCTTCTACTGAAAAGACAATGCAGCATTTGCTTGTTCGTCTCGGGTTTCTAGTTTGGTTTGATCCAGTTTGCGTTGACTCGATAAATATAGTGATATTTTACAATAGTAATTTAGTTTTCAAACACCATCGACTCTCCAATGAATGTACATGCATGATCATATCCATTTAAAGTAGTTAGTTACCGTCTGCCAGTGCACATGATCATCCATGGAGGCACCCCATGCACACCAGAAGGGTCGTTTTGACTCCTGGCCTTGCCTAAGAGGAAAGCCTTCCAACTCTCCATTAGAGTAACCAACAACACCATGTTACACTAGCTGGGGGCATTTGTTTGTTAATGAGACAGATACTCTCATGAGAGCATCTCTAATGGACCGTCCTATTATAGTGCAGGACAAAAAAAAAAATAGGACAGCAGTTTTAGCACTACAGGGCAGGAAAGTGATTTTTAGTTTTTTTTATAGATGATGTATTTTAGGGGCAACAACTATCTAGCAGATGATAAAAAAATCTCATTCAAACATCGATTCCAAACTAGTTCAAACATCAATTTCAAACTAAACATTGCAACTAAACGTCACTACACTTGATACTACTACACTGCAACTAGTCCTCCTAGTTGTACTCGTCGCTGGACCAGGTGAAATCTGAGCTAGAGTCCTCCTTTTCCACTGTCAACAGGCCAGCCTAGTCCTAGTCCACGATGGACTTCTTCTTTTTCTTCTCCGCCTCCGCAAGCACGTGCTCTAGATGCATCTCGCGAAACGGTTCATGAGCGTGTCGTTAGACTCGCGGGTGGCGAGCTGCCACCACGCACGGTGCTGCTCCCGCTCATCCCTGCGGGTAGAGATGCAAGTCAATGGTCCAACAGATTAGACCGACAATCCACCAGGTGTCTAAATCAACGAAAAAAATAGCGCGCTATTTACTTTAGCGTCACCTCTCTCCAAACGCTATGCAAGTTATATTGCGCTAATAGCGTGCTATTTTTCAAAATAGCGTAGATATAGTCTGTATATAAGGTTTTTAGTAGCTAAAAAATTGTGCAAAGTAATACATGCATAGCCAATTAACCAGTGATGATCAAATGACAGAGTATTGATCAAAATGGTCACCAAATTCAAAATGAAGTTCAAACAGTCACATAAAGTGGTCGTGTTCCTTCAAGAAACCACTACATCTACACAACGTTGCATCTACATCACTAATTCAGCTAATTAGTAATTAATACATCAGTACATCACTACATCTACAATACTAAATGCTAGACGATGAGGAGAAGGTTCTAAACTTAGTAACTTACCAGATGGCTGGCTTCTTTGGGGCGAGGCAGACATCGTGCCTGGTGCTCTCCAAGATGGAGGATAAGTGGACATCCGCGGGGCTGAAACTAGGCGGGGCGTCGTTTGCTGCGACGTTGCTAGCTGCACTCCTTTTGGTTGGGGACGTGCCGGATGGAGGCGGCCGGCCGACCGGAGCTGGAGGAGATGAAGGGAGATGCTACAGCTTGCAGCCGCCACCACCGTCACGTGGTGGGGAATTGGATGCGACATGGAGCTGGGAGTTGGGTGAGCTAGGTTTGTTGACTCGTGTGGGTTGAATGGGCCAGATGGACTGCCGATATTTTTAATTTTTTTTAGCGCGCTATTACCTTATAACGTATAGCGTGTTTAGCGCAACGCGATTAGCGTCATAGCGAGCATATTATGCATAGCGTAGCGTCTGCCTCCCGAATACGCTATAGGGGGCTATTTTTTATTGGTCTAAATGAGTGCATGCATAGTTAGAAAATAATACATGATTAGAAGACAAATTAGGATTTGGAAAACGAGGCAGGATGCCCGGATGGTTTGGCGGACGTCCGCCCGCATTCCGATGCACGTCGCCTACGTCGTCGAAGTTCAATATCGACCGCACAGGCCGTGCCGCCACACGGCGAGGTCGAACGCACGCGCGGCCTCCTCCTTCAAGACGAAGGTGCCGATCCGGTCGCGGTAGCCGTCGACGGTGAACTCCGTGGAGTAGAGGCCGGAGGCCCGCTGCCACATGTCGCGGTAGCTGGTGGAGCATCTTCTTCGTGGGTGGCAGCAGGACGGAGGTCGCAGCGGCTGGATCTGGTGGCGACGCGATTCATAGGGTTCATCAGATATTTGATGCTAATAAAAAGTTAGCGGTGTTTATGACTTGACAATAAATTTATGCATTCATGTATAGAATCAGATTTCCTTCTCCATTGGGCCCATCGATGGAGTTCGCGCGCCCTGGGACCTCTTAAATCTTAGAACCGGCCTATTTAATCGTCTCGTATCTATCCACGGCTGCACGGCAATAATACTTTCATAGCGTGTACCATGACTCTACGTTCATCGGCTCAATTGTTCCTCTTGTTGGGGCCATCGGGACCGGGTCTCACTCATGGACTCAATTCAATAGCTTGTACTCTCGCATTTGCAGACGAGAGCTGCCTGACGAATGGCCACCTCGCGAAGACGGTCATCGGCTGGATTCCTGGCATGCCGCCGATCAGCCTGGGCGAAATGTCCAGTTTCGTTCGCACCACCAACCCTCAAGACTTCGGCCTCCGGTTCAGCATCCGGGAGGCCGAAGGCTGCACCAAGGCCGGGGCGCTCATCATCAACACCTTTGACGACCTCGAGGCTGACGTCCTGGAGGCTCTCCGTGCCGAGTACCCGCGCATCTACACTATCGGCCCGCTGGGAAATCAACGTGCTGCCACTGACGACGACGACGACGACGACTCCAACTCCAAGAGCGGCTTGAGCCTGTGGAAGCAAGACACGGGGTGCCTCGAATGGCTGGACACGCAAGAACCAAGCTCCGTCGTCTACGCCAACTTCGGCAGCATCACGGTCCTCACGGTCGACCAACTCGCCGAGTTCGCGTGGGGCCTGGCGGCCAGTGGCCACCCGTTCCTCTGGTCCATCAGGGACAACCTCGTCCCAGGCGCCAGCGCCGGTCTAAGCTCGCTACCGCCGGAGTTCGTCGCGGCGACAGCGGGGCGGTGCTGCCTCACCACGTGGTGCCCGCAGGAGCAGGTGCTGCGGCACCAGGCCGTGGGGTGCTTCCTGACGCACAACGGGTGGAACTCCACCTGCGAGAGCGTGGCGGCTGGGGTGCCCATGGTCTGCTGGCCTGGGTTCGCCGACCAGTACACCAACTGCAAGTACGCCTGCCAGGTGTGGGGCATTGGCCTCCGGCTTGACGACGAGGTAAGGCGGGAGCAGGTCGCCGGTAAGGTCAGGCAGGCGATGGATTCGGAGGAGATGCGGAGGAGTGCGAGGGGGTGGAAGGCCAAGGCGAAGGCTGCCGCTGCCCCTGGTGGGTCCTCGTATGAAAACTTGCAGAGCATGGTGACAGCGCTAGGCTCTTTCAGCTCTGAATGAATATATGTAAGCCTGAAGCGTTGAGTAATTGATTGATCATCAGGTCAACCTGAAGCAAGTATCAAAGTTTTAAATACCGGCTATAGCCTTTTCGAGAGGCCTCTCGCTACGGCTATGGCGTTTATAGGCTAAATGGAGAATAGCCAGCTATAGCTGATTTAGCCATAAATTAGCTTTCAATTTAGCCGCTAAAGATCATGCTTTATGGATTGCTTTTTAAAAAAAATCTATGTTCAGTCTGATTCAACAAAATGTTGTGAGTTGGATGGTTAAATACTTATTTGCTTGAATAGTTGAACGAGTTGTAGCTTAAATCATGTTTGTGTCATAGTTTTCCCTTTTTTTGGCAAGATATGACTAAAATTTCCTCTATTTTTGAAAAAAGGCTAAAATGGAATAGCCTTGTATAGCTTCTGAAAATGTTGCCGCTAAATAAAATAGCCGGCTATTTTAAACTTTGGCAAGTATACTTCCATCTCCATTTAAAATGGTGGCGATCCCGATCAATAAAAGTGTTTGTAAGCTAAATACCACTTTCTCTAGACAGTTTAAATACTTAACTAGATACATACGAATCTAGATAAAATTAAGACAGGTACAACCTAAACTATTTGCAGGAGTCTGATCGCATGGATTGAACCGCTCGATGTATATGTGGAAATTAGTCCTATCTTTTATATTTCGAAAAAGTTCAGCAGTTCATCTCTTTTAGACCTTTTGCTGCATATTTTTATATACTTCATCCGATCCGATTTAATTGTTACAGTTTCCGATCCAATTTAATAGGTTTAAATAAAATTATGCCTAAACCTTATTTAAACCCGCAATAATTAAATCAGACCAGGGGCTGTACATGTTTAGCAAGGCATTGCTATCTGCCATGGTCGCATGCGGCTAATAGCAACTCTAACAATAATTGTAAACTCGTGTACTGTAAAACCTAAGTACAGCTTCTGAAAACGAAAAACATGTGGTATTTCTCGCGGCGCAGAACGAAAACTGCAAACATGAACTGCATATTCGAATTTGAAAATATCGCGTCATAGTTCATTGATCAGGGAAGGTTTTCGCGCGAATTAGTTCTAATTACACATAGTGTAGCTTCACAAAAACTATAATTACGTAGCAAATCTACTAGCGGTGGATACCACCGCAACCTAGACCAAAATTGAGCTCCGGCGATGGCCAGAGCTGCAGGTTGCGGCGGCGTTAGGGGCGACGTCGACCTCAGTCCGTGAGGTCGATCAGGTCCGCGAGCTCCATCTTGACGACCGGCGCGGCGGCGCGTTCCCTCGCCAGGCGCTCCTCTTCCCGTTCCCGCATCAGCCGCGCCTCGGCGAGCTTCACTGCTCGGCGCGCATTAGCTTGCTCGATCTCCTTCTCTGCCACCCGCTCTAGCTCTGACTCGCGGACGAGGATCTCCATCGCGAGGTGCTCCTTATCGGAGTCGTTGGCGTAGTCGGTAGCCGCGACGACGCGCGCACACGACAGAGACGGCGAGCTCCAACAGTCATAGATCATAGATCAAATCCAACGTATGAGAAACTGGATCGTGTTCTCGCCAGTGTTGAGTGGGAGCAAAAATTTCCTCTAGTAACGGTTAGAGCCCTTGCTCGAACTGGTTCAGAACACACACCTTTATTTTAGACTCTCGTGAACAAGCCCACCTCGGAAACAAATCTAATTTTTCTTTTGAACTTTCATGGCTCCATAAAGATGGTTTCTTTGAGATGGTTGCTAATGAGTGGAGTTCGAGGCCGACCCATAGTAATCCTTATTAAATTAGCAGAACAAGATCCGCCATATTAGACAATTCTTGCGGGGATGGGCTAGAAACATTAGTGGTCAATATAAACAAGAGAAGGAGAGAATTTTAAACCGAATTATTGTGCTAGACACAAGAGCGAAAACTGGCACTCTTTCTATAGCCGAAAGAGAGGAATTAAGAAAAGCAAATGATGATCTAGCTACGATGCGTAGGGATGAGGAAACTAAATGGACACAAAGGGCAAAGGTTAGGCACGTTCAAGAAGGTGGAGAAAATACAAGATATTTTCACCTGATTGCCAATGGGAAGCATCGTAGGAAAATAATTTTTCAACTTGAGTAGGACGAAGGTACGATTGTAGGGGAAGAAAATTTGCCAGTGTACATTTCGGAGTTCTACAAAACTCTTTTCGGGCCACCATCTGAAAAAAAATTCTCTATGAGTGAGGCGGATGTACAAGCCATCCCCCAACTTTCTTCGGAGGAGAATGCTATTTTGTGCTCAGATTTTTCTGAAAAGGAAATTCATGATTCTATTATGCAAATGGAGAAAAATAAGGCCCCCGGACCAGATGGTTTTCCCGCTGAGTTCTACCAAGCTCTCTGGGAAGTTATTAAGGCTGATCTTTTGATGATGTTTGGTGCGTTTCAAAATGGTGAACTTCCTTTATATAGGCTTAATTTTGGTACTATTGTCCTGCTGCCCCAAAAAAGAGAATGCCACGCAAATTCAACAGTATAGGCCTATATGCCTACTTAATGTGAGTTTCAAGATATTCACAAAAGTGGATACTAATCGTTTAACTGGAATAGCAAATAAGGTAATTAGATCTTCTCAAACTACTTTTATGCCGGGGAGACATATACTAGAAGGTGTAGTGGTCTTACATGGAACCATTCACGAGTTACACAGGGAAAAATTGGATGGAATTCTTCTTAAAATAGATTTTAAAAAGGCATATGATAAAATTAGGTGGCTTTTTTGCAACAAGTTATGCGAACAAAAGGTTTTAGTCCAAAATGGTGCGATTGGATAAATAATTTTATAACTAGGGGTAGTGTGGGGGTCAGAGTAAATAATACAATTGGGCATTATTTTAGAACCCACAAGGGGTTACGTCAAGGAGAACCTCTTTCGCCGATCTTGTTTAATATTATTGCGGATATGTTAGCAATCATTATCAGTCGGGCAAAGGAGGATGGTCAAGTAAGTGGTCTTATCCCTCATTTAGTCGATGGTGGGGTATCTACTCTTCAGTATGTGGATGATTCGATTATTTTTATGGAGCACGACTTGCAGAAAGCTTTAAACATGAAACTTATACTATGTATTTTTGAACAATTATCGGGTCTTAAGATTAATTTCCATAAGAGTGAACTTTTCTGCTTTGGACAAGCCAAATCGGTAAGAGGACTAGTATAAAGACCGGTTTGGGCGTCAATCTGGGTCATTTCCTTTTAAATATCTGGGCATACTTATTCACTTCCGCAAAATAAAAAATGAAGAATGGAATCCCGTGGAAGACCGTTTTGAAGCAAAGTTAGGGAATTGGATTAGGAAGTTATTATCTTATGGAGATCGTTTGGTTCTCATTAATTCGGTATTAACAAGTTTACCAATGTTCATGCTCTTTTTTTGGAAATACCAATTGAGGTTAAAAACCGTCTCAACTTTTTTAGATCTCGATTCTTTTGGCAAAGTGATAATCATAAAAAAAAAGTATCGGCTAACAAAATGAAATATTATATGTCGGCCAAAAGACCAAGGAGGACTTGGGATTGAAGATCTTGCTACTAAGAATAGATGTCTTCTTAGTAAATGGATTTTCAAGTTAATGCATGAAGAGGGAGTCTGGAAGGAAATTTTAGTAACAAATATTTGCACTCGAAATCTTTGTCACAAGTGACTATTCAGCCGAGTGATTCTCCTTTTTGGAAAGGATTAATGGGAGTGAAACAGGTTTTTTTTAGATAGGGGGCGTTTTCATATCAAGGATGGGACAAGTACTCGTTTTTGGGAAGATGTTTGGCTTAGGGATATGACTTTAGCACAACAATATAATTCGTTATATAATATTTCGCTACAAAAACAAGTAACTGTGGCAGAGATTCTATCTTCGAGTCATATAAACATGTCTTTTAGAAGAGATCTGACAGGGAATAAATGGAACTCTTAGTCACATCTGGTATCTAGATTAATGCAAATCAATTTAATAGAGGAAAATGGTACCTTTATTTGGCAACTTACTGAAAATGGAAAGTTTTCTGTTAAATCTATGTATCTTGATCTAATAAATGGAGACACAAGGTTCCTTAAGAACTATATTTAGAAAATTAGAGTTCCTCTTAAAATCAGAATTTTTACGTGGTTTATCTACTGCAAGGTGATTCTTACTAAAGATAATTAAAAAAAGAAATTGGCAGAGGAATTCAGTTTGCTGTTTTTGTGACAAGGTCAAAACTATACAACACCTGTTTTTTGATTGTCTTTTTGCTAAAATCATTTGGTGCATTATCCATACTATTTTCACTCTACCTCCACCCACTAATATAAATAAATTTTTTAGGAATTGGCTCACGGGAATCCCAAAGAAGAAAAAATACAACATTCGGGTTAGAGCGTGCGCTGTTATCTGGGCAATTTGGAACGCCCAGAATGATGCTAGTTTTAACAACAATCGATCAACATCTTTCTCGCAGGTTATTCTTTTGGTGTCTCACTGGATTCGTATGTGGTCACTTCTGCAACCTATGGAGGACAGACAAGCTATGCATACTGGTTGCGATACTTTGGAGAAGGTTACACGGGGCTTATTTAGCCGGTGTGGGTGGCGATCTGATATTACAATCACCACATGATGGCTCAATGTTTGCTAGTTTTTTCTTTCTATGGCTGATTTCTTTATTAGTCTTTTGTACGATATGTTTGGACTATTTTGTTTAGGCTCTTTTTAAGACCTTCTTAATAATGCAATAAAATAAGTGGTCGTATGCATCACTTTGATGCAGAGGCTGGGGCGCTTGCCTCCGTTTCAAAAAAAATAGTCGTTGTCAGAGTCGTCACGAGGAGCTTCCACCGCAGCGGGGACGGCGGATCCGTGCGAGGAGCTCCCACCACGGGACAATCCCTCACCGGTCGCACGAGCACGCACGGAGATGAAGCCCGGGGGTGCGTACGCGCAGAGCTTCGGTGGCAGCGACTCGTCGCGGTTCGTCTAACGCCGATCCGCCCACTTCCTGGCGGCCTCCAAGTGGACGAAGGCATCATGAGCCGCCTCGGCGACGAAGCGGCAAGCTCCCCCACCTCCGGATCGGTGCTCCCCAAGCCAGTAGCTGCTGCTACGGCTCGACATCATCGGGAATTGCTCGTCGGAGCTGTGGGCTGGCGGCGGTGGCGCTAGGGTTGGGACGTCGGAGAAATGTGGGTTTGGGCCCTCACTCGCTCAGTGGCGCGCTATATGTACCAACCGCAGAGAGTGCTAAATGGGTCGCGGTAAAAAAATTACAGGTCGGGTCGTGTATATGGGCCTCCCTAGAGCCGCACGATTCTCACGGGTATGTAAACTCGCCGGACTTTTATAGTTTCGGGCGGTTTTGATAGAGTTTCTCTAAGAAAATCTTAAGTCTTAGTCAACCCGGGCTGGTCCCGTACTCTTCATCCCACCAAACCATATACTTTCTATGTTTCTGTTTTCCGAACGTCCCTCCATCATATCAAAATAGGTTTGACTTGCACATTTCTTGATTAAGTGCAGCACGATCTAAAATCAGCGCTACTTACACATTTTTAAGAAAAGTACAACTCATGTAAAAAAGGTTGACCACTTGTCGTCGTATTATCGACGAGTACGATATAGGAAGTTTCTCCCAGCATATTTAGATAGAGGTAGGGGAAGGCAGAGATTTGATGGGTAGGAGACTTACCCAGGTTCAGATCCCACAATAGTGACGAAATCCTACTCCTTCTAATCACTATAATGGCTACGCCGGGTTGCAGAGATTGTATGATTCGCTATGCGATTGTATGTTGTCCTAAAGTCTTCCGGTCCAGCTTATAAAGACGTCAAAACCTAAGGTTACAGGTAAGTCCATTGTAGACAGGTTACATAGTCGTACAGTAACTAGTTTTCGTGTCTTGTACTCCAAGGCTCAAACTTCGTCTATGTCGGTACCGTAGCCTTTCTATTTATCCGGTATGGACCTCCCTTTTGTATTCTTCTAACTAGACCGCATAGTAGGCCATAGGCCATGCTACCATCTATTAGCTACTTGGGTTAGCCGAAATAAGGCTATACTATGGTGATACCCATTATGCGTATCCCTAATAGTAGCCCCTAGAGAAATTTAAGATCTGCGTAGTCTTGTCATTGGTCTGTGTATTCTGTGTCTAAGTGATGTCGGAAATCTTGGCAAGCACCATCTTGAAGTCCTCCCGAAAAGCATTGCAAGCTTTTTCTCTGTCTTCAACGTGTAAGCCGGAGAAATGTTGAGTCTTTGGTATTCTTCTCGTAGTAGGATATTATCGGGTTACCTCCAAAGAATCTTCAAATGTGACCAATCATCTGCACCCGTTAGAAAGATGTTGTAGGCCTTAGCCTAGTGTCGCCTTGAAACTCACAAACATGCAGAGAGATAATCATTGTGATTTTTCCGTGTGTGATCTGAAGTGTTGGCAGCAATCGTGAAGATGTGACAAATTTACTGCGCACGTTCGTCGACATGTAGTTCACGCTTACTCTACTAGATTCACACTGCACGAATCTTGACACCCGATGTTACAAATAACCGTGGCAGTCAATCTTTGTCATTTACATCTCCTTCTCCTCCACTTCATCTTCTTCCTTGCGTCAGCCACCACTTCGAGATCCTGACAAAAAACCTAAGCTCCCAATCCTCCACCAGCACATTCCTCATCCAATGGCGGTCCTAAGTACTCTAGTGGATGCGGCATCATCCGGGGCTTCAGTTAATCCTTCCCTAGTGGTGGTGCTGCCACCAGAATCAGAGGTTCCATTGGTCACTGTCGTGGCATAAGAAACCGTTGGTGGTGACCACAAAGTGGATGCAAGTGAGGTCGTTGACGAAGAAGAGGAGGCGGAGGTGGATTCCCAAAAAGGTCCGGAGAGGGTGAAAGGGCCCCCATGTATGGTTTTGGTAATTAATAACAATCTCTATGGACTAATGTGTAAATTGAGTTTCACTTGTAGGTTTGTCCATTGGCATCGCTTGTACCATGTGTTGGTCTCAAGGTTTAAAAAGAAGAAGAAATGCCCAAGGGCTTTGTGCCTATTGGAATCGTGTTGAAGAAGAAGAAGAAGATCAAGATCAAGTATGTCTTGAAGAAGAAGAAGATGAAGAATATGGAGTTCCTTATGGCCATCTTCAAGACATCATCAAGAATTGAAGTGCAAGCTCAAGATGCGTCATCTCTAGAAGATATCATGTTTGAAGCTTGCCATCCTAGGCGTTCATGGAGTGATGAAGACAAGTTCAAAGAAGAGGTTTCCCCATGGAGTATTTCACAAGTCTTCATCAAGCAAGAGCAATCAAGAAAGGCGATCCATCTTGAGAAGAACAAGACGGTCTACATCAAGCTCAAGTGGAATGCTCAAGACAAAGGTATGATCTTGATAGGCTTTCTATTTTACTGGTCTCTTGTAGTGTTGGGAGACTGGGTTTAGGATAGATTGCCGTACTATCAAGAGGGGCTCTCGAGTGGGTACTCGATCATATATTCCAGAGAGAGCTCAAACCTTTGTATTCATAGCATCATCTTTCTTGATTGTTGTTTGGTTCTTGTCCATGTGAGGATCTAGATATTGTAGTTATCATCATAACAAGCTCTAGTTCATAAAAAAATGGATTTCTCTTGAATATCTTATTGCATCCTTGATCTTGCGGGTTTTCTGGCTCCACACCTTGGGAGATATCTCACATATATATTCATGATATTTTCTCTCTTGATTCTACACGTCGTTATCTTTCTAACAAAATTGGTTTCGTCTCGTTTGGAGTTCGGATGCGGAAGTTATTGCATTTCTGGTTTCTAAAGTTTTCGTGACCGGTAGTTCCGGCGGGCCACCAGTAGTACCACTAGGGCATTTTTGCCGCCGGTAGTACCGGTGTAATTTCTGGCCCAACTTCCGGTCACCCCAATTTCGGTTCAATACCCTCTCTGTTTTGGAGTGTCCTATTTGATAGAACTTTGACCGGAATTTCTGGCGATAGTTCAGGCTAGGATTTTTCCTCTTTCGCATTGCTGTTTTGGACCGTTAGCCGGGTGCCACTGGTAGTACCGGCCATCCACCGGTACTACCGGCCAGGGTCATAAAAATCCATAACGGGCAGATTGGGGAGCCCTTTAAAAGGATCTCCCCTTCCCCTTCATGGGTCAGCTCTTTTTCTTGGTTCTTTCCCTTCTCTCTCTCCTCCATTGTTGACCTTAAAGAGCTTGCCCTCTCCCCTTCCCCCTCCTATGATTATTGCATCTTTTTGAGGAATTTGAGATAGGATATCTAGATCTACAACCACCACCAAACCAAATCCCTTCTTTGTGAAGGAATCCTTGGGATCAAGATTTGTGTTCTCCTCTTGTGTTCTTCCTCTCTTATTCTCCCAATAGCTTTTGTAGCTTTGGTGGAATTTGAGAGAGAAGGACTTGCCTCTTGCATTTGGTGCATACGTTTGAGTTCTCCTTAGAGATTCGGTGATTTCAAGCTCTTGGGTTGTTTCTCTAGGTTCTTGGAACCCTAGACGGTTGTGTGGAGTTGTGGTGTGTTCTTGGGGCCTCCAATTGAGTTGTGGAGATTCCCCAAGCTTGTTGGCCTATTGTGGAATTGTGGAGCCTTTGTGGCGTTTCTTGGGAGCCCTCAAATTGAGTTGTGGAGATTCCCCAAGCCTTGTACGGGTCGGTGACCGCCCTCAAGTGTCCCATAGTGGAACATGAGTAGGCCTTTGTGGTGAGCTCACGGGAGAATAGGATGAGCCTTTTGTGGTGCCGGTGAGTTGCGTGCCTTCGCATCTTGGGGTGAGGCCTTGTGTGGCGTTGGGTGAGCATAGAGCAACCAAACCTCAAGGTGAGCCATTTGTGGCATTCGAAGTATATTGCGCCACGACACCTCTCCAACAGAGACGTAGCTTCTTTGGAAGTGAACTTCGGAAAACAAATCATTGTCTCCGCGTCCATGGGTTATCTCTCAACCGAGCCCTTTATTTATGCAATTTACATTGTGGTAGCCATCATGCTTGAAGTATTATATCTTGCTATCACCTTGTTACTTGTCTTGCTTAGCATGGGTTGTTGGTGCACTTTGTGAACCTAGTGAATATAGGTTTTGGCTTGATAAATTAAACATTAAGTTTTATTCCGCATTTATTATAGCCTAAACTGTAATAATTTTAAAACACATATTAACTCCTCCTCTAGGCGACATTCGTTTACCTTTCAGAGGTGCTTCACCCTCAAGCCATCGGAGTTGAGCGACTATCGTGGGAATGGCCACGACATTCGCCACCGGGGGTAGTGATTGATTTGATGAGGGAAAGGGCGAGTGAGCCATATGCGGATCAAGATTGAGGAGACTTAGGGTTTTACCTAGGTTCAGCACCGTAATAGGGTAAAGATCCTCCTTCCTGCTAGATGTATTGATATGTGTGGGATTACAAGGGATTACGATCTCGGCAATGAGGGTAGTGAGATGCCTCTATGGGGGGTATAAAAGCATGTCCCTATAGAGGGTACCCTAGGGAGATTTATATTGTGCTACCTCGCTAGGGTTTTACATGGATAATACCGAATCGGTTAAGATTTTGGTTATCTTGACCTAATACGACTAGGCCTAGCTATGCTCCTGGGCCTTCTACATCTAGTCGCCATGCTCTTAGGACACAATGCTTCCAGTCCCCGTACCAGCGGTCCCACTCATAGTGGGCTTAGTCAGTCGAATCCACCTCTTGGGCATACCCTGTTAGGTATATCCCCATCAGTAATCCCCATGTGCGCCAGGGGTTTGGCGTGGGCTTCAACTTAGCAGTCGAGGTAGGCGGGTCCGAGTGGATGCCTAGTCGAATCGGTGACAAACTCCTCCATTGAAGGGAGAAGTCACATGCTCGACATAGTATTTCAGTCGCATTAGGCGAGTCACGCAAATTGAAGGTCGCCGCTTCACACGAGTGGGGCCGAGCGAGTGAAGTGGAGAGAGTGACCAATTTGGTTGAAGTTGGAATGTCAGCCTGATCAAACTAGCCGTTAGGTAACCTCTAATGGTAACTTCGGCGAAATTACCGCGAAGCAACGACGAATCCAGGGTGCTCCATTAGCTCCCCTATTTAAGGGAGAATGCGTGAGTGGAGCACGGATCTTTCTCCAGACGTTACCATTTCCTTTCTTCTCAACGAGCCTCCTCCAATCTAGATCTCCAAACCAACCGAGCTCAATTTCGATGGCGCCTCCCAAGGATCTCTAGGGGAAATCCAAGTGCACAACGCCGTAGCTGCAATTGTTCGAGGATGGCGGAGTGCTCGTGAAGGGGAACTGGGCGAGTTACAGTGGCGACCGAGGTCGAGCTGAAGCCGCAGGCTGGGGAATTCATCTCATTCCTTAGTTATCTAGAGCGAGGATTGGGGTTTCCCACCGATATCTTCTTCGGGCGCTTTTATGCTTACTACCGGATCAAGCCCTCCTATCTAGGGCCTCACAGCATCGAGCAGCTCACGATCTTCGTCGCGTTCTGCGAGAGATACCTCGGATGTAGGACCTATTTCCCTCTCTGGTTGGAGATGTGCCACAGCCGCATCATCCACGAAGGGAAGGACGGGCCCATGTTGGGTGCTGGCGGAGTCACCTTCTAGGTCAAGCAGAACGCCAAGTTCTTCAAGCTATGATGGCTCAAAATATATTGAGCTCATTGGGAACCCCAAGAGGAAGGTATGATGAGCACAGCAGCAAGTTTTCCCTCAGTTGTGAAACCAAGGTTATCGAACCAGTAGGAGCAAGGAAACAACTCCAAGGTGTTGTTTCCAACTAGGAATCCTGCACAACATAACCATAGAACTTTGTCCCAACTTACAGTGAGGTTATCAATCTCACCGGTTTCGCTGAAAACAAAGGATTAAACGTATTGTGTGGAAGATAGTAATTTCTTGCAGAAAGTAAACAGTAAATAGTAGATGGTTTATCAATGGTAAAAGAATGGACCGGGGTCCATAGTTCACCAGAGGTGATTCTCCTTAAGATAAATAACATGCTGGGTGAACAAATTACAGCGGGGCAATTGACAGACTCGAGAAAGCATACCATGCATATACTAATCATCTTGACTCCTATGAAATTTGATTGGGCATTACAACATTATACATAGACCGTAATCCAACTGCATCTATGACTAATAATCCACCTTCAGGTTATCATCCGAACCCCCTCCAGTATTAAGTTGCAAGCAACAAATAATTGCATTAAGCAAAGTGTGTAAAGTAAACAATACGATTGTCCCATGGACAAAGGATTGCTGTTTTCTCCCTAGTAGCAACAACACATCTAGTACCTTAGAGATTCCTGTCACTTCCCCAGATTACTAGAGGCATGAACCTACTATCGAGCATAAATACTCTGTCTTGGAGTTGCTAGCATCTACTTGGCCAAGATAGCTACTAACAACGGAAAGCATGCAAGATCACCAATAACATAGACATGATAGAATCAATAATCAATCTGAAATAGCATCTCAATATCCATCGGATCCCCACAAACATAACATGTAAGATTACAAATATATGATCTTGATCATGAATGGAGCTCACAAGATCTAAACATGATAGCACAAAGAGGGTAACCAAACATCTAGCTACTACATAGACCCGTAGTCCAGGGATGAACTACTCACGCATCACACTGGAGGCAGGCATGGTGATGAAGAAGGCCTCCAGGGTGATCTCTCCCCTCCGACAGGGTGCCGGGAAGAGCTTCAGATCCCTCCCGACCTAGGGATGGAGATGATGGCGGCTACAGACTCTTTCGTGGAATTTTTGATCGGGTACTTAGGGTTTTCGTCCCGGGAGGCTTTTATAGGCGGAAGGGCAAGGTCGATGGAGCACAAGGGGGCCCACACCCCAGGCCGCGCCGCCACCAGGTGTGGCTGCCCTGGTGCACCACTTCGTCTCCCCTCCGGACTCCGTGTTGCTTCGGGTAAAATATTGACTTTGGCTTTTGTCTGGTCCACTTTCGAGAATATTTCCTTACTAGCTTTTCTGAAACCAAAAACAGCAGAAAATAGGCACTATGGCATCTTGTTAATAGGTTAGTTCCAGAAAATGTATAAAAATACCTCAAAGTATGAACAAAACATAAGAAAGTAGATACTAAACAAGCACGGAACATCAAAAATTATAGATACGTTTATGACGTATCAACATCCCCAAGCTTAACTCTAGCTCATCCTCGAGTAGGTAAGTGATAAAAAAGAATAATTTTTGAGGTGACATGCACCATCATAATATTGATCAAGGTATTTGTAAAACATTGATAGCTGGGATCATAGTACTCTAACATAGACATGAAACTTATAGTTCTAACAATAAGACATACCAACTATGTTGTAACATGAAAAGGTACAAACAAAAGATTCATAAATAACAATGCTTTGAAATACGTTTGTTTGTTTCACATATAGAAAACATAATGAGAATGGTATTCAGCTTGTCCCTCATGGTGTAGCAAAACATAAATGCATAGGACACCTTCAAAGTTCATAAGGGTGACTAGATACAGATAGTTTAATAACAAGCAATATCAAAGTTATGAATCAATCAACAAGTTTTGGGACAATGCTTATTAAACTAAGAATGACCACTATGCTCTCTCAATAGGTGCATAAAGATAGAAGATGGAGACTCAATATAAAAGTAAAAGAAAGGCCCTTCATAGAAGGAAGCAGGGATTCAAGTTTCATAAAGAACTTCCAAAATTTATGGTACTTATTAGCTTTAAGCTCTCATTGCCCCTATCATAAGCATCTTTAGGTGATTAAGGTTAAAGTGAACAAATATGAGGATATGCTTGACATGTTATAAGCTAAAAATCTCATGCCCCTTGCTTACGAGTACCGAACCTCATGCTACTCAACTTTAGTCACAAGTAAGTTCTTGTCATTGTAAATACGTGTGTATCATAGAGAACCACCAACGGGGTACCCCTTGCCCCATGATACAGGAGCTTTCCCATATCAAAATGATAAGGGAACAGACAATGAGCATCTCAACGATCCTTTTATTTCCTATTTGCATAGGTTTTTATTTCCTATTTGCATAGGTTTTTTTATTGAGGATGCTTCATAGATTGCTCACTATGGTTATGCTGCAAGTTTCCACCATGATTAGCCATGGCTTAGGCTAGCCGCCCATGCGTTTCTCTAACACATATACAAACTCCATGAGCTTTACAAGTTCCCCTTTCATTTCACACCGCCGGGATCCATAAGCAAAAGAACATGATATCAACTAAATAAAGTGCAATGTTGAAAGCGTTCCCCATGATAACATGGTTTTGCTAATCCACAACATACAAAGCACAAGCATATACGCAACATAGATGGGCACAATGGTTCAAGTTTATTAAGTGCAATAAAGTAAAGTGTGCCATAAAGTTCGTGAGAGCTTTAATCACTAATTTTCACATAACAAGTTTAATTCAGAAGGTAGATAAAAAACATGAATATACTTGGAATAGCAATAATGCTAATAGGTAGGTATAGTGGACTCTTTGGAATAAGTTGGTTTTATTTGGAGTTGGATGCATGAGTGGAACTCATACTTGGTACATGTGGAGGCTAGCAAAAGACTGGGAGCGACCAACTAAGAGAGCAATAATGGCCATAATCATGCAAAGCGACAAAACATTATTAATTAAAGCATAAAGTGATATTACAAGTCGAAAACTAAATGATGATAGAGGCTATGGTAACTTGGTATAGTCTTAACATGGTGTGAGCATGCGTCAAGTCAACCCAAATAAAGCATCAAAGGAGAATACCATAATATATGCTAAAATAACGCATGATTCTTTCAATGCACATTAAGAAATCTCAATTGTTTGTAACAAATCATGCTACAGAAATAATCACTAAGCATAGAGTCAAAGCAATATCGAACATGACATGATAAAGTCTAGGCCACAGTCAAAACAAGCTCCTTTTTTGTACCACTTATAAGCATGAACTTTCCGACTCTTTTCCAATCCAAATCAACTTATTTGAAACTATGTATGAATGCGGGGGTCCAACCAATTTATGTAAGCAAACTAAGCAAAAGAAAACTAAAAACAAAATGAAGACGCTCCAAGAACAACACAATTCTGTATGAAACAATAAAAATGAAGTGTTTGGAAGAAAATCTGAGATTTTTATTGACGAAGAAGGGGATGCCTTGGGCATCCACAAGCTTTGACGCTTGTACTTCTTGAATATTTCTTGGGATGACACGAGTGGCATCCCCAAGCTTGAGCTTTTGTCCATACTTCATCTTATCACATTATTCTTCCCTACACTTTAAAATTTCCTTCATACAAAACTTCACACAATCTTCATTAGCAACATTAGTGTACTTAGGATAATAAGTCTTTAGGTTCAGTTTCAACACAAGTAAAACTTCCAATAAAGCACAAGCTACTGTAGCAATTTCTTTTAAAAGTTCAAGTGATCAAGGAGAACTCAAAGAGAAAGAGATTAAGAGGCAAATGCAAATAATAGCAGAAATGTGTCAAAACAGACCAGCAGATAAAATCTGGTTTTTCCAAAGACCTTCTATTGCTCAAATCGAACAGGGTTGAAATAACGAAAGTTAGATAACAACCTGGGGCAGAAGCACCAAAAATTACAGCTCAATTCGACGTACAGAGATTTTTCACGAATTTTTATGGTGAAGCACAAAAATCTGTTTCAGAACAACAACTTTCCCAAATCTTATTTCTCTCTCATTAGAGGTTATTATTGGCACAAAAACCACACAAAAAGGATAAATAGATATTATTACAGAAGTAATAACTTCCAAGACTCAACAAAATAAAAACCTACTGAATAAAAATTTGGGTTATCTCCCAATAAGTGCTTTTCTTTAACGCCTTTGAGCTAGGCTCAGTAATTTGAGAAGATGCTCACATAAGAAATATGAATTGAAGAAAAAGATAGCATCAAGGAGCAAATATGATACACATTTAAGTCTAACCCACTTCCTATGCATAGGAATCTTGTAAGAAAATAAATCAAAGAAGCAGATAGTAACAAGAATGGGTAGATAAAACAACAACAACTTTGGAACTTTCAATATAAAGAGAGGTGTTTTAGTAACATGAGAACTCCAACAACCATATTTTTCCCTCTCATAATGATTTTCAGTAGCATCATGAACAAACTCAACAATATAAATATCACACTCATCCTCCTTTGGTAAGCATGGAGGGCGATCAAATAATGTAAGGGGTAAAGAGTTACTCTCATTAGAAGGTAGGCATGGGTAGATACATTCTTCCTCCTTTTGTTCATCACTCTCCTCCTATTTTTCATCTAATGAGCTTTCAGGTTCAAGAATTTCTTCTTCCATAGGCTCCTGCAAGGCATTAGTCTCTTTCGTTGGTGGAGAGCATCTATTAAGATATTTAAGAATATAGTCATTTTCTTCCTTGTAATTATCAAAGCAAAATTTAAGTATATCATAAACCTCATATTTATAAAGTGAATCATCAGTATTTTCAAGCAAATAAGCAAGTTCGAATGCACCCTTCCAAGCAATAAATTCTTCAATTTGTTCCACATCATAAAAGTCATAATTTCCCTTAACATATGAAGATATGGTAACATTATCATTATACTCACATTGAAAAGGGAGGTGTCTATACCTCCTACAGCAACAAAATTTATCAAAGCAATAAGTAACATTATAAGTAGAGCACATGTTTCTAGCAATGGTACACAATTTATCAATTTGTTCCCATAAGAGTTTCTCTTTTGTGACAAGCGGTGTTCCTCATAATATTTTTGTTCTTCCATGAATCCATCTTGCCAATAAGATCTAGTTTTAAAGAAACCAACCATTGATAGAAAGCATGATAAAGCAAGACAATAACATACCAACAAAAATAACAACTATAGTAGGAACTATTTTTTTTTGTATTTTTGATAAAATAAACAAGCAAACAAAGCAGAAATAAACTAAGCAAAACAGAAAATAAAGTAAAGTGATTGGTTGTGAGGGACTCCCCTTGTGAAGATGTCCTTGACTCCCCGGCAACAGCGCCAGAAAAAGGCTTGATGGCTCAAAATATATCGAGCTCGTTGGGAACCCCAAGAGGAAGGTATGATGAGCACAACAACAAGTTTTCCTTTAGTTATGAAACTAAGGTTATCGAACCAGTAGGAGCAAGGACACAACTCCAAGGTGTTGTTTCCAACTTGGAATCCTGCACAACACAACCACAAAACTTTGTCCCAACTTACAGTGAGGTTGTTAATCTCACCGGTTTCGCTGAAAACAAAGAATTAAACGTATTGTGTGGAAGATAGTAATTGCTTGCAGAAAGTAAACAGTAAATAGTAGATGGTTTATGAATGGTAAAAGAATGGACCGGGGTTCATAGTTCACTAGAGGTAATTCTCCTTAAGATAAATAACATGTTGGGTGAACAAATTACAGCGGGGCAATTGACAGACTCAAGAAAGCATACCATGCATATACTAATCATCTTGACTCCTATGAGATTTGATTGGGCATTACAACATTATACATAGACCGTAATCCAACTGTATCTATGACTAATAATCCACCTTCAGGTTATCATCCGAACCCCCTCTAGTATTAAGTTGCAAGCAACAGATAATTGCATTAAGCAAAGTGTGTAAAGTAAACAATACGATTGTCCCATGGCCAAAGGATTGTTGTTTTTTCTCTAGTAGCAACAACACATCTAGTACCTTAGAGATTCCTATCACTTCCCAAGATTACTAGAGGCATGAACCCACTATTGAGCATAAATACTCCCTGTTAGAGTTGCTAGCATCTACTTGGCCAAGATAGCTACTAGCATCTACTTGGCCAAGATAGCTACTAACAACAGAAAGCATGCAAGATCACAAATAACATAGACATGATAGAATCAATAATCAATATGAAATAGCATCTCAATATCCATCGGATCCCTGCAAACACAATATGTAAGATTACAAATAGATGATCTTGATCATAAACGGAGCTCACAAGATCTAAACATGATAGCACAAAGGAGGAGAACCAACCATCTAGCTACTACATAGACCCGTAGTCCAGGGATAAACTACTCACGCATCACACCGGAGACAAGCATGGTGATGAAGAAGGCCTCCAGGGTGATCTCTCCCCTCCGACTGGGTGCCGGGAAGAGCTTCAGATCCCTCCCGATCTAGGGATGGAGATGACGGTGGCTACAGACTCTTTCGTGGAATGTTTGATCGGTTACTTCGGGTTTTCGTCCCGGGAGGCTTTTATAGGTGGAATGGCAAGGTCGGTGGAGCACCAGGGGGCCCAAACCCCCTGGTGGCGCGCCCCCCCAGTCTGCGCCGCCACCAGGTGTGGCCGCCCTGGTGCGCCACTTCGTCTCCCCTCCAGACTCCGTGTTGCTTCGGGTAAAATATTGACTTTGGCTTTTGTCCGATCCAATTCCGAGAATATTTCCTTACTAGCTTTTCTGAAACCAAAACAGCGTAAAACAGCAACCGCATCGTGGCATCTTGTTAATAGGTTAGTTCCAGAAAATGTATAAAAATACCTCAAAGTATGAACAAAACATAAGAAAGTAGATACTAAACAAGCATGTAACATAAAAAATTATAGATACGTTTATGACGTATCAAGCTGCTGCTGCCAAAGAAGGTAGCCAACGAGTGGAAGAGGTACTGGTTCTATGGCAAGGAATCTACCCCCACCGGCGAGGTGGAAATCCCGGCATACAGCGCGATGCGGAGCAATCCACGATGATTGTCGACGAAGAAGCTCTCCGAGGACCAGAGCATGGTTGTGGTGGAGATGTGCTCCCATGAAGGAGCTAGAGGACAAGGGGTTGATGACGATCAACCTCTACAATTGTTGGCTCGGACGGTGGCTTGTGCCACTCGCCACCCGAGCCCACTGGATGTATGAGTACACCGGGTTGACGGACTCGATGAAGTCATCCCATGTAGTGTGTGCCACGAAAGATTATGTCGCGGCCCAGAAGAAGATTACAGATGCAAAGTTTACTGATTTGACGGAAGGACTTCGCCCATACAGGCCAGGAGCGCAACTGGCCCCCACCGTAAGTCCTCCCTACTCGAGGTCGCTTCCCTGTTTGACGTTCGAGTCGAGTTATTGACTCACGTTATTCGTTTTGCATTACATACCTTCCAAATTTTGGAGCACTAGCCGCCTCCACTCAACGAGGAAGTGTTAGAAGAACTTCTGGAGGAGAGCGAAGGAGATGCCTTCGAGAGTGAGGAGGAGGAGAGCGAGGAGAAGAACGAGCCTGCCTTCGTGCCTTGGAAGACATGTGTCTAGAATCGTCGTGAAGAGGATAATGAACCTACAGTTTTCTATACGAGTAACAACAAGTCAAGTGTTACTGCCAAGCACATTGACATAAAGTATCATGTTGTGAAAGATATGATCCAGGATCATAACTATTGATGTTAAGCATATTAGTACTACTCGTTTGCTTGCGGATCGGCTAACGAAAGGCTTACCACCCAGTATTTTTTGTGAGCATGTTGCCGACATGGAACTACTGGAAGTCCTATGATTCTGGAATATAGGGACCACTACAAGGAACCACTCCCATTAAGTAAAATATTATCCATTTCAAAATACGCTGGTATGCCATAAGTGCTGAGGTTCTGCCGCATTTCATTGGCTATTGTAACACCTCACTTTGGTATTCCTATAGAGAATGAACCGATGAAGTTTAAACCTAACGATGAATGGAAGGATGTTGGTTGATCTGTCAGTTTTAAAGAAAACAAAGATTCAGAGTTTCAGAAAAATAAAAGACAGAGTCAAAACATGATTAAAGATAAGGATAAGGTGGAGCCCACGAACCAACGCTCGGTCCTCTTCTCGTACGTAACAAAAACGTTCTGATCAGGAGCGTCGCTAACCTACTCGTGGTTTGTGGCCCCCTCTTATGTGCGAAAATAAAAGGAAAAGCCCGATGGCTAGCGATCTATAGTCATCTAGCCCTGCCGTTCCCCAACTACCACATACGTCTACTTCGATCGCAGACCTCACACAAGCAGCCGGAACGATGGATCCTCGCCGTGTCGTGCCGGGGCAGTGTGAGGCCAGAGGGCAAAACCTTCCACTGGCCGTCTGCGTCGACTACAGAACAAGTCTGTATCAACCAAAGAGTAATGGCTTCATCGGACTCTAGCACCGAGTAAAGATCCAGTCTACCCTTTTGTTCACGTTATTCTAAGCGCGCTGCCATGTTGATGGAGGCACGAGGGGATCGAGGGATTGACGAGAAGACGGCTAGGGCCGGAAAAAAAAACAGAGGGCCGTTCTATAATATCTAGTGGATGAGTTTACTTACCAGCTACTAGAGCTCGATCCAATCGAGTCTGCATAGATCAGAGCGTATCTGAATAATTATCAGAGTATCTACTACAGCTATCTCACCCATAAATTTAACTCGGCAGCAAGTACGTACCACATAACGCACAGATGGCGAGCGGCGGCGACCCAACCTGAATCCCCCATCCCGTCGCCCCACAACGAACTGGCGACCTCCGATAGGGCAGCCGGCGACCAGGAGCACTGGAGCAGCAACCCAGCGAGGCTCGGACCCTCCGGCCCCGGCCTGGCGGTCGGCGACCAGCAGCACTGCAGCAGACCAGCAGCGAGTCAGCGACCCCGACTCCTCGAGTACTGCTCGACGGCGAGCAACGACCAGCAGACGAACCCCTCCATCCTTTATTCTTGGTAAGGGACTAAGTTGTATTGACTCGTATTGTGGATTTGTGGCATCTAATTGGGGATTTCCCGTCCAGTGTTAGCACGTCGTCCTCAATCCTAAATTTCTAATTGGTGATTTTGTTGTTGTTTGAACTGCAGATTGTCCAATTAGCTTGTTGAGTAATTGATTGCATTGGGACTTTGGGAGAAAAGAGATCAGTGTTTCGTTGGTAGCATATATATATATGGATCTTATCATACATGTATTTTGCAGCAAATGTGGCCGGTGACTTTTGGTGACATCCTGAATTCACGCAAACAGAAGGAAACAAAACACTGCCGGACGAACTAATATGGCGAGGCCGCACGCCATGGTGGTTCCGTACCCGGGCTCCGGCAACATCAACCCGGCGCTGCAGCTGGCCAAGCTGCTTCACCGACACGGTGTCTACATCACCTTTGTCAACACTGAGCACAACCACCGCCGCGTGCAGGCCACCGTGGGCGCTGCTGCTGTGCGCGGCCGCGAGGGGTTCCGGTTCGAGGCCATCCCGGATGGTCTGGTCGAGGCTGACCGGGACGCCGGGGACTACGATCTCGGCCTGTCTGCAGCCACGAGCCACCGGTGTGCGCAGCCGCTCAGGGAGCTCGTCCGTCGGCTCAACGGCACGGCAGGCGTGCCGCCGGTGACGTGCGTGATGCCAACGGCGCTGATGAGCTTCGCTCTGGACGTGGCGCGGGAGCTGGGCCTCCCGAGCATGGTGCTCTGGGGCGGGAGCGCCGCCTCGCTCATGGGCCACATGAGGCTCCGGGAGCTCCAGGAGAGAGGCTACCTCCCTCTCAAAGGTAAAAAACTTATTATACATGCTGCTTGTCGCCATCAATCGAGTAATATGCGAGTTTGAAGTTTTGATAGTTCTTTAGCTATTTGAATGATGATTTCTTGTACTCCTCTGTTTCATGGTTTCTGCTTCGGTGCTCCACCCCTGAACTCGTTGACGGTAGAGATTAAAACATACCCCTTCATAATTAGGGGTATGATGGTCTTTATTTAATTTGGAAGAAAAATGGTAGGGATTAACACTGCTATGCTACGTACATCACGTATCAGTTCGCTTTATCTGATTGTAAGGTATATTTAACCAACCACAGCCAAAAATCCAATTCGCCTCACGGGTACAAATGAACTCATTGTGTGAAAACATATTTCAAATATTAAAATATTTAAAAAATATGTGCATGTACATTCAAACACTACGTAAAGTTTACGGGTGAAAAGAACATTTTAGATGTCCTATGTATAAAAGACAAATTTCAGTGCTCCAACGTGTCTATTCACGAACATGTTTTTATCTTTTGACACAAGCCACATAAACTGTTCATTCTTTCTGGAATGTCCGGAAGTGTATGCAAAAAAAAAATCAGATTTTTTTGACAATTTAAAATTTATTTTTATGTATTTTTTTTGTAATAGGAGCATTTGCACCTAGGAGCCAAAAACACTACCTCCGACAACATCTTCCTACTCCGATTCTTTGAAGAGATTAGGCCATGAATGGAGCTTGCCGATGTCTTGTCAACCGCCGCCAGTGTCAAACATCCTTCGATAATATCCTCGTAACAACATGGTTGGGAAGATCAACTGTAGGCGAAGCGCAACGTACTGCTGGAGTCATGGAGATGTATAGCGCTGCACACTCGGTCAGTCACAAGTGCGGCAGGCTGGCGTGATCGGCCGTGAAGGTTTGTTGAAACACTGGCAATGGTCGCGACACAATTCTACATGGTACATCTGCAACTTTTTCAATAGATCGGTGGAATTACGCCAAAAAAAAGAGAGTACCATGTAGGGAATATGGGCTATTTAAAATCTAGGATTTTATTGATATAGTATCCTTGTACAGCGTAGGCAACTATCCGAATTGACATGGGCGTACTGTTTAGTCGGCAAAATATTTACTGGTAGTAGGCAGGTGGACGAAATTAGCCTTTTCAAGTTTTCGAGCTTCATGGTCTTCATCCTGTTTCATATCCTGTTCGGTTTTGCAGACGAGAGCTTTCTGACGAACGGCCACCTTGACAAGACGGTCATCGACTGGATTCCCGGCATGCCGCCGATAAGCCTCAACGACATTTCCAGCTTCGTCCGCACCACCGACCCTGACGACTTCGGCCTCCGGTTCAACATTCTGGAGGCCAACGGCTGCACTAAAGCCGGGGCGCTCATTCTCAACACCTTCGACGATCTCGAGGCCGACGTCCTGGAGGCACTCCACGGCGAGTACCCGCGCATCTACACCATCGGCCCCCTGGGCTCCCTCCTCAGCCACCACATCACGGACGATGACGACCCCTCCACCGGCGGCCTGAGCCTGTGGAAGCAGGACACGGATTGCCTCGCGTGGCTGGACAAACAAGAAGTCAGTTCCGTCGTGTATGCCAACTTCGGCAGCCTCACGGTCCTCACAGCCGACCAGCTGGCGGAGTTCGCTTGGGGCCTGGTGGACAGTGGCCACCGATTCCTATGGTCCATCAGGGACAGCCTCGTCCCTGGTTCGGGCTCTCTGCCGCCGGAGTTCATCACAGCCACGGCAGGGCGGTGCTACCTGACCACATGGTGCCCGCAGGAGGAGGTGCTGCGGCACCCAGCCCTAGGGTGCTTTCTGACGCACAACGGGTGGAACTCCACCTGCGAGAGCGTGGCTGCTGGGGTGCCCATGGTGTGCTGGCCCGGGTTCGCCGACCAGTACACCAACTGCAAGTACGCATGCGAGGTCTGGGCCGTGGGCCTCCGGCTTGACGATGTGGTGAGGCGGGAGCAGGTCGCCGGTCATGTCAAGCAGGCCATGGAGGCGGAGGAGATGCGGAGGAGTGCGGCGGGATGGAAGGCCAAAGCGCAGGATGTCGCTGCCCCTGGTGTGGATCCTCGTATGAAAACTTGCACAGCATGGTGACAGCGCTCGGCTCTGTTAGCGCTTAGTTAGTCTGAAGCACTGAGTCACGTTAACCTAAATGCAAGCATGTTCCATCTCCAATTTTCCGTTTAAAACTGCTGGCGATAATGACCAATAAAGTGCATGTATAATGATGTAAAACTGCTGGCAGTGCTGGCAGATATTTGGCACTCTGTATTTCGCTTATCTGCACAATATAAGCTGCTTTCACGTCTGAACAGTACTGCCTTTTGTTTTGAAAAAGAGAACAGTTCTACTTTTCAGATGTATAGGATCGTGTACCGCATATAGATGGATTTTGGATACAATTTCAGTGTGCCGTTGTCAGGCCATCTCCAACATCAAAACGGTCTATTTTCATTTGTTTGGGTCGCCGGCAGACAGGAACGGAAACGATGTCCGTTTGGGTTGTGGCCTGCACCCAACGAGCGACGCATTCCAAATTCTCTTTTCTTTTCGTGCGCTTCACGCGCTTTGTGTCACCTTTCGGTCACGCTTCACGCGCCCACCTGCTTTCCACGCTTCCGTCAGTTTTTCGCACACGGCCACCTAGTTTTTTCGCGCGCCAATTTCTCCCAGCTTTTCTTTCTCACCCAGGCCGCGGTTGGGCTACGCACACTCAGCTATGTCTTCTAGGCTCTACCAATCTTCCTACCACTTGGTGGTCACGCTTCACGCGCGCCTGCATGCTTCCCACACCTCCGCCAGTTTCCCGCACACGGACACCTGGTTTCCTCGCGCGCCAATTTCTCCTGTATGTAGCTTTCCTTTCTCACCCAGACCGCCGTTGGACTATCGTACACTCAGCTATGTCTTCTAGGCTCTACCAACCTCCCTACCACTTGGTATGAGCTGTCCTAGGCCACACAAAGGCGCTACCCACCCTTGCCGACGACGAGGAGGGCGAGGCGCAAGAGGATGAAGAGGCGGGGATGGATGACTTCAACGAGGAGGACGAGACAGAAGAGCATGTCGACCAGGAGACTCTCCTCGCCTCCTTCGAGACTGCATGCGGGAAGAAAGCGCACGTGCCTCCATCCGCGAGGCGAACGCAGCCATCGAAGGCCATGTCTTGGAGCTGTCGCGTGAAACCACGACAAGGGAGGATAGGGGCCAGCTTCTCTTGGCCATCGAGAGGGGGGCGACCCCTTCTGCATGCCCAGAGGGAGGACGAGGCGGCTTCTTGCGAGGTTGGCCACCTTCGGGTGCTGGAGCAGACCCATACGACCCCATAGAGTTGTGGTGGTGAGTAGGCATGGCTGGCGGCGCACGACAACAGTGGAGGCATATTGCCTGGCGCTCGAAGAAAGGGAGGCGAGAAGAGCAAGAGCAGCTATTTGCATGGAGAGCAAGGGTGGTAGCCTGGCCGACATCATCGGCCCCAATGGCAGCGAAACGTTATAGTAGGGCAGATCTAGTTTTAAAAAGGACTTTGTAATGGTGGTTTTTATTATTTTTGACAAAATAAATACATTAATATCACGAAGATATCAATTACGTCCAGCCTCTGCACCAACACGATGTCCAAAGAAAACAGGGATGCACCTAGCCAAGAACGAAAAAAGTAGAAAAGGAAAATAATGACCCCGTCACGATGTACAACGGCTCGCAACTGAAGCACTAGAGCAACCAACCGAAGCACTAGAACAACCACCCAATATTGCTAGGAATATGCGCAAGAGGCAATAATAAAATTGTTATTATATTCAACTAGACTTCTCTCTCCGCCCCCCCAGAGCGCGGTCGGTAGGCAGAGCCCTACATGATATGACTGGGCTACATCTACGTGTAAGAGAAAATATCTGTTTTCGGAATGCTAAGTAACACCGCGTTGTTCTTGTAGTGTGAGTCTCTGTGCGGCTGAAAACCGCTCCCGCACCGCTAAATCCTATGAGAGACTTCCGAAGCACGTAGTCTACGGTTTAGTCGGCGCTAAATTCGTGCATCACAATATTGCTGGATGTGCATCGGTGTTTACCGTGGATGATTCTTTATACCGTTTTATCATCTCCAATGACATCGTAGCTACTAGAGGCGCGCCAACAAAGAAAACGACGTTTTCTCTTTCATGCATTCTGAGGTTGTCAGTCGTGCATTCCAAGATCGTCATTTGTGAGCAGATACACACTACAAGTTCGCGATAGAGATAAGTTTTCACATCCAAAAATCATAGGCATTATGTGGTTCTATCCATATCACATGTGTGGTTGTAAGATAAAACTGCAAGATGGAACATGATTAAAACATTGTACAAACGTAAGAACTAAGAAAGCACAGTATTAAAGGAGATATGCCTTAGAGGCAAATAATAAAGGGTGTTTATTATCATATCTCATTAGTTTATAATAGTTTTATACCATGCTATAACTATGTCAATCTGAAACATTGATACATGTGTATGTAAACAAACCAAAGTTCCTAGTGGCCTCTATTCAACTAGTTCATTGGACAACCGATGCCCAAGGTTTCCTGTTCATGGAGTATTTATATCAATTAACAATAAAGTCATATCATTAGTGAATAATGTGATGGATATTACCCAATATAAGTATTGCGACACGATCAAATCACAAAGTTCATCGTTGCAATAATGAGAAACGAAGTATCCTACTACTTAAACCGTGATATCATATCTAATCACTATCACCTGAGGCTGCCTTATCTGCATCAACCGTCACACTACAACATGGTGATCATAAAGGTGACTATGAGGTATTCCAGAGGGATATGTTGATGCTGAAGGGAATATGCCCTCAGAGGCAATAATAAAGTTGATATTATATGTATTCCAAGTATATGATAGATATTTATTTTGCATGCTATAATTGTATTAATACGGAAACATTTATACATGTGTGTTTAATAAACAAATAGAAAGTTCCTAATTATGCCTCTCTTAAACTAGCTCGTTGATTAATAAGATGATCAAAGTTCCCTGATCATGGACATTTGATGTCGTTAATGATGAGGTCACAACATTTGTGGAATGATGTGATGAACATTCATTCGAAGTATAGCATTATGATCAAATTCATTGTGTTTATATTTCTATAACATCATATGAAGTAATCCTAGTCCTTAGACCATGAGATCATGTTAATCACTAACACTGGAAGAGTATCTTGATAACATCAAACGTCACACCGTGAAAGGGTGACTATAAAGGTGGGTTCAGTACTACGAATGTGTTATGTAGAGGATCATGGATCAAGAGTAGGACTTGTCCATCCCGATGACGGATAGATATACTCTGGACCCTCTCGGTGATATCACATTAAGAATAGCTTGCAAGCAAGTGATGTGATCACTAGAATGTTATATCACGGGAACGGGAAAAGAGTGCATGTTGGTAACAAGATCAAACTAGGTATAGAGATACCAATGATCGAATCTCGGACATGTAATATATTGTGAGACAAAAGGATTAAGTTACTAGCGTTGAAGGTTTTCACAATCACAGAAGTCATCGTTAAATGTATGGGAGTTAGTATGGATCTCCAGGTCTCGCTTCTGATTATTAATCTGAGAGGGGTCTCGATCATGTCTGCATTATTTACGAACCGTAGGGTGACAGACTTAAGGTATACCAACACCATTTGGAGCAAATATGTTCTAGACGAAAGAATTGCAAAGCGCTGGAATTATTTCAATGGACACCGGAATTGTCTCGGGTGAAATTGCTGAAATTGGTTCTACATGTGATATTAAAATATTGTGGGGGTTTTATGTGAATGTTTGTTAATTAAAGTAATTAACAAAATTCTGAATAAAATAAATAAAAGATTTTTATTAAATGAGAGTTGTATTAAATTTGGTGAAAATTTAATGCATATGAGTGGGATTTTTGAGTGGAGAAAATGGAGGGGCAATTTATGTGAGTGGAGATCCCTCCACATGAATGAGGAAGAGGTGGGGGCACCCCCCCCATGGTGCGCCGACCATGGGGAGGGGCTGCCCCCTCTCTTATAAAAGGCCCCCTCTCACTCCTCGCTCACACCTCCTCGTGAAGGATCCCTCTTCCTCTCTAGAATTTTTCCTCATGGCCTCGGATTAACGAGATACATTTTCTTGATGGCATTTCGTATGGAAGGAGTTGATGCTTCCACTGCATCGCTGGAGCAAGGAGGTGAAGGTTGTTCGGTGGCTTGAACGTGTGTGCGATCACGGATGCGCTGTTGAGTTGTGGAGCTGGACTTCTTCTCGATCCTGAGATCGGCAAGCGTTCGACTACATCATCCACGAGTTCAACCTCATTACACTTTGTCGGTCTACAAAGGTATTTTCTCTATGGATGTATATCCACCTGTAGCTAGTATCTAGTAGATAGATCTTGGTGCTTAGTAGTTCCCATCGTAGGGAATTTTTTGTTTTTTATGATGCGAACCCAACAGTAGTATCAGAGCCTAATCTATGCGTATATGCTTTGCACGGGTAGTACACATATGAGTATGTGGGCGATGATGATCATGTTATTGCTTCTTATATGTATTTTGGATATTGGTGACATAGTGGGATGAAGCGGCCCGGACTAACTTTACATGTCCTTGCACATGAGACCAGTTCCACGCTTGATATGCAACTAGTTTTGCATAAGTGGCTAGCAGGTGTCAATATTTGATTTACAACGAGTTGCTAATAATTTAGTTACCATCATTGTGGTTCCATGTTCGTAGGTAAGACCGGTTCTATCTTCAAAAGCCATAAGCCATGTAAAACTTGCAATGGATAAATTAAAAGTGTCTAGTTTAGATTGTTGCTGGGCTAGTGTCATGATATGGTAATATTATATGTTGATGTATAGTTGATACTCTTAAAACACACCAAACGTGTAAATTCCATAGACCTTGGCCTTACACACAGAGGAATGATAAAGATCATACCACGATGCACATGATAGTGATCAAGTACAAGAACAATATCATTTCACTTTACACATATGATGTTTGCATCTTATATTGCTTCTTTGGCGTTTTAATAGCATTATAAGATGATCCCTCATTTAGATATCAAGATAAAAATGTGTTCTCCCTTAAGTACGCACCGTTTATGTTTCGCCACTTCAAGACATCACGTGATGATCTGGTGTACTTGAATCCACGATCATATTTCGGGTGTAAGACAGTTTTACACACGCGAGTACTAAGGTTCTTACTTGGCAAGCCTAGCATGTACAGAGATGGCCTCGGAACACGAACCGAACACTATAAGAAATTTGGTGATACATGACCCTCCATATTGGTCATTGAAAGGTCATAGTTTCTAGTTTATGAACTTTTTGTGACCAAATACAGATGGTCAAAAGCTAAGCATCACTAGTTAAACACCACAACCTTTTTTCTAAATTGGTGATAGACGTCTATGACCAATATAGATGATCACAGATTCTATGACCAACTATATTGGTCACAGACTGTCTGCTCTATCTACGTAGGATCCTGCGTGGCCAATCCTACGTGGTAAATCTGTGACCAATTAGAAAGGTCGTCGATCAGATTTAGCCAAGTTCAGTTAGGTGTTTTATATGGGACAAGCCCAATAATTATGGTCTTTTTACATGGCCTGCTTGGCTATTTGTAGTCCATTTCTGTTTTGGCCTTGGGCTTTTAGGGTTCATTTCTTGTTTGGGTTGTAGACTTTTTTTACATGGCTGCTTGGCTATTTTCAGTACATTTCTCTTGGGCCTTGTGTAACACCCTCGAATCAGCCCTATGCAAATTTTAGCGATTCCCGCCAAACCTACACAGAAATGATTCAAAGATGCCCACCAGGCACTTGCGTGCGGGTGAAAAACAAAGTAATATCATTACACATTAGTCCACGATGGAACGCACATAACATATATATACAACAACGACTCCATGAGTCAAGAATACATATAGATAATACAAAGATCCAATCACCTTGCAAACGATACAACATCCGAGTATGGATAAGATGCAAATGGGGCTAAGATCCCTGAAGAATAACCAATTGCGTCCATAACCCTGCCCAGGCCAACCGGAAGGGTAACCCTGCTAACCACGACAAACTTATACCTGTTAAACAAAAAGGGGTGCCGACAAAGGGCAAAAGAAAAAAAGGGAGCGATCAGTACTGAGGCTAGTACACGGCGAGTCTAGAATTCGGCAGCTCTCGCCTACATAGGTATGGTGGACTGAAGCGGCAGCGAAGCATGCACTAAACAACCTATAGAGACTCGGTACAACTGTCGGCTATTAGAGAGGGATAAGAAAGACTTATTCGGGACCAACCTGATACTAACACCAATCATACCCATCCTGGTATTTTCCCCTCGAGACCAAACAAGGAAGTTAAACCTAGGAACTCACATAGTTGGTAGTTTTATTCATTCCATTATAGTTGTAACACTTACTAGTCAGATATAGATAGCACGAGTCATCCTGATATCATAAGCAATGGGCAGTTTTAGTTAACCATTCCATTGTAGTTGCAATACTTACTAGTCAGATACAATTAGCTAGAGATATCCCAAATCCATCCGTTGTTGGCACTTTTATTTACTCATTCTATTATAGTGAATCTGATTACTAGACATGTCAAAGTCAAATTTATAGCAGTACTTTAGTTACAGTTGTCTATGATCGAGATACTGTGCTCCAAGTCGTCCATAACCGCGGACACGACTTTCAGAAAGATTTACCCTGCAGGGGTGCACAAATAGCAACACACGCACGATCAACCTCGGAAAAACCAAATAAAAACCCAACGAGGCTTTCGCGACAAAGCAATCACAAGATTCATAAAATATTTCAGGGGGCCAACCCACTAAGCTACCCGCAACAAAGTTGGCTGGCTCCGAGATGGACCTAGGGTTTGCGAGAACAGCTGTAAATGACTGGAAATCCTGAAAGTGTGACTGGACTTGTCGATACCAAGGAATTGTGTCACGATCCTAAACAGTACAGGTGCTCCATGCACAATCGTAAATAAAGCAGTAAAGCATGGCATAAGTACAGGATAGTAATAAATCCCCAAACTAGTTTGTGGCCCTAAGAAATAAGAAATGGAAATCTCCGGCTAAGGGAATTCATGGTCCCACATGCGGATAGTGCGATAGTCAAGGAACCGGTATCAAGTACTCAGGACCTATGGGACACAAGTGAGCGGTTAAAATCCAATTATTAGCTATTTTTTACCCACCGGTGCCTCTACACTAGTTATATCTATTGCCAGCATTTTAATTATCAAGTTGAAATTAAAGTCATGATCATCTTCACCATTAAAAATGTGCCAACTTTCCCAACAATGGTGGAACATCAATGACGCAAAGCAGCACCTAAGCAAGCAACTACGACTTGCAAGGCCGATAGTCTATCAAAACAACAGGCAATAGGATGTGTCCAAGGCAATATAGAGGCTGCAGGGAATATAAATGGTGCACAGGAACTAAAGCATCACAACACAGATAGCAATAGATCAACAGGAGGAAGTAAAGACTATAAATACAAAATAGGTTGAAAGGTGGAGAATGCTCGCTTGGAAAACATTGCCAAAGGTTCATCCGAAGATCGGGTCGACACTCGCATCAACTCATCGGCCTAATTCGTGAAGAAGCAAAACACTAGAAAAAAAACCGAATGCACTATTTATTACTATGGTAGAAGATCGAGCATGATACATGTATGATGTATGACATGACAAAGATGCGATGCGACTAGACAAAATTAAGTGGAACCGGGGTCCCCGACAATTAATTAATGGGTTCATGTTGTTTAGGTACCCTGTAATTTAAATGTTGCATTAACAAGGTAATTTAAATGGAACTACACAAATTTAAATGGAGCCAATATAAGACAAGATCAGCCCGCACATGGTCTCCATATTTAATTTAGGTGAATCATCTAAATACCCCCAAGCAACCACAATATGTATGCGAGTATGAATGGTTTAATATGCAACAAGTATATATAGCATTTATAAAATAGGGATATCAGATCGGGGTCACACATCGGGGTTCGGCGATCTTGGGGTTCCGAGGGTTCGATCTCGGATCGAAGAGGAGGAAGACAAAGCCAGGGTACCAAGGTTCGGGCTTCGTATCCGTGAAGCAGATCTCGATGTGCCATGATGGAGATCTTCGGGTTCAACGGGCTTCAGTTCCATGTTGTCGATCTTGGGGTTTCAGCATCAATGTTAGGTGGCGAACTTGTCAACGGGTTGGCCTTGTCACCGAGGAGACCTTGGTGAATCCTATTGGCTTTCTCACGGTAGCATGTAACCCTACATATCCTTGGTGTTGGGTAGCAGCAGGTCATCGAAACGGAAGAGAGCAAAACTGCTAGATCGTCAAGAGCTCACTATAGCAGCATCACTGCATGCAAACAAAAATAAGCATGAGAACTGGCCCTGCAGTGGAGACGCACCGGATCAGACGAGTAGCACGGGTCGACGATGCACTGGAGCGAACCTGGCCGGACGCAGGCGCTGCCTCGGGGAGGAAGACGCGGGCGCGACGGCGGTGCCCGACATGGTGGAGGTCGAGGGCGCCGACGGAGAGGAGGTGGGAGGCCGCGGTCGGGGAGCTCTGCAAGGTGGCGGTGCTCTTCAAGGCGAGGAGGCGGCCGAGGCTCGCTCGCTTGGCATAGGCGGCGGCAGCGCACCTGCGGGATCGAGATGTAGGGCCGCGGCGCAGGTTCGAGAGAGGGGCAGGCGATGGGGATTGCAACGGGGCGGGGAATCGCGAGAGGGAGCGAGGTTGGTAGGGTGGGTCATGGTTGCGAGAGAGAGGAGCAGGGGTGGGACGCGAGCGAGGTGGTGGGGTCCATTGGTAGGTCGATCACTAAGTGAGCGGGTGTTTTGAAGGGCGGGCGGTATTTGTCTTGACGCTGGCGTGTCGAGTGCGATGAGCCAGGTGCATGCAGGACGGTTGGTTTTGCTGAGGTGCTGTGTGTGTGGTTTGCTGCGCGCACAGGTGAGTGCAGCAGCACACGTGTGGGGTTAGGTGTGGGTCAAGGGTAGGTTAGGGTTAGGGTTTGGGGTGTTTTAGGAATAGGGTTTGGTTGGGCTGGGTCATAGGTGGTCTGTTCGGTTGGGCCTTTGGCCTGACCGGCTGGACTTCCTCCCCGGATAAAAACTTTTATTTTTATTAGATTACTATTTTATTTTAAAAGCCTTTCGTAAATAGTTTTTAGACAAAACAAAATATCCGGAAGAGCCGGGTTTTTTAATTTGAAATAGAGAAGGGGAGTAATTAGAAAACAAATTAGGCTTTTATAAAATAGTTTTAGCCTAACCTATGCATGATGACATGACAATGCTCAAATGCAATGTGGCATGATAACATGAGCATGTGGTCATGATGATGCACAAAAATAAAACAACAGGCGATTTTCTAGTAGTGGTTTTATCGGGGTGCTACACCTTGGCCTTTTTCTGGTTCAATTATTTATTTGGTCTTGGACTTACACGGTCCATTTTCAGCCTAATGTCAATATTAGTTGGGCCATGGGCTTTATAGAACCCAAACAACACTAGGCCCAGCTTGTCAGCCAGATTTCAGTTTCCACTATTTGAGTAAATAAACAACATTTAAGCAAGGAAATCAAAAAATAACACGGCCGATTTTTCTACAGTCACTACAAGAAAAGTTTCCTTCCGCAATGAATTGGCCCGACGGTCCTCGTAGAAGGCGCGTCTTCCGCGATGAAATCCTCGGCTCGACCGTGGTTGATGAAAAACTTTTTTTCTAGTTTCGCGGCCCTCTACTATGACAGATCTATTAAAAATATGAAGGAACCTCGGCCAGCGCGTGGCAGAAGCATGATTTTTGTTTCCTCGCGCGATGTTGACTCGCCGAAGTCTTTTGAGGCGTATGGGTCCCAGACGTCAGTGTCTCTAGCAGACCATACTTTTCGGCCACGCCTCTCGGATTTGAACTCGATAACGTAGCTCGAGGCATCTGTCGTTTAGTCAGGCTGCTAGGTCCCACATGTCAGCCTCTTATTAGAAGGATCGTGTGTATGATGGAATTTTTTCCTTCGCTCGCGCTACCCTACTCCGAAGTTGATAGCGCTGCTCGATGCATCTACCGTCTAATCAACCTCCTGGGACCCGCATGTCATCCTCTCATTAGAAGAAACGTGTGTATGATGGAGTTTTTTCCTTCGCTGGTGCTACATGTTCCGAGTTGATAGTGCTGCTCGACGCATCTACCATTTAACCAACCTCCTGAGCCCCACATGTCATCCTCTCATTAGAAGAAACGTATGTATGATCGATTTTTTTCCTTTGCTCGCGCTACCCTGTTCCGAACTTGATAGAGTTGTTCGATGCATCTCGTTTAATCACGACGCTGGCCCCATATGTCACCCTCTCATTAGAAGAAACATGTGTATGATGGATTGTTTACCCTCTGTCGCGCCTTCGTGTTCCGAACTTGATAGTGTTGCTCGCTGTATCAGCTGTTTAATCAAACTCCTAGACCCTACATGTCATCCTCTCATTAGAATAAACGTGTGTATGATAGAATTTTTTCCCTTGGTCGCGCCTCCGTGTTCCAAACTTGATAGCGTTGCTCGCTGCATCAGCCGTGCTGGTGGGTTCCTTATGTCAGTCTCACATTAGAAGAATCGTGGGTATGACGGACTTTTTTTCTACTCTAGCGCCACCATGTTCCTAACTAGATAGCGTTGCTTGACGAATCTGCCGTTTCGTCACGCAGCTAGGTCCCACATGACAACCTCTCATTAGAAGGATTGGTTGTATGATTGACTTTTTTCTCTGCTCGCGCTCCGTGTTTCGAACTTGATAACGTTGCTCGCTGCATCAGCCTTTTTTCAGGCTGCTGAGTCCCCCATGTCAGCCTCTCATTAGAACAAACGTGTGCATGATGGACTTTTTTCTCGCTCGCGCCTCCCTGTTTCGAACTTGGCAACGTTCCTCGATACAACACCTGTATAAGGCCGCGCTGGTGGGACCCACATGTCAGTATATCTTTAAATGAAATGTGTGTATGTATGATAGACCTTTTTTTCAGCCGCGTCTGCTGTTTTGGACTTCTAATAGATTTAAACTGTGTGTTGCCACTATGCCAAAGATATTTACAGAAAATATATTATTAAACATTCCTTAGTACCTTCAAGTTATGTTTTAGTGTTTTTTAAAAGATATCGTGTGTCCGTGTTTATATTTTTAAAAATAAAAGGGCAGCCTCCTAGCATTTCAATTTATAAACTGCCACATATATAATGGACTAGTTTCCTATAAATATAGCGGAGTTTTTTAAAGAGGTGTAGGGGGAGTTTTTTTAAGAGGTGGGGGGCAATGCGCAAAAGGCCGAATTAAAAATATTTTGGGCTATTCTACATGGTCCATCTACATGCGCTATACTCCATGGGATCCTTTCTTAAATTTCACTGGGTTGTGCTAAGCAGTCCCTTGACCCTGACAAGGCCGTATTAAAATGTTCTTGCCTATGCTTCATGAGATCCTTTCTCAAATTTCACTGCACTGTGCTCAGCAGTGCCCTGATCCTGCGCTAAAAAAACAGTTCCCTGACCTCGAAAAGGCGTGTGTGTATGTTGGACTATTGTTTCGGGTCAAACTTGATAACGTTGCTGGGTCCTCTATGTTAGCCTCTCACCACACTGGACATTTTTCTCGCTCGTACCTCCCTATTTCGAACTTGGCAATGTTGCTCGATGCAGCATCTCTATAAGGCCGTGTTGCTGGGTCCCATGTGTTAGCCTCTCCGTAAATGAAACATGCGCATGATGGACTTTTTTTAGTCCCGTCCGCTGTTTTGACATCGGTCCGTTGCTAGGTCTAAATATACATGGTACAAAGTAAAGGACCAAATATACACACATATTATATAGATGTCAATCAAATTATATATTTTTTGAAAATTATCTATTATAATTTTATATAGTGATGATATGTCATATGTCTATTATCTGGTTCTCACATGTAGGGTACGTGGAACTTACTAGTAATACAGTAGTTTCAACAAAACAACATAGGTAGGCGGAGCTTTTTCTGGGGGGGATGGGGAAGGGGATGACCATAAAGGTGAATAAAAAAGATTCTAGGATAACTGGTGGCGGATGCCCAATTCTCCATGGGCTCACTCCGAAACTGAATGCACTATGGTCGGCGGACACAAGACAATGAAAAGGTCGAATTGAAGGTTTTGGGCTATGATTGGGCCTAATAGGCTAATTTCATGGGCTCAGTAATAAAAATTCCATACCTCAACAAGGAAGAAAAAAACGAGGGAGAAAATTTTGGCCGATATTTTCACGTGAAAATTATTGACAACCAGGACACATACCCCGCGTGCGCCAAAACTTTCCCACTCGCGCCTTCCAACTCGCGCCTTCACTCTAGCAGCTAGCTACTGTCTCTTTGCACCATTCTTCTAGAGACGCGCAGGCGGTCAAAACCACAAGCCACACACCAAAACATTCACACTCTGTCTATCAGCCGGGGCGGCCTGACACCATTGCTGGCGGCGCCGTTCTTTTCGACACGCACACAGGCCAACGGTCAGCTGGTCGATCCCCACGGTACGCTTATAATATTCTTAGTTCGCTCAATCACTCCCTAGAAGTAGTTTCGTACTTGATCTGCTCGTTTGACATTGTTCTGCACTTGATCTGTTTGTTCGAATTGGTTGTCATTTTGTGCTCGGTCAATCTATTCTCTCAAATATGTAACATAGTTCTGCACTCAATTTTTAAAGTAAGCTAAAATTACGTGGCATTTATAGTTCTATATTCAATCAGGTTTTCTGAGATATCTTGGCTTAATTAGATATGTAATCAACCTATTCAGTGAAATATCTTGAAAGCTTCTGACTATCTCTATCCTCAACAGATGGACATATATTGGATACTGAATAGAAAAAAGTAACACCTTCATATTGGGAAGGTGTTAATGAATTCATGAAGTTTGTTAGACAACATAACGACGACTCAGATGTGTTTTGCCCATGTCGACAATGCCTTAATTATAAAAAGCTGAGTCAGAGGAGAGTCGCAGACCATACTTTCGTTAATGGGATGCAACGCACATATATTAGGTGGACTAAACATGGTGAACCATATGATCAGCCTGTTCTTGATCCTCTAGCTGATGCTGATCCGCCGGAAGCTCATCAGATCGAGGATAAGGACCTTTCTGGTTTGTTAAAGGACCTGTACCCCACTACAAGCAAAAAAGGTGCTCCTTCTCTTAAAAGATCACTTTTCTCTGACCTGATAGAAGATGCCAAGTGTTTAGTGGACCCTGATTCTGGTATCTCAAGATTCGAACTGGTAATGAAATTACTAAAGGAGAAGTCGTTCAACAAGGTTACCAACAAAGCTTCCGATTCAGTGATTAAGGTGTACAGCGAGTCAATCCCTAGGGAAGGACTGCCAAAATTGTTTTATGAGATGAAATGGTACATTAAGGTACTTGGACTATCATATCAGAAGATCCATTTTTGTCCAAATAACTATGTACTATTCTGGGAGGATTATGAAAACCTCTATGAATGCCCAGTATGTAACGAATCAAGATGGAAAAATGTTGATAAAAAGAAGAAAGATCCTTGTAAGGTTCTAAGATATTTTTCAATTATAGATAGATTGAAGAGGTTGTTTCAGTCAGAACAAACATCTAAGGAAACAAGATGGCACAAAGAGATTATCAAGCCAGACGATTACTTACTCAGACATCCAACTGATGGCGATGAATGGAAGAACTTTGACAAGGCCCATCCAGGATTTGCAGCGGATCCAAGGAACCTGAGACTTGGCCTAGCTACATATGGATTTAACCCATTTGGCAACATGAGTAACTCATATAGCATGTGGCCAGTACTTGTTACAATTTACAACCTGCCTCCCTGGGCATGCACTGATCAGTCGAACTGCTTGCTAGCTTTACTCATCCTAGGTCCCAAATCACCTGGGAAGGATTTTGATCTGTTCATGCAGCCTCTTATACGAGACTTGCAGGAACTATGGAAGGATGTCATGACTCTTGATATCCTTGCCAGCAACCATGAAGATGCCAAGTTCCCTATGTGTCTTGCTATGTTATTCTGCACTCATGATTTTCTAGCTCTTGGCACTATGTCAGGCAGAGTGACAACAGGTTATAACGCATGTGTTTGCTGTGAGACAAAACAGGTCACAGTGAGGCTACAAAATAAGACTGGTTTCCTTGGCCACCAGGTTTTTCTTCCTCAAGGCCACAAATTCCAAAAAAATTGCAGTTCTATGAAAAGAGGACTGAATATGGCACTACACCACAAAAGTTCACTTCAGCTGAGTTGCAGGCGCATTTACAAAAGGTCAGAAATGTCAAACCAGGAAAACAACCAGTTGCCAGACGAGGTAAAAGAAAGAATACAGAAGATGCACCGATAGTAGGAGCAACATCCAAAAGGAAGAGAGCGGAAGAAGTAGCAGTAGATTCCCAAGGGAAGGAAAAGGAACCGAGAATATTTTATAAGCGCAGATCCACTATATGGGACTTGCCGTATTGGGATGGTAAGACACTTCGACATAATATTGATGTCATGCACATGGAGAAAAATATATGCGACAGCATTATAGGCACATTACTCAACATTCCATCCAAGACAAAAGCTAGCTATAATGCTAGGCTTGACTGTGAGAAATTCAACGTTAACAACAACTTGAAGCTGCATCATGAAGATACGGTTGATAAGGGCGGTGAAAAAAATTACAAATTTCGAGGTGCAGAATTTACCTTGCCGATGAATAAAAGGGTACTATTTTGTGACTTCCTCCGAGGTGTGAAGTTCCCATCTGGATTTGCTTCCAACATTGCAAATTGTATCAATGTAGAGGGGAACAAGATCCAAGGGTTGAAAACTCACGATTGCCACATCCTACTACAAAGGCTTTTAGCTCTTGGCGTTAAAGGTTTAGTGAACAAGGATTTGTACAACGTGCTTGCAGAGTTGGGAAAGTTATTTAGGGAAATCTGTAGCAAAACTCTGGACAAAAGAGTTGTAGCACGTCTTCAGACGAACATAGCAGAAATCTGGTGCAAGCTTGAGCTGATATATCCACCAGCCTTCTTTGATGTGATGGTGCATTTGGTTGTTCATCTGACTAAAGATGCACTTTATAGAGGTCCCGTATAGTACGGATGGATGTACCTATAGAACGTCGACTTTGCACTTTCAAGGGTACTGTTAGGAACAAGGCTAGAGCAGAGGCTTGCATTATAGAGGCATAGATTGCTGCTGAAGCATTTGCATTTTGCTCAAGATACATTCCTGATTGTAAAACGGGATCCAATACGGGTGGCAGAATTGAAGAAGTTGAAAAATCTGTTTTTAACCATGGTGTTCGCCTAGTAGGAAAGAAGGAACATAGAACATTAATGCAACACGAATATGACCAACTTACTTGGTATGCGCAGAATAACGCTGATGAGGCTAAAAACTTTATTGCGTGAGCACTATTCATACATATCCTCACATATATGAAATGAAACTTGTAGCAAGATATGTTGAGATGTCTTACTTGAGTATCGTTTTTGTAGGTTATTTAAAGCAACCAAAGGAAAAGATTATGCTGCACCAGTATGTGGGGGTGGGTTTTAGGAATGGTTTAGGAATCATGTAAGATGGTCAATTGAACTTTGAATTGCATACGAATTGTGCACATGAGACGACCCCTTGATTATTTTGTATAACCGCGGATCACGAAGCTGCGTGAAGAGAATCCGAGTGATGTTAGTGATGGTCTCTATGCCCTATCATGTGGTCCAACAAAGAGGGTGCATACAACTTCATCTTGCAATGATGATGGTATCCACTACAACACTTATGAGCGTGAGAAACATCTAAAGACACAAAACAGTGGCATCACGACCAGTGGAGAGCACTTGACAGCCAAAATGAATAATTCAGATGACTATGATCATTATGGTTGCATAAAAGAGGTTATTGAGTTGAATTATAACGACAAGACTGATGGTCGATCTGTGGTTCTATTCAAGTGTTATTGGTATGACCAAGTGATACATTGCAAATGTATCTATAATTTTTTATGTTCCATGCTTGGTTTTATCCACTTTCTTGTGTTTAGTTCCAACTTTGGAGTACTTTTCATATGATTTCTTGGACTAACCTATTAACAAGAGCCATAGTGTCAGCTGCCTGTTTTCTGTTGTTTTTGGTTCCAGGAAAGTTAGAAAATGATTATTCTCGGAATTGGACGGGACAAAAGCCAAAGTGCCTATTTTTCGAATGTCATCAAGTGCCAAAATACGAGACGAAGAGGGGCCAGGGGGCCACCACACCACTGGCTGCCAGCGGCCAGCCTGTGCCAAGGGTGGTGTGGCCGCTCCCGGCACCCCCTCGGCCTCCCCTTCCGACTATAAGATGCCCTCGGGACGTAAACCCTAAGTGCCCGATCAAAATCCCACGAAAGAGTATGTAGCCGCCGTCATCTCCATCCCTAGATCGGGAGGGATCTGAAGCTCTTCCCGGCACCCTGCCGAAGAGGGGAATTCACCCTGGAGGCCTTCTTCATCACCATGCAAGCCTCCGGTGTGATGCGTGAGTAGTTCATCCTTGGACTACGGATCCATGTAGTAGCTAGATGGCTGGTTCTCCTCCTTTGTGCTTTCATGTTTAGATCTTGTGAGCTCTGTTCATGATCAAGGTCATCTATTTGTAATCATACATGTTGTGTTTGCGGGGATCCGATGGATATTGAGATGCTATTTCAGATTGATTATTGATTCTATCATGTCTTTGTTATTTGTGATCTTTCATGCTTTCCGTTGTTAGTAGCTATCTTGGCCAAGTAGATGCTAGCAACTCCAAGAGTTAGTATTTATGCTTGATAGTGGGCTCATGCCTCTGGTAATCTGGGGAAGTGACAGAAATCTCTAAGGTACTAGATGTGCTGTTGCTACTAGGGAGAAAACAACAATCCTTTGTTCATAGAACAATCGTATTGTTTACTTTACACGCATGATTAAATAAAGCAATAATCTGTTGCTTGCAACTTAATACTGGAGGGGGTTCGGATGATAACCTGAAGATGGATTATTAGTCATAGATGCAGTTGGATGGCGGTCTATGTATAATGTTTTAATGCCCAACCAAGTCTCAAAGGAGTCAAGATGATTAGTATATGCATGTATTGCTTTCTCGGTGTTTGTCAATTGCCCCACTGTAATTTGTTCACCCAGCACGTTATCTATCCTAAGGAGAGCCACCTCTAGTGAACTATGGATCCCGGTCCTTTTCTTTTACATACAATCTACAAACTGTTTACTGCTTTGTGTTTACTTTCTGCAAACTATTACTTCTTTCCATTCGATACGTTTAATCCTTTGTTTTCCGCAAAACACGGTGAGATTGACAACCTCATCGCAAGTTGGGGACAAAGTTCTATGGTTGTGTTGTGCAGGTCTCCATGTTGCTACTAGCACCGATAGTGCGCCCTGCCAAAGCTCAGCTAGTAACATGTTTGGGGTGTTTTCTTGCTCCTACTGGTTCGATTAAACCTTGGTTTCATAACTAAGGGAAACTTGCTCCTGTGCTCATCATACCTTCCTCTTGGGGTTCCCAACGAGCTCTACATCAACACCGCCATCAAGCATTTTTCTGGGCGCCGTCAATTGAGCCATCAAGCATTTTTCTGGCGCCGTTGCCGGGGAGTCAAGGACATCTTCACAAGGGGAGTCCCTCATAACCAATCTCTTTACTTTGTTATTTTTGTTTTGCTTAGTTTCTTTTTGCTTTGTTTGCTTGTTTCTTTTTCAAAAACACAAAAAAATTAGTTTTACTAGTTTGCTTTCTTATTTGAAAACCCAAAAAAATGACTACTCTTGAAAACACTATGTTGTGTGACTTCACTAGCACCAACAACAATGATTTTATGAGCACACCTATTGCTCCACCTATGTCTGAAGATACTTTCTTTGAGATAAAACCTGCTTTGCTCAATCTTGTTATGAGAGAACAATTTTCTGGTATTGGTAATGAAGATGCTGCTTCCCATCTAAATAACTTTGTTGAACTTTTTGTGAGATGCAAAAGCATAGGGATATAGATGTTGATATTATTAAGCTGAATTGTTTCCTTTCTCTTTGAGAGGAAAAGCTAAAGAATGGTTAAATTCCTTAACTAGGAATAGTATTGATTCTTGGACTAAGTGCAAGGATGCTTTCATTGGAAAGTACTATCCTCCTGCTAAGATTATATCCATGAGAAGTGAAATAATGAAGTTTAAACAACTTGATAATGAGCATGTTGCTCAAGCTTGGGAAAGAATGAAATCTTTTGTAAAGAATTGTCCCACTCATGGACTGACTGCTTGGATGATCATCCAAACTTTTTATGCAGGATTGAACTATTCTTCAAGGAACCTATTGGATTCTGCTTCTGGAGGTACCTTTATGACCATCACTTTAGGTGCTGCAACAAAACTTCTGGACAATATGATGGTTAATTATTCTGAATGGCATATTGAGAGAGCTCCATAAGGTAGGAAGGTAAATTCTGTTGAGGAAACCTCCTCCTTGAGTGATAAAATTGATATTATTATGTCTATGCTTGTTAATGGGAAAGCCCATATTGATCCTAATAATGTTCCTTTAGCTTCTTTGGTTGCTCAAGAAGAGCAAGTTGATGTGAACTTCATAAGAAATAACAATTTTGGCAACAATGCTTATGGTAACAATGCTTATAGGAACAATTTTGGTAATAACAATTATAATCCATATCCTCCCAACAATGGTAATGCTTATGGAAATTCTTACAACAATAATAAGAGTGCTCCCTCTGAACTTGAAGTTATGCTTAAAGACTTTATTAGTAAGCAAACCACTTTCAATAAAACTATTGAGGAAAAACTCTCTAATGCTGAAAGAAATATAACATCTCTGGCTGAAGCTCAATCTTCTTTGAATAAAATGGCTGCTAAACCTGAAACTAATGAGAATCCCTTTTCAGCTACTAATGCTATACAAGTAAGAATTGATGAAAATGTAAACTATTAGCTGAATTACATGCTAAGTGGGAAAGAGAAGATGAAATTGCTAGAAACATTAGTGTTTCTACTATCACCACCACTAGTGTTAAGGCTAGTAATAGTTCTACTACCTTAGATGATAAAGTTGATTTTGATCTTGATGGTTGCAATATCTCTGAAGGTATTAAGTTCCTACAAAAGCTTGCTAAAAGTCCTAATGCTAGTGCTATGAATATGGCTTTTACAAAACACATTACTGATGCTCTCATAAAGATTAAAGAAGAAAAGATGAAACATAAAGCTTCTATTCCTATAAAACAAGAAGATGGTTGGGAACCCATCATTAATATGAAAGTGAATGACTTTGATTTGAAAGCTTTATGTGATCTTGATAGTAGTGTTTCTATTATGCCTAGAAGGATTTATGATATGCTTGATTTGCCTCCTCTTGAAGATTGTTATTTGAATGTCCCACTTGATTATAATGCTAAAAAGAAACTCATGGGGAGTCTTAATGATGTTCTTATTATGGTTAACAATTCCTATGCCCCTGTTGATTTCTATGTTTTGGATGTTGAATACAATGCTTCTTGTCTTATTACTTTGGGAAGACCTTTTCTTATAATTGTTGGTGCCATCATTGATATGAAAGAAGGCACCATTAAATATAAACTCCCACTCAAGAAAGGTATAGAACACTTCCCTAAAAAGAGAGAAAATATTTCTTTTGCTTCTCCTATGAAAACAAAATTTGGACTTAATGCTTCTTCATTTGAGAACACTTGATTCTTTTTTCTTGCTTCTTATGCCTAACTTAAAGGCGTTAAAGAAAAGTACTTATTGGGAGATAACCCAAAAGTTTTAGATGAGTCTTGGAAGTTATTACTTCAGTATTAACCGCTCCTTATCCTTTTTATTTGCTTTTTGTGCCAAGAGTAACCTCTAATGAGAGAGAAGTAATGATTGGGAAAGTTGTTGTCCCGAAACAGATTTCTGTGCTTCACCGTAAAATTTCGTGTAAAATCTCTGAACGTCTTTTTGAGGTGTGAATTGTTGTGCTTCTTCCCCAGGTTGTTATCTAACTTTCGTTAGTTCAACACTTTTTGATTTGAGCAACAGAAGGTCTTCCAAAAAATTCGTCTTTACCTACTGGTCTGTTTTGACAGATTTCTGCCATTTTCTGCATTTGCTTCTTGTTGGTTCCTTTTTGAGTTCTTTTGGGGAATTGAGATTTTTGAGGGAAGTGCTGCAGTAGCTAGTGTTCTAATGGAAGTTTATTTGGTGTTATAACTGAACCTTAAGACTTATTATCTTGAGTGCACTAATGTTGCTAATAAAGATTGTGTGAAGTTTTGTATGAAGGAAAAATTTCAGGTGTATGGAAGGAATGAATAATGAGATGAAGGATGGACTAAAGCTCAAGCTTGGGGATGCCAAGCGTGTCACCCCAAGAAATATCCAAGAAGTACAAGTGTCAAAGCTTTGGGATTCCCAAGGCATCCCCTTCTTCATCAATAAAAATTCCAGGTTTCTTCCAAATGCTTCATTTTTATTGTTTCATGCACAGTTGTGTTGTTCTTGGAGCATCTTCTTTTTCATTTTCATTTTGGTTTTTAGTTTGCTTGGTTTTCTTAGTTTTCTTAATAAATTGGTTGGACCCCCTCTTTCAAACATTGGTTTGCAAATAGTTTGGTTTGGTTTGGAAAAGAGTAGGAAAGTTCATACTTATGTGGTAAAAAGAGCTCGTTTTTGACTGTGGCCTATGCTTTGTCATGCCATGCTTGATATTGTTTTGGCTTTATGCTTAGTATTCTTTTCTGTAGCATGACTTGTTATAAACAATTGAGATTTCTTAATGTGCCTTGGATGAATCATGCGTTGTTTTAGCATATTAAAGCATAGTATAGTGGTATTCTCCTTTGATGCTTTATTTGGGTTGACTTGGTGCATGCTCACACCATGTTATGACTCTCTCAAGTCACCATAGCCTTTATGATCCTTTAGTTTTCAACTTGTAGTATCACTTTATGCTTTGATCAATGATGTTTTGTCGCTCTGCATGATTATGGCCATTATTTCTCTCTTAGTTTGTCGCTCCCAGTCCTTTGCTAGCCTCCACAACCAAGTATGAGTTCCACTCATGCATCCAACTCCCTAAACCAAGTTATTCCAAAGATTCCACCATACCTACCTACTAGCTTATGCTATTCCAAGTATATTCATGCTTTTGTTTACCTTCCAAATTAAACTTGTTATGAGAAAACTAGTGATTAAAGCTCTCACGAACTTGATGGCACACTTTACTTTTTTGCACCTAATAAACTTGAACCATTGGGTCCTTCTTTGTTGCGTATATGCTTGCGCTTTATAAGTTGAAATTAGCAGAACCATGTTTCATGGGGAACGCTTTCAACATTGCACTTGTACTTTGTACCCCGTTGATATCATGTTCTTTTGCTTACGGATCCCGGCGGTGTGAAATAAAAGTGGAACTTGTAAGATCATAGAGTTTGTATGTGTGTTAGAGAAACGCCTGGGCCGCTAGCCTAAGCCATGACTAATCATGGTGGAAACTTGTAGCATCACCATAATGAGCATTCTATGAAGCATCCTCAATAAAAACCTATGCAAATAGCAAATAAAAAGATCGCTGAGATGCTCATTGTCTGCTTGCCTTGTCATTTTGATTATGGGAAAGCTCCCGTATCATGTGCAAGGGGTACCCCGTTGGCGGTTCTTAATGATACACATATACTTACAATGACAAGAGCTTGCTTGTGACTAAATTTGAGTAGCATGAGGATCGGTCTTCATCAGTAAGGGGCATGAGATTTTGGTTTATAACTTGTCAAGCATACCCTCTTAGTTGTGTCACTTTAACCTTAATCATTTCAAGATGCTTATGATAGGGGCAATGAGAGCTGAAAGCTATAAGTACCATAATTTTTGGAAGCTCTTTATGAGACTTGAATCTCTACTTCCTTCTATGAAGGCCTTTCTTCCACCATTATATTGAGTCGCCACCTTCTATCTTTATGCACTTACTTTGAGAGCATAGTGGCCATTCTTAGTTCTATGTGCATTGTCCCAAGACTAGTTGATTGATGCATACTTTGATATTGCTTGTTGTAAACTATTGTATCTAGACACTCTTATGAACTTTGAAGGTGTCCTATGCATTTATATTGGCTACTCTATTGAGGGACAAACTGAATGCTATTATGCTATGTTTTCTTTATGTGACAAACAAACGTCTTGGAAAGCATTGTTATTCATGAATCTTTTGTTTGTCCCTTTTCATGTTGCATCATAGTTTCTTTGCTTATTGCTAGAAGTTTGTCTTTCATGTTATGATTGAAGTACTATGATCCTAGCTTTGAATCTTTTGCAAATACTTTGATCAAGTCTTTGATGGTGCATGTCACCTCAAAAATTATTCTTTCTTTTTATCACTTACCTACTCGAGGACGAGCAGGAGTTAAGCTTGGGGATGTTGATACATTGCAAATGTATCTATAATTTTTGATGTTCCATGCTTGGTTTTATCCACTTTCTTGTGTTTTGTTCCAACTTTGGAGTACTTTTCATATTATTTCTTGGACTAACCTATTAACAAGAGCCACAGTGTCAGCTGCCTGTTTTCTGCTGTTTTTGGTTCCAGGAAAGTTAAAAAATGATTATTCTCGGAATTGGACGGGACAAAAGCCAAAGTGCCTATTTTTCTGAATGTCATCAAGTGCCAAAATACGAGACGGAGAGGGGCCAGGGGGCCACCACACCACCTGGCCGCGCGGCCAGGCCTGGCCAGCGCCAAGGGGTGGTGTGGCCGCTCCCGGCACCCCCTCGGCCTCCCCTTCCGACTATAAGATGCCCTCAGGACGTAAACCCTAAGTGCCCGATCAAAATCCCACGAAAGAGTATGTAGCCACCGTCATCTCCATCCCTAGATCGGGAGGGATCTGAAGCTCTTCCCGGCACCCTGCCGGAGAGGGGAATTCACCCTGGAGGCCTTCTTCATCACCATGCAAGCCTCCGGTGTGATGCGTGAGTAGTTCATCCTTGGACTACGGATCCATGTAGTAGCTAGATGGCTGGTTCTCCTCCTTTGTGCTTTCATGTTTAGATCTTGTGAGCTCCGTTCATGATCAATGTCATCTATTTGTAATCATACATGTTGTGTTTGCGGGGATCCGATGGATATTGAGATGCTATTTCAGATTGATTATTGATTCTATCATGTCTTTGTTATTTGTGATCTTGCATGCTTTCCGTTGTTAGTAGCTATCTTGGCCAAGTAGATGCTAGCAACTCCAAGAGTTAGTATTTATGCTCGATAGTGGGTTCATGCCTCCGTAACTGGGAAGTGACAGAAATCTCTAAGGTACTAGATGTGTTGCTACTAGGGATAAAACAACAATCCTTTGTTCATAGAACAATCGTATTGTTTACTTTACACGCAGTCAGAAAGCAATAATCTGTTGCTTGCAACTTAATACTGGAGGGGGTTCGGATGATAACCTGAAGGTGGATTATTAGTCATAGATGCAGTTGGATGGCGGTCTATGTATAATGTTGTAATGACCAATCAAGTTCTAAAGGAGTCAAGATGATTAGTATATGCTTGTATTGCTTTCTCGATGTTTGTCAATTGCCCCGCTGTAATTTTTTCACCCAGCATGTTATCTATCCTAAGGAGAGCCACCTCTAGTGAACTATGGATCCCGGTCCTTTTCTTTTACATACAATCTACAAACTGTTTACTGCTTTGTGTTTACTTTCTGCAAACTATTACTTCTTTCCATTCGATACGTTTAATCCTTTGTTTTCTGCAAAACACGGTGAGATTGACAACCTCATCGCAAGTTGGGGACAAAGTTCTATGGTTGTGTTGTGCAGGTCTCCACGTTGCTACTAGCACCGGTAGTGCGCCCTGCCAAAGCTCAGCTAGTAACACCTTTGGGGTGTTTCCTTGCTCCTACTGGTTCGATTAAACCTTGGTTTCATAACTAAGGGAAACTTGCTACTGTGCTCATCATACCTTCCTCTTGGGGTTCCCAGCGAGCTCTACATCAACACCGCCATCAAGCATTTTTCTGGGCGCCGTGCATTGAGCCATCACCAAGATCCGAACAAGAAAAGAGGCCCCAGAAATGATGGGAATTTCATATCGATCAATACTACTGCTGAGTGGTACAAGGAGGAACCTTATATTTTGGTAACTCAGGCTTCCAAGGTAATTTTCTTAGATGATAGAGATAATAATGACTGGCAATATGTGCAAAAGTTTGAGGCAAGGAGCACCTATGATGTGAATGAGTATGACGAGCTAGTCACCACAGATGTTGCCCACCAAGATGATCCGAGTGCTTGTATGGTAACTGAAATGGCTGACGTTGATGAAAATTTGATTGGCAGAGGTGGCTCTGTGCATGATGGACAAGTAGATTTCAGTGTCAAGGTTAGTGTAGTCGACAAAGATAGGAATAAACTGGTTCTACCTAATGAATCTCAGGACATGTATGATGAATGGCAAGGGGAAGAAGATCCAACCCAGTGGGAATATGTGGATCTAGAACGCGGCGGTGCAGAAAGCGATGATGGTGATGATGATTAGACTGTTGTTTCATATTATGCAGTGATATGATGAATAGTGATTCGTATTGGTTTTCTCTTTGTAAAATGTATGAGACATGATGACAACTTCCTGTTGGATTGTAATCCTAGACTAATTGTCTTCCCTGTCTAAATTGGATTAAGCTTAATTCAACAAGTGCAAACATATATAGAACAGGTTGACTTGGCGTGCAGCAGAAACATTGGTTCAGTACATTAATTAATTATCAACCATAGGACTAGTTTCATACAGAAGGGGGCATATGCACCTCGTGTCAGTAGAGATGGGCGAGCACATTGTCTCGGCAGATAGGGCAGCTGGTGTTAGTCTCAAACCAAGTGAAGATGCACTTGTGGTGGTACAGATGGTTGCATCCCCAGAGACGCACTGTTGTGTGCTTCGACAATGCCTGGATGCATATGCTACAGTGGCCATCCTCCTGCTCAACCAGGTACCAATTGTCTTGAAGCGCCGGCAAGTTGACGATAAGCCGGAGATTCAGGCTGAGAGTTAGGTCGAAGTGGAACCCGTCGACCCACATACACGCCTCAAGCCAGAGCCGGTGCAAAATGTCGTATGGCATGATGATGTCCCACTCCTCCGCCGTGAGTTGCAGGTTCTTCAGCAGCCATACACGGCCAAGAACCTTGCGCATAGTTCCCACGACCTTGCTTGCTCTTCGCAGCTTACTGGGAGGCAGGCTGAGATTCAACACTTCCTCTTCGTAGGGTGTGGTCGCGACATCGTCCTCCTCCAGAGGGGCTAGGATGGAGCCAGGCATCCTCCTGAGCTCATATGTCCTCGAGAAGAAGATCTTCAATGTCATTGTGTACGACATCGCCTTGTTAACTAACTGCGTCTCGAAGACGGAGAAGTCGGTTGTGGCTGCGGAGATGCGGTAGGCACGGAAGACATGGGGGCCAGACTTGATGATGCACTCCTGTGGGGAGCGCTCCAGTTCCGGCGGCGCCACCATTTGGGGATTTTTTTTGGGGGTGGGGGGAGGGGAGGGGGCGGGTGCTAGTCCATGGTGCTGGCCTGGATGAGGGGGAAGAGGCCAGGGGAAATGGGTGAGGGCCTGTTTGATTTGTAGGATAGGAAAATCGTAGGAATAGGAAAAATATAGGATTGTATTGTCATGTTCACTCCAATCGTATAGGAATTCATATGCACCAAAGTGTGTTTGATTCCACCATAGGAATCTAAAAAAGAGGTATGGGTTAATGTTTGATTTCCTACGAAAATTAGTACTGTACAAAGGAATCCTTAGGAAAAAATCCTATGGGAATCAATCCTACAAATCAAACAATCGTCATAGGAAAATTTCCTATAGGATTTAATCCTACAAAATTCCTAGGCAAATCCTTGGAATCAAATGGACCCTGATAGTGGACTAGAACAAAAGGCGGGGCCACGGTACCTCGTCACTCCCCAACATCATCCCTGGCTCGTCCTCTCTTCATGGTTCTATTTAGGCTCGTCATAGTGCTAGTGGGAGTAATTTGGGTAGTACATAGTCCTACATGTATTGCCAACTAAGCATTTAGATGACATGGCATGCAATTAAATAATGAGAGAGAGCCTTGGGGTAACTAGCTATATTACCATAAGGGCGTCTCCAATGTGAAAATAAGGTCGGATATAAGACACATGTGGTCGACCTTAGTCGAATTTAAACATTGTAGCACTCGGTCTTAAGCTAAGAAACCTTGCGGTCGACCATACCAGTATGACCCGGCCATAAGAACTAGAAAATCATTGTTTCTCTCTCCTCACTACACAAAGGCGCTTATGCAGAATTTCAAGACAAAATGAGTCTACATTGCAATAAATGAGACTTTGCATGATACCACACCTATGTTACTTTCCACTATGGAGGTAGTAACTTATTTTATTTTATTTTACGAAAATGGAGGTAGTAACTTAGACTAGTAACATATGCATGTTAAGTTACTCCCTAGCATGACCAACCTAAATATACTAGTAACTTGCATATGTTACTATCTTCATAGTGGGTGATAACATGTGTGTGGTGTCATACAAGACCTAATTAATTAGGTTCTAGACTCATATAAATGTGTGATGTTATGGTAATACCTCCCTCTTTTTCATCATTAATTATCATGTCATGTCACCAATTTGCTTAGTTAGCATTGCATGTACATGCAAGTTACTACTCCCATGTGACGAGAGGGATGGCTGTTGTCTCTGCGTTAAATAGAGGAAGGGTTGTTGAGCTGGACAGGGAAGACCAATATTTTAACATATCCTTGATTTTTTGTGTGGCATTGTCTGTGCAGCGTAGGAACCGGTGCCACATGGATGAGAAGTGGTTTGGGCACCGATATTTGCATATGTTGTGGAGGGCCACCCAAGTTCTATGGATTTCCAAGCTTTTTAGCTAAAAGAGAGCAACTATGTAGATGCACGGGCTGGTGGTACTTCCCCTTGCTATCGGTAAAAGAGAGAAACTATGTGGATGCGATGATGATTCAATTTGTACATAACATAACTAGTATAGGTACAACAAAACCACGGCAGAAACTAAACCATACTCTAGACAGAATCAACACACACATAGACACCCGAATATCATACGGTTCTTTTTTGTCAAGAACCTATGTCTCCCTCTGCCCGTGCGGGCACGCCGTCTAGTGTTCGATGAACTCGAGGAAGCTGCTAGCCATGTCACAACCTTTGTTGCTGAACTTGAGCTTCATTCCCGAGGACATCTGATCCACGGTAGTGGTTGGTTCGAAGATGCCTCCGTATTCACACCCCAGGCACTAGCCATCGGACAATTTTCCAACACATTGTGCGCATGCAATGTGCGCTGCAGCCTTGCCAAAGCATTGCTCGTGCAAGGAAAAGAGATTTAGCCCAAAAACAAGAGTTGTATCGAACTAGTGTGGAAAACATCATGAATAAAGAAGTAGTAATAACCATGTATGTGGGACGACGAACAATTTGAGAACATAGCCTGCAGCTGAAGACCTGCCTCATTGCACTCATGTCTATCATAGCTTCAAACAACTCGTCCACCATAGAGTCGTCTTCTTTAACTGCGGTGGATCTAAGAGGGATTTTGAGACCGAGCGAGAGAGCAGAGGGAGGAGCGTAGATCTGAGAGGGTTGATGAGAGCGAGCGAGAGAGACTGGTACAATAGTTAAATACTAGGAGTACTAGACTCCTCATCTCACTCTAGGCAATATCATCCATCCAAATTCAACGGCCATGAACTGATACCTTATATCTTTGGAAAGAGACCTGCACGGAGAAAACTAGGGAAGCGTTGTGTTCCCCGATTAATTATCTCCCTCTGACCCGGTGTACACGTCGCTTTGACGACCTAGGGCTACATGGAAGACTAAATACTCTACTCCAGTACTACTCTGGGATGGAGGTACTAGTACTACTACTCTACCTCTATTTGGGATGAGAGTATGAGACTAGCCCCAATGGGGGTATCAGGTGGTACATACTGTATCATGCATTAGACCTTTCACAATGGGGTGTAGCTTAGCACGTTACCATAGGAGTTATAAATACCTAATAGACAACCTCTCCAATGCATTGTATTTTAGAGGTTGTATCTTAATTTGCGAGTCTCACGTGTCGGAGTACTTCTATATAGTGACTAGTAATTTGCACGTGGCATGCACGTGAGACTCAGATAATAGACGTATGACATATCATGGGTACTATTCAACATGGTGGTTCTAGAACATGGTGGAGTTTGCTCTAGGTACTATTCAACACGAATCGAGCTGCTCTAAACCATTGGATCTAACAGCCTAACAATAAGGATTGGTGCTATGGATCATTCATATTCAAAACTGCTCCATTATAGTGGTAGAGAGAATACAGCCTATTATGCTATGAAATTTTTGGGATGGTGACATGATGGTTCTAGAACATGCATGGTGGAGTTTGATCTAGGTACTATTCAACACGAATCCAGCTGCTCTAAACCATTGGATCTAATAGCCCAACGGTCAGGATTGGTGCTATGAATCCAATTCAAAACTGCTCCATTATAGTAGTAGAGATAATATGACATACTGTATGGTCAGGCATGTGCAACTTATTACTACTATATACTGGAGTACATACTCCAAGAATTTACTAGACTCGTTGCTCGAGCTGCCAGCTGCTCACCACCTCTGTTTTGAGAGTGTATAATACTACTACTCCTACTATTCGATTAGCCTACAGCCAGCTGAAAGTACAGCTGCTACAAGTACTGATATGACATTTCTCTTGTGAGTTAATGCCCCGGACAACCACTGACTGCAAAAAAACTCACGCGCCGCCAAGCGGTCGCTCTACATACTCCTTGGAGCATCTAAAAAAAGTACTCCTTGGAGAAATGCTGGGTCAAAACTGAGTAGCACCGCTAGTAGTACTACTAGTACTATACTTTCTCCTTCATTCTACTCTCTGGCGAAATTTCTTTCTTCCACCAAAGACATGTTACCCTCACAAATACTTGAAGGAATCCCGGTGGATTGGCTGCGTTGTCCTCGGAGGTCTGCTTCGGCTCAAGGCCAGGCCCCAAAACAGTTCATCCGGAGGGAACATGCCGTCGTTGGAGACGCTGTTGGAGCCGCCTCTGTAGAGCGCCTGGTCGCACGCGGTAAACATGCATTGGCCCTGCCGGCCGACGACGCGATTTTGGGCCCCCTCGAGGCTACCGATCCTGCACTGGCCGCGTCACGGAGGCGTCAACACGATAGGTGAACAAAATTGGACCTCTACAATAAAGCGCCGGTCCCGGTGTGCCTCCCTTTCGACTGTGACGGAGCTGCGTCCGGGCAAGCGCTCTGGCTGTACATCAACTGTGGCCAAGTTAAGCCCGTGTGAGACAGCAGCCAATCCTTCGGCCGGGAACCTGTAGCCAGCAATAATGCGACCAGGACAGACAACTCGGGTGGGCACCAGGTTGCCGTGGCCATGGCCGATGCCATCCTGGGTCCCCTCGAGCCTATCGATCCTATGCTGGCCCTTGCTTACGACCAGGACATGCTCGAGTTCGAGCTTGCGCGTGAGGAACCTGCGGCAAGCGAGCATGCGACCGGGGTAGACAACTCGGGTGGGCGCCAGGTCGCCATGGCCGTGGCAGATGACACCATCCTGGGTCCCCTCGAGCCTATCGATCCTATGCTGGCCCTTGCTCACCATCAGGACATGCTCAAGTTCGAGCTCGAGCGCGAGGAACCTGCAGCCGACAAAGGTGTGGCTGGGGGAATCGACTTGGTAGGGGGCAGTGTGCTCCTCTACTCGTTCTGAGCAATCTCGTCTCTTCGACCATGATCAACATGCAGGTGTATGCTGTGTTTCGTGTGTGAAGCAAATAATAGTAGCAAGAGTATGGCTCAGCTTCTCGGTTGAAATTGAGCCGGACCCGACTGCCTTTCCAAGCTAATTTTTAGGGGACTTTGTGCCAATTGTATGGACTTGGATGTAATTTTTTATTTTTTGATGTAACCTTTTAATTCCACTGAACGTGTTGATTGAAGCATGATGCACTTTCGGGTGAAATTAGCTACTCCCTTTGACCCAAATTAGTTGACTTAGATTTGTCTAGATTCATATATCTAGACTTATTTTAGTGTTAGATACATCTGAATCTAGATAAAACTAAGTCAACTAATTTGGATTGGAGGGAGTATAAAATTAAGCTTGAAAAATATAATACGTAATTTATCCAAAAAAATCATATAGTACTAGTAGTAAACTAGTAAGTTGCACGTGACCTGCACTTGAGACTCAGATAATAGATGTCTAACATATCATCACTATATAAAATTATAATAGGTAAAGCAGAAAAAATATAAATTTGATCAACATCTATAATATATGGGTGTATATTTGGTTCTCGTACTTTGTATATCATGTAGAGTGAACAATTATTAGCTAATCTAAAACTTCAAAATTTGGTAACATGGTTTGGAGAAACGAGGGAGAAGATTCTAGAATGATGGAGAAGTGTTTTGAGGTTCCCATGTTTTCGGACATAGCGAACCACCCATGTTTTACTTGTGATTCCTAGGTTCTTTGAGTTTTCAAGGTTTGTAGATAAATTAACCCACTTAAATTACACTACTGTCTCCGATTCAAATTAATGTTCTCAGATTTTTCTAGATTCGGGTATATGCATCTAGCACAGAAACATGACTAGATACATTTGAATCTAGATGAATCTATGAACATTAATATAGATCTGAGGGAGTCTGTCGAAATTATGTCAAATTATTTCGAACCACATGTGAGCTGCTAATTGCTCTTTAAATTCCAAAAAAATCTTTTGAAGTTTCTCACCAAACAGCCAATATATGGAGAACACGACCGAGAGTTTTCAAAGATTCAACTTCTTTCTAGACTTTGCATGCCGAGAAAGTTGACCCTGCTTTGAAAACAGAGAGAGAAATATGCCCAAAAAAATAGGGGGCCTCATGCATGGCGTCCTTTTGCTTGTACTACCTACCATGAAAAATAATAAACATGAGTTTTTCAGAACTTTTGAAAAAAGCCGCTTCCCAAAGATGACCTACCATGTATAAGTATGAACAGGTTTCAGGACGAGAGACCAAGCAAGGTCACAGACATATCCATGTTTATGGGAATTTTGTAGTAGTACTACAAGAAAGTAGATGTGCGCATCTTGGCGTTGGTAAACAGCTTTGCCTATGGGAGTTCCCAAATACTAGAAAAAGTAACAACTCCAATTTTCTAAGCGATGGAAATATTTTTCTCTGTAAAGCAAAGTACTCCACTTCCATACTAGTACTACTCGAAAAGGGAGGCGGGTCCTTCCAAAAAAAGGAGGCAGCGCGAGAGTAGCGGCCGGAGGAGCCGGAAGGCGGTGCGATGTTAGAGCAAAGCTATGATGGGATGCTGACACGACGTACACTCCACTAGTAGTAAATATATGGACCTACTAGTAGTAATATACACACAAAAAAAACTTGTGTTCTCTCTCTCCTTCACTGTCTCTCACCATCCATCCTCCATCGATCTCTTCTCTGCAGCCGCGGGTGCACAGTCCGGCTTGTCTCTTTCTCGTCCACAGCGTGGCGCTGCGCACATGTGACTTGGTATGGCACACCGATCTACTTCCAGCAACCGTCCCCCCCCCACGAAATTCAAGCCATCTACTGGATTAATAATCATCTACACCAATACAAAAAGTCTCAAATAATAATAATAATAATAATTACAAAAAGGTCCTCAGACCACATTGCGATGACTACAAACCCTAGTGCGCTAATTGGAGTGTCTCGCTCTTTCAGGACCTACGGTACCCAGGTTCCAAAAAATAAAGAAAGAATGCCACTACCCCAATTTTCAGACTAAGTGTACCATGCTTTCTTACAATTCCCAAGTTTTAGCATTTTTCAAGCGGGCATAGAAATGTTTTTCATTTTATTCCTGTTTAATCTTCTTGATTTTTGATGAGGTTGCTGCATGTAATGCTAGTTGTTCTATAGTTCAAATGTTAGGTATTGTACATGCTGGTATAAAGCTGGCAATAGATGACGTGTCACTTTGTTATACCTAACACTCGGTTATACTATTGAACTAGATCTCACGCACTTGTAGAATATTAATTTAGACCTAATTCGACAAATCAATGGAAAGTCATCTGAGTGGGTGAAATTAGCTAGAAAATTAAGCTTGAAAAATATAACATGTAATTTATCCAACCACTTTATGTACTATAGTAAATAAATGGCACATGCTATGAACTCTAAGCCATATTCATCGCACTTCCTTCAAAAAATACTTTTACTTCTTTACCATGCATGCTAACATGCACCGACCTAGCTATACCAAAATATGGGCACACGGTCATTATCTTGATGAAGACAGGGTATGTCCATGACCTTGGTCATTTAGCTTGAAACCCAAGAAAGTTCATACATAGTAGTACATGATATAGTAGGCAATACCAGAAGTGTGAGTTTTTCAAATACTTTTACTGGTAGAAAAATAAGAAAGAATGGTCCCACCAAATTTTCATACAAAGGGACAATTCTTTCTTACAGTTCCCAAGTTTAAGTATTTTTCAAACTTCCAAGCTAAAGCTCTACGTGCACTTAAATGCATGACTCTAAGTAGATTAAACGAAATTAGGTCAAACTTGAATACATGTGAGCGTGATAGACTATTACTCTTGAAAATATCTAAAATTATTTTGAAGGTACCCAGGCAGCCAATATATCATGGGCCAACAGTTTTGAAAAATGCCATTACAGATTAGTATTTGCATACCGACAAATTTGACCGCGTATGGAAAACATTCAAACAAAATAAAGCGTAAAACAAAAACATAAGACTTCATTACGATTGGGGTACTTTTGCTAGTAGTATTATTAATTTCCAAGAAAAATGATAAACATGAGATTCGACAACCTTAGGGAAAATGGATTCACATTATATCCCACCATGATGTAACATTATTAATTCTTGGTTTTAGCACGAACGACCAATAAGCTCATGGCCTTCTATATTGATGTAAAGCTACACTTTTACATAGGGTTCTGACATCGGGTAGATGGGTGCGTCTTGGCCTAGTAAACAATGTTGCCCTTGGGAGTTTCGAACAATTAGGAAAAAACATTTTTCACTTTTCCAACTGATTATGGGGATGTTTTGTACTAGCAGTAAAGAAAATCAGAAGAATGTGGCACTGAATGCGAGAAGCGCGCCATGTTTCTGGATATAGCGAACCATCCATGTTTTACTTGTGATTCCTAGGTTCTTTGAGTTTTCAAGGTTCGTAGATAAAATAACCTAATTAAATTACACTACTATATCTGATTCAAATTAATATTCTTAGATTTGTCTAGATTCGGATATATGTATCTAGTACAGAAACATGACTAGATACATTTGAATCTAGATGAATCTATGAACATTAATATGGATCGGAGGGAGTCTGTCGAAATTAGGTCAAATTATATCGAACCGTAAGTGAGCTGCCAATTGCTCTTTAAATTTCACAAAAATCTTTTGAAGTTTCCCACCAGACAACCAATATATCGAGAACACGACCGGGAGATTTCAAAGATTCAACTTCTTTCTAGACTTTGCATGTAGGTAAAGTTGACCTTGCTTTGGAAAAAGAGAGAGAAATATGCAACAAAAACAGGGGGACTCATGCATGGCGTCCTTTTTCTTGTATTGCCTGCCATGTAAAATAATAAACATGAGTTTTCACAACTTTTGAAGAAACCCGCTTCACAAAAATTGCCTACGATGTATAAGTATGAACAGGTTTCAGGACGAGCGACCAAGCAAGGTCATGGACATATCCACATCATAGTTTATGGTAATTTGGTAGTACTACAAGAAAGTAGATGTGTGCATCTTGGCATTGGTAAACAACTTTGCCAATGCGAGTTTCCCAATACTAGGAAAAGTAACAACTCTACTAAGCGATGGAAATATTTTTTTATAAAGCAAAGTACTCCACCTTATTCTGTACCGCTACTCCAAAATGTAGGCAGCACGAGAGCAGCGAGAGGAGTGCCCTGCACGTGAGACTCGGATAATAGGCGTATGACATATCATCATTATATAAAATTATAATAGGTAAAGCATAAAAAAATATAAATTTGATCAACATACATAAAGTATGGGTGTATATTTGGTTCTTGTACTTTGTATCATCATGTAGAAGTCAAAGATTATTAGCTACCCAAAACACTTGATTTTTTTGGTAATATGGTGTAGAGAGATGAGGGAGAATATTCTAGTATGATGGAGAAGTATGTTTTGAGGTTTATGCATAGCATTCATTATGCTGAAGACTATCTATACAATCTTCTAGATGCTATAATGGAAAAGAAGATCCAACGGTTGGAAATATTGGGATTCACGAGTATTGAGATCCAACGGTCGGCGTTCAAAGTTATTCGTACAATCTTATCTTACCAAGTACTATATAGTGTACGAATACAAATAACTTTGAATATTGACCGTTGGATCAAGACTCGCGAATCCGAACGACATTTCCAGTCGTTGAATCTTCTTTTCCATTCTAGCATCTAAAAGATTCTATTGATAGTCTTTAGCATAATTTATGCTATGCACAAACCTCAAAACACACTTCTCCATCATAGTAGAATCTTATCACTCATTTCTCTAGACCAATGTTACTACCAAAAATTTCAAGTGTTAGGTAGCTAATAATCTTTGACTTCTACACATGACGATACAAAGTAGAAGAACCAAATATATACCCATACTTTAGATATGTTGATCTAATTTATATTTTTCTGCTTTACCTATTATAATTTTATATAGTGATGATATGTCAGACGTCTCTTATCTGATTTGTCTCTGATTCAAATTAATGTTCTCAGATTTGTCTAGATTCGGATATATGTATCTAGCACAGAAACATGACTAGATACATTCGAAACTAGATGAATCTATGAACATTAATATGGATCGGAGGGAGTCTATCGAAATTATGTCAAATTATTTCGAACCACATGTGAGCTGCCAATTGCTCTTTAAATTCCACAAAAATCTTTTGAAGTTGCCCAGCAGACAGCCAATATATGGAGAACACGACCGAGAGTTTTCAAAGATTCAACTTCTTTCTAGACTTTGCATGCCGGCAAAGTTGACCCTGCTTTGAAAAAAGAGAGAGAAATAGGCCAAAAAAACAGGGGGCCTCATGCATGGTGTCCTTTTGCTTGTGCTATGTGCCATGAAAAATAATAAACATGAGTTTTTCACAACTTTTGAAAAAGGCCGCTTCACAAAAATGGCCTATGATGTATAAGTATGAACAGGTTTCAGGACGAGTGACCAAGCAAGGTCACGGACATATCCATGTTTATGGGAATTTTGTAGTAGTACTACAAGAAAGTAGATGTGTGCATCTTGGTGTTGGTAAATAACTTTGCCAATGGGATTTCCCAAATACTAGGAAAAGTAACAACTCTAATTTTCTAAGCGATGGAAACATTTTTCTCTATAAAGCAAAGTACTCCACTTCCGTACTAGTACTACTCGAAAAGGGAGGCGGCTCCTTCCAAAAAAAGGAGGCAGCACGAGAGCAAAGCGGAGGAGCCGGATATGTGCGATGTCGAGCAAAGCTATGATGGGTCAACACGAGGTACACTCTGCTAGTAGTAAATATATGGACCTACTAGTAGTAATATGCACGCAAAACAAGTTGTGTTTTCTCTCTCCTTTGCTGGCTCTCACCATCCATCATCTATCGATCTCTTCTCTGCAGCCGCGGGTGCACAGTCCGGCTTGTCTCTTCCTCGTCCACAGCGATCTACTTCCAGCAACCCTCCCCCTGAAATTCAAGCGATCTACTGGATTAGTAATCATCTTGTTTTTTATGAACAAGTTTCAGGCCGAGCAACCTCGCAAGATCGTGGACATATCCACATCATAGTTTATGGTAAATTTCCCATATTTGGTAGTACTAAAAGAAAGTAGATGTTCATATCTTGCAATTGGTAAAAAATATACAAACAACTTTGAATATTGAGCGTTGGATCAAGACTCGTGAATCCCAATATTTCTAGCCGTTGGATATTCTTTTCCATTATTCTAGCATCTAGAAGATTCTATTGATTGTCTTCATCACAATGAATGCTATGCACAAAACTCAAAACATATTTTTCCATCATTCTAGAATCTTCTGCCTCGTTTCTATAGACCATGTTACCAAAATTTTAAAGTTTTAGATAGGTAATAATCGCTGACTTGTACATGACATACAAAGTACAAGAACTAAATATATACACCCATACTTTATAGATGTTGATCAAATTTATATATTTTTTGCTTTACCTATTATAATCTTATCTTACCACTATATAGTGTACGAATAACTTTGAATATTGACCGTTGGATCAAGACTCATGAATCCCAACATTTCCAGCCGTTGGATCTTCTTTTCCATTCTAGCATCTAGAAGATTCTATTTGTTTGAATGGTCTAGAAGATTCTATTGATAGTCTTCATCAAAATGAATGCTATGCACAAAACTCAAAACACACTTCTCCATCATTTTAGAATCTTCTCCCTCATTTCTCTAGACCATGTTACCAAAAATTTCATGTTTTAGATCTCCACTACTATAATGGAGTAGTTTTGAATTGGATCCATATCACCAATCCTGACCGTTGGGCTGTTAGATCTAATGGTTCAAAGAAGTTGGATTCGTGTTGAATAGTACCTAGAGAAAACTCCACCATGTTCTAGAACCATCATGTCACCACCCCCAAAATTTCATAGCACAGTAGGTTGTATTCTAAATATGTGTATATAATTATTATTAATAGACTTAATTTATGCATTTTTCTCTAATGTATGAAATGTGATATAACAAAAATTGAGTTGTTATTAACCAATAGTCTTGTTAGATAAAAAATGCATATACATTAAGTCTATTAATAATAACTATATCTACACATATTGAGAATATAACCTAATAATGTGCTATGAAATTTTGGAGGTGGTGACATGATGGTTCTAGAACATGGTGGAGTTTGCTCTAGGTACGTACTATTCAACACGAATCTAGTTACTCTGAACCATTGAATCTAAGAGCCCAACGGTCAGGATTGGTGCTATGGATCCAATTCAAAACTACTCCATTATAGTAGTAGAGAGAATACATCCTACTGTGCTATGAAATTTTGGGGTGGTGACATGATGGTTCTACAACATGCATGGTGGAGTTTGCTGTAGGTGCTATTTAACATGAATCCAACTTCTCTGAACCATTGGATCTAACAGCACAATGGTCGGGATTGGTGCTATGGATCAAATTCAAAACTGCTCTATTATAGTAGTAGAGATATAGCCACTATATAGTGTATGAATAACTTTGAATGCTGACCTTTGGATCAAGACTCGCAAATCCTAATATTTCCAACTGTTGAATCTTCTTTTCCATTCTAGCATCTAGAAGATTCTATACATAGTCTTCAACATAATGAATGCTATGCACAAACCTCAAAACACACTTCTCCATCATACTAGAATCTTCTCCCTAGTATGGAGTAGCTAATAATCATTGACTTCTACATGATCTTATCTTATCTTACCACTATATAGTGTAAGAATAACTTTGAATGTTGACCGTTGGATCAAAACTCGCAAATCCCAGCGTTTCTAGCAGTTGGATCTTCTTTTCCATTCTAGCTTCTAGAAGAATCTATTGATAGTCTTCGACATAATGAATGCTATGCTCAAACCTCAAATCACACTTCTCCATCATACTATAAGCTTCTCCCTTGTTTCTCTAGACCATGTTATCAAAAATTTCATGTGTTAGGTAGCTAAATAATCTTTGACTTCTACATGATGATACAAAGTTTAAGGACCAAATATACACCCATACTTTATAGATGTTGATCAAATTTATAATTTTTTGTGCTTTATCAATTACTAGTAAGTTGCACGTTCCTTGCACGTGAGACTCAGATAGTAGACGTATGACATATCATCACTATATAAAATTATAATTGGTAAAGCACAATAAATTATAAATTTGATCAAGATCTATAAAGTATGGGTGAAGTCAAAGATTATTACCTAACACATGAATTTTGATAACATGGTCTAAAAGGAGAAGATTCTAGTATGATGGAGAAGTGTGTGTGCATACATTCATTATGTCAAGACTACAAATATAATCTTCTAGATGCTAGAATGGAAAATAAGATCCAATGGCTAGAAATGCTGGGATTCACGAATCTTGATCCAACAGTCAACATTCAAAGTTATTCGTACACTATATAGTGGTAAGGTAATTGTATATAGTTATGATGATATGTCATACGTCTACTATCCGAGTCTCACGTGCAACTTACTAGTAGCTAATAATCCTTGACTTCTACATGATCTTACCACTATATAGTGTACAAACAACTTTGAATATTGATCGTTGGATCAAGAATCGCGACCAAACATTTTCGACCGTTGGATCTTCTTTTCCATTCTAGCATGTTGAAGATTTTATTGATAGTCTTCATTACAAACTACTATATAGTGTACGAATAACTTTGAATGTTGACCGTTGGATCAAGACTCGTGAATCCCAGCTTTTCGAGCCGTTGGATCTTCTTTTCCATCCTATCATCTAGAAGATTCTATTGATAGTCTTCGGCATAATGAATGCTATGCACAACCTCAAAATACACTTCTCCATCATACTAGAATCTTCCCCCTTATTTCTCTAGACCATATTATCAAAAATTTCATGTGTTAGGTAGCTAATAATCTTTGACTTCTACATGATGATACAAAGTATACAGACCAAATATATACACCCATACTTTATAGATGTTGATCAAATTTATATTTTTTGTGCTTTACCAATTATAATTGTATATAGATATGTCATACGTCTACTATCCGAGTCTCACGTGCAAGGCACATGCAACTTACTAGTAGCTAATAATCGTTGATTTCTCCATGATCTTACCACTATATAGTGTACGAACAACTTTGAATATTGACCATTGGATCAAGACTCACGAATCCCAACATTTCCAGCTGTTGGATCTTCTTTTCCATTCTAGCATCTCGAAGATTCTATTGATAATCTTCATTACAATGAATGCTATGCACAAAACTCACTTCTCCATCATTCTACAATCTTCTTCCTCGTTTCTCTAGACCATGTTACCAAAATTTTAAAGTTTTAGATAGCTAATAATCGTTGATGTACTTCTACATGATATACAAAGTACAAGAACCAAATATATATATACACCCATATTTGTAGATGTTGATCAAATTTATATTTTTCTGCTTTACCTATTATAATCTTAGCACTATATGGTGTACAAATAACTTTGAATATTGACCGTTGGATCAAGACTCGTGGATCCCAACATTTCCAGCCGTTGGATCTTCTTTTCCATTCTAGCATCTAGAAGATTCTATTTTTAATGGTCTAGAAGATTCTATTGATAGTCTTCATCACAATGAATTCTATGCACAAAACTCAAAACACACTTTCCTCATCATTCTAGAATCTTCTCCCTCGTTTCTCTGGACCATGTTACCAAAAAAATTCATGTTTTAGATAGCTAATAATCGTTAACTTCTACATGATCTTACCACTATATAGTGTACGGATAACTTTGAATATTGACCGTTGGATCAAGACTCATGAATCCCATCATTTCGAGCCGTTGGATCTTCTTTTCCATTAAGCATCTACAAGATTCTATTGATAGTCTACATCACAATGAATGCTATGCACAAAAATCAAATAATACTTATCATTCTAGAATATTCTCCCCTGTTTCTCTAGACCATGTTACCAAAATTTTAAAGTTTTAGATAGCTTATAATCGTTGACCTCTACATGATATCCAATAGCTAGAAATGCTGGGATTCGCGAATCTTGATCCAATGTTCAACATTCAAAGTTATTCATATACTATATAGTGGTAAGATAAGATCATGTAGAGGTCAATGATTATTAGCTACGAGGGAGAAGATTCTAGTATGATGGAGATGAAGGGTTTCGCAGCATAGTAAATCAAAATTTTCTACGGAAGCGAACAGAGGGAAAGCCAAGATCTAATCTAGGAGATGCAAACAACGAGAGAGATTGGATTAGATCTTCATACCCTTGAAGATTCAAGACAATGAACGCTCATTTGAACGTGGGTGATGTAGTCGTGCTCGCTTCTCCTCCTCGCGATCCGATCCGATCTAGCACCACAAGTGGCGGTGCCTCCGTGAGATGCACACGCAGCACCTCGACGCCTCCTCCTTCCTGGACCAGCAAGTATGGTGGAGAGATGGATTGGATCTCACGACCAGGCGTGGTGTATATGGTGGAGAATTTCACTGCAGGCTTCGCCTACAAACAATGGGAGGGAGAGAGGAAGGGCAGGCAACTAGGGTTGGAGGAAGGTGTGTAGGAGGCGCACCAGCCCTCTATTTATAGAGGGGGGCCAGCCCTAGCCTCCTCCAAGCCTATCTCTAGTTTAAACAATTTAATCTCTCCTATCTAGAAATCCTATCTTATCTTATCTCTAGTTTAAACGATTTAAACTTATCTAGGATCATTTGGGCCCTATGGGGCCTTGTGCCCTGGCCCAATGCGCCAGACACTCCCTCATAGGCTCATGCCCCTCCCGGAAGGTGGGACCACGTTGGCCCCTTCCGAAGGTTCTAGAAGCTTCCGATAATACCGATTAATCCGGAACAATTCAACTCCAAAACTTGCAATCGCTTTATATGAATCTTATTCTCCGCCATTCCGAACCTCTCGTGATATCCCGGATCCCATCCGAGACCAACAAAAACTCATAAACCAATTATCCAATCTATCCTAGCCGAGACACGTTATGTGTGACCTGCGGTTCGAGAATATGCGACATGATCTTCTATCAATAATCAACAGGGTCCGGGCACCCATATTGACTCCACACATTCATCGATGATCATATCGATGAACCACGATGCCAGATTCAATCAATCCCATATGTATATTCCTTCGTCTCGCGATATTTTACTTGCCGAGATTCGATCGTCAAGATGTCCATACCTAGTTCAATCTCGTTCACAGCAAGTACTTTACTCGTTCGTAATCCGATATCACTTTGTGATTAACTCCTTAACCACATGCTTGCAAGCGGTGTTGATATCGACACGAGTGGGCCCAAGTATATCTCTCCGACTTGGGAGGGATAAATCCCATCTCGATACATACAACCCAACAGATACTTTTCGATCACCGAGAGACACCTTTATGATCACCCTCTCATAGGATGACGCTTGATGACCTCAAAGCTTTCTTCCGATACCAGGAGTTGTATTATCTCATGGTCTAAGGAATACAATATTTGACATAGTAAAAGCTTCACAAAGATGAACACAATGACACGATCTAATTGCTTCGCTTAGTTTGGGTCTCATCCACCACATCATTCTCCCAATGATATGATCTCATTATCAATTGACAACTCATGTCTATGGTTAGGAAACCTTAACCATCATTGATCAATGAGCTAGTCCATAGAGGCGCATTAGGGACACGGTGTTTGTTCACAAACCACACAAGTATTAATGTTTCCGCTAATACAATTCTAGCATGGAATATAAACATTATCATGAACAAGAATTATAATAATAACATCTTTATTATTGCCTCTAGGGCATAGTTCCACAGTCTCCCACTTGCACTAGAGTCAATAATCTAGTTTACATTTGGCAACAATCTCACACCCATGGCACCGAGGTGCTGATCATGTTTTACGTGGAAGAGGTTTAGTCAATGGATCTCGACATTCAGATCTGTATGTACTTTGCTGATCTTCAGATCTCCATCCGCTATATAATCTCGGATTATATGAAACTCATGTTGATATGCTTGGTCTTTGGATGATATCTTGGTTCCTTAGCGAGTGCTATGGCGCTAGTGTTGTCACACAATATCTCCAGTGGGTCCAATGCACTTGGAACCACCAAGCTCGATGATGAAGTTTCTGATCCAAACTCCTTCACTTGACGCTTCGCAGCAGCCATGTATTCCGCTTTCATCAGAGATCCCGATCACGCTTGCTTGCAGCTTCTCCACCACAGCTCCTCCATTCAAAATATACACGTATCCCGTCGAGATTTAGAATCATCCTTGTCGGTGCCGAAACTAGCATCGACGTAACCTTTTACGACGAAATGTTTCATCACCCCATAGACTAAGAACATTTCTTTAGTCCTATTTAGGTACCTTAGGATGTTCTTCACGGCTGTCCAAAGGTTCCACTCGGATCACTTTGATATCTGCTCGTCACAAACTAAGAGCATTGGACACATCCGTCTAGTACACAAAGATGGCATACATGATGGAACCTATGGCCGAGGCATAAGGCACTTTTCTCATAGCTTCTCTATCATTTACCAGAATGACACCGAGCCTTGCTCAATATCTTACTCGACAACATAGGCAATTGAACCTTTCAATGCCTTATCCATTCGAACCTTTTCGAACTTTGTCTAGGTATGTACCGCTTAAAGCTATCAGCCTTTTGTCTATCTCTATAGATTTTGATGCCCAATATATAAGCAGCTTCACCTAGGTCTTTCATTGAAAACACTTGTTCAAATAACTCTTCACATCGTTAAGCATGTCGATGTCATTTCCAATAATCAATATGTCATCCACATATAGTACCGTAAACGCCACCGAGCTCCCACTCACTTTCTTGTAGATGCAAGCTTCAGAGCAATTTGGAACAAATCCAAAGCTCTTGATCACTTGATCAAAACGAAGGTTCCAACTCCGAGACGCTTGCTTCAGTCCATAAATGGAACGCTGAAGTTTGCATACTTTATCGGCATCCTTAGGATCGACAAAACCTTCGGGTTGCATCATATACAACTCTTCATCAATGTTGCCATTGAGGAAAGCGATTGACATCCATTTGCCATATTTCATAATCATGAAACGCAGCAATTGCTAATAAAATCCGAATGGACTTAAACATCGCTACGGAGAGAAAGTCTCATCGTAGTCAACACCTTGAACTTGTCGAAAACCTTTCGCAACAAGTCGTGCTTTATAGAGTAACATTACCATCCGCCCCGCTTTCTTCTTGAAGATCCATTTGCACTCAACGGCCTTTGGTCGCTAGGAGGGTCCACCAAAGTCCATACTTGGTTTTCGCTCATGGATCCCAATTGGATTTCATGGCTTCTAGCCATTTCTCGTAGATCTGGGCTCATCATCGCTTCTTCATAGTTCGTAGGTTCACCGTCTTCTACTAACAAGATACCAAGACAGGGTTGCCATACCACCTGGAGGGCACGCGACCTTGTCGAGGCGATGTTCAAGAGCAAGAGATCGTCCAAGCTTCATGATCCTTGTCATTAGCTTCCTCTATTGTTGGTGCAAAGTGCATCGAACAATTTCAGGTGCTGCGCTACTCTCCAATTCAAGAGAAGGTTCAATAACCTTGTCTAGCTCTACTTTCCTCCCACTCACTTCTTTCGAGAGAAACTCCTTCTCAAGAAAGGAACCGTTCTTTGCGACAAACACTTTGCCTTCGGTTCTGTGATAGAAGGTATACCCAATAGTTTCCTTAGGGTATCCTATGAAGATGCATTTCTCCGCTTTGGGTTCGAGCTTGTCCGCATCAACTTCTTGACGAAGCTTCAGATCCCCAAACTTTAAGAAACGACAACTTAGGTTTAGCACCAAACCACAGTTCATACGGTGTCGTCTCAACGGATTTAGATGGAGCCCTATTTAAAGTGAATGCAGCGGTTTCTAATGCATAACCCCAAAATGATAACGGAAAATCAGTAAGAGACATCATTGATCGGACCATATCTAATAGGGTTCAATTCCGCTCGACACACCATTGCGCTGTGGTGTTCCGGGTGGCGTGAGTTGTGAAACGATTCCACTTGCTTTGAGATGCGTGAGAAAATCATAACTCAAATATTTGCCCCCACGATCGTATCGTAGAAACTTAATCTTTCTGTTACGATGGTTCTCCACTTCATTCTGAAATTCTTTGAACTTTTCAAACGTTTCAGATTTATGTTTCATTAAATAGATATACCCATATCTACTTAAGTCATCGGTAAAAGTGAGAAAATAGCGATATCCACCGCGCGTCGAAACACTCATCGGTCCACATACATCGGTATGTATGATTTCCAACAAGTCCGTTGCTCGCTCCATCATACCGGAGAACGGGGTTTTGATCATCTTGCCCATGAGGCATGGTTCGCATGTGTCAAATGATTCAAAATCAAGAGACTCCAAAAGTCCTTCATAATGGAGTTTCTTCATGCTCTTTACACCAATATGACCTAGACGATAGTGCCACAAATAAGTAGTATTATCACTATCTACCTTGCATCTCTTAGCCTCAATGTTATGGATGTGTGTTTCATCCCTTTCGAGATTTAGAAGAAATAAACCATTCACAAGAGGTGCATGACCATAAAAGATGTTACTCATGTAAATAGAACAACCATTATTCTCCGATTTAAATGAATAACCGTCTTGCAATAAACACGATCCAGAAATAATGTTCATGCTCAACGCAGGCACATAATAACATTTATTAAGGTTTAGAACTAATCCCGAAGGTAAAACTAAGGAGAGTGTGCCGACGGCCATCACATCAACTCTTGATCCGTTGCCAACGCGCATCGTCACCTCATCCCTCGCAAGTCAGCCGCCTATTCCGTAGCTCTGCTTCGAAGTTACAAATATTAGCAATCGAACCGTATCAAATACCTGTGCACTACAACGAGGGCTAGTAAGGAAAACATCAATAACATGTATATCAAATATACCTTTGATGGTGCCACCTTCTTGTCCGCTAAGTACTTTGACAGTTGCTTCCAAAGGACCCTTGTCCTTGCAATAGAAGCACTCAAAGGTCCGCTTAGGACCAGACTTGAGCTTCTTCTCAGGGCAACGCGCTTGCCTGCCTTTCTTGAAGGGCTTCTTGCACCTTTACCTTTCTTAAAGGAGGGCTTGTTGACCATCAACACATGATTATCCTTTTGATGTCCACCTCCGCAGCCTTCAGCTTTATGAAGAGCTCGGTGATCGATCGATGGAACCAATCTGATTGTGAGTCACTACAAAACTTTTGTAGCTGGGAGGGAGTGATTGCAGAACCCTGTCAATCTTGAGCTCCTCTAGAATCTTGCAGTCCAGTTGCTCAAGGTGTTGAGTGTAGCCCGACATCTTAATGGCGTGCTCACGAACGAACTCCTTCCTCCATCTTGCGGTTAAAGAACTTCCGAGATCTCATATCTCTCAGAACGAGCCTGAGTCTGAAACATGGTTTTCAGCTCCTCGAGAATCTCAAAGGGCCCGGGATAGTTTTCAAAACGATTTTGAAGTTCTGGTTCCATAGCAAACAACATGGTGCTCTTAATCACACCATATTCATCTTTGCGATTGATGACAGCTTTCTCATCACCGCGCATTGCAAATAGGGGTTACCTAACGCTTTCAAGGACATAGTCCTTTGTCCGCCGTATGTAATGATTCTTAGATTGCGGAACCAGTTGGTGAAGTTAGACCCATCGTTTCTAAGCTTTTCTTTCTCAGCAAAAACGTTGAAGTTGAAGTTGGACTTGGCCATGTGATCTACAGTATTTGCAAGTACAATTTAGACTATGTTCATGATAAATAGTTCAACTTAATCAAATTACTAGATGAACTCCCACTAAATTCAACATCCCTCAAGTTGTTTAGTGAACACGATCCAAATTCACCACACCTAATCCGATCATCACGAGAAGAGATGTGGTTTCAGTGGTGGACAACGAAGTGTCGATCATATCATCCATATGACTCATGCTTAACCTTTCGGTTCTTGTGTTCCGAGGCCATGTCTGTACATGCTAGGCTCGTCAAGTTAGACCCAAGTATTTCCGCGTGTGCAAAACTGGCTTGCACCCGTTGTATGTGAGCGTAGAGTCTATAGCACCCGATCATCACGTGATGCTTGGACACAACGAACTTTCGCAACGGTGCATACTTGGGGAGAACACAGTTTTTATCTTGATCTTTAAGTGAGGAATCATCTTATAATGCTACCGTCGCGATCTAAGCATAATAAGATACATAAAAGGATAAACATCACATGCATATAACTTTATGTGACATGGTATAGCCAATCTTCGCACAATGATCTCCATCTTGTGCGTTCCGGCATGATCTCCATCACTCCACCATGATTGCCTCCACCACGAATAGCAACTACAACTATTGCTAACTACTTAGCGATAAAGTAAAGCTATTACATGGCGTATAAAAAGTTGACTCGCAGGTCATACACAATTATAAAGACAACCATATGGCTCCTGCCGGTTGTGTACTCATCGACATGCAAGTCGTGAAACATTACAAAACATGATCATTGCATACAATATACACATCATATCTTGGGCCATACCATATCACAGAACACTCTCGCAAAAACAAGTTAGACGCCTCTACTTTGTTGTTGCATGTTTTACGTGGCTCATGGGAGTAGATGCTAAGAACGATTCTTACCTACGGAAAGCCACAACGGTGATATTATGGTTGCCAAACTCCGGTGTTAATCCCATGATCACTATAGTGAGAGAAACTGGCATCCACCAGCCGCATGTGTGGAACAAGCCACACGTCAAGTGCGGAGCCGGTCTCGCGAACAACGTCGCGTAAGGTTGGCCTGGACCGCTTCAATCTCACTATGCCGCGTCATAAGAAGAACACAAACAAGAGGCTTGCAACAGAAAACATCAACGCTCAGAATAACCATGTTGCGTCTACTCGTGAATCACATCTACGCATAGATCTAGCTCGATACCATCAAGGGTTTCGCAGCATAGTAAATCAAAATTTTCTACTAAGCGAACAGAGGAAAGCCAAGATCTAATCTAGGAGATGCAAACAACGAGAGAGATTGGATTAGATCTTCATACCCTTGAAGATTCAAGATGGAACGCTCGTTAACGCGGGTGATGTAGTCGTACTCGCTTCTCCTCCTCGCGATCCGATCCGATCTAGCACCACAAGTGGCGGTGCCTCCGTGAGATGCACACGCAGCACCTCGGCGCCTCCTTCCTCGGACCAGCAAGTATGGTGGAGAGATGGATTGGATCTACAGACGACGGGCGTGGTGTATATGGTGGAGAATTTCATGCAGGCTTCGCCACAAACAATGGAGGGGAGAGGAAGGCAGCAGGGCAACTAGGGTTGGAGGAAGGTGTGTAGGAGGGGGCGCACCAGCCTCTATTTATAGAGGGGGGCCAGCCCCAGCCTCTCCTCCAAGCCTATCTCTAGTTTAAACAATTTAAACTCTCCCTTATCTAGAAATCCTATCTTATCTTATCTCTAGTTTAAACGATTTAAACTTATCTAGGATCGGCTGGGCCCTATGGGGCCTTGTGCCCTGGCCCAATGCGCCAGGACACTCCCTCATAGGCCCATGCCCCTCCGGAAGGTGGGACCACGTTGGCCCTTCCTAAGGTTCTAGAAGCTTCCATAATACTGATTAATTGAACAATTCCGAACTCCAAAACTTGCACGCCTTATATGAATCTTATTCTCCGGCCATTCCGAACCTCTCGTGATATCCGGATCCCATCCGAGACCAACAAAACTCATAAACCAATTATCCAATCTATCCTAGCCGAGACACGTTATGTGTGACCTGCTGGTTCGAGAATATGCGCACATGATCTTCTATCAATAATCAACAGCGGGGTCTGGGCACCCATATTGACTCCCACACATTCATCGATGATCATATCGGATGAACCACGATGCCAGGATTCAATCAATCCCATATGTATATTCCCTTCGTCTCGCGATATTTTACTTGCCCGAGATTCGATCGTCGGTATCGTCATACCTAGTTCAATCTCGTTCACAGCAAGTACTTTACTCGTTCCGTAATCCGATATCACTTTGTGATTAACTCCTTAACCACATGCTTGCAAGCGGTGTTGATATCGACACCGACTGGGCCCAAAGTATATCTCTCCGACTTGGGAGGGACAAATCCCATCTCGATACATACAACCCAACAGATACTTTCCGATCACCTGAGAGACACCTTTATGATCACCCTCTCATAGGATGACGTTTGATGACCTCAAAGCTTTCTTCCGATACCAGGGAGTTGTATTATCTCATGGTCTAAAGAATACAATATTTGACATAGGAAAAGCTTCACAAAGATGAACACAATGACACGATCTAATTGCTTCGCTTAGTTTGGGTCTGTCCACCACATCATTCTCCCAATGATATGATCTCATTATCAATTGACAACTCATGTCTATGGTTAGGAAACCTTAACCATCATTGATCAATGAGCTAGTCCATAGAGGCGTACTAGGGACACGGTGTTTGTTCACAAACCACACAAGTATTAATGTTTCCGCTTAATACAATTCTAGCATGGAATATAAACATTATCATGAACAAGAATTATAATAATAACATCTTTATTATTGCCTCTAGGGCATAATTCCAACAGGAGAAGTGTGTTTTGAGGTTTGTGCATAACATTCATTATGCTAAAGACTATCAATAGAATCTTCTAGATGCTAGAATGGAAAAGAAGATCCAACAGCTGGAAATGTTGGGATTCATGAGTCTTGATCCAACGGTCAATATTCAAAGTTATTCGTACACTATATAGTGGTAAGATATGTCTTTCTCTACTACTATAATGGAGCAGTTTTGAATTGGATCGATAGCACCAATCCTAACCGTTGGGCTGTTAGATCTAATAATGGTTCAGAGAAGCTAGATTCATGTTGAAAAGTACCTAGAGAAAACTCCACCATGCATGTCCTAGAACCATCATGCCACCACCCCCAAATTTCATAGCACCATAGGCTATATTCTCTCTACTATTGTAGTGGAGCAGTTTTGAATTGGATCCATAGCACCAATCTTGAGCATTGGGCTATTAGATCCAATGGTTCAGAGCAACTGGTTTCGTGTTGAATATATAGTACATACCTAGAGCAAACTCCACCATATTCTAGAACCATCATGTCACCACCCCAAAATGCATAAATTAAGTCTATTAATAATAACTATCTACACATATTGAGAATACAACCCATCGTATGAAATTTTGGGGGTGGTGAAATGATGGTTCTAGAACATGGTGGAGTTTGCTCTAGGTACTATTTAACACGAATCTAGCTGCTTTGAACCATTGGATCTAACAGCCCAACGGTCAGGATTGGTGCTATGGATCCAATTCAAAACTGCTCAATTATAATAGTAGAGATAATTTTATATAGTGATGATATGTCAGCAGTCTATTATCTGAGTCTGACGTGCAAGGCATGTGCAATTTACTAATAGTGGTAAGATACGAATAACTTTGAATGATGACCACTGGATCAATACTCATGAATCCTAATATTTCTAACCGTTGGATCTTCTTTTCCATTCGAGCATTTAGAAGATTCTATAGATAGTCTTCTGCAGAATGAATGCTATGCACAAATTTCAAAACACGCTTCTCCATCATAATCCTAGAATCCTCTCCCTCGTTTCTCTAGACCATGTCACCAAAAATTTCAAGTGTTAGGTAGCTAATAATCTTTGACTTCTACATGATGATACAAAGTACAAGAACCAAATATACATCCATACTTTATATATGTTGATCAAATTTATAATTTTTTGTGCTTTACCTATTATAATTTTATATAATGATGATATGTCATATGTCTTTTATCTGAGTCTCACGTGCATGGCACGTGCAGTTTACTAGTAGCCTACAATGTACGAACATTCTTGGGTTTCAGTCCGAAGGACCAATAAGGTCATGGCCATATATATCGATACCCTAGCTACACTTTATAATACGGTTCTCACATCGCATAGATGGGTGCGTCTTGGCGTAGTAAACATTGTTGACCGTGGGAGTTTCAGACAATTATGAAAGAACATTTTTCACTTTTCCAAGTGATTACGAGGATGTTTCGTACTAGTAAAGAAAAATCCGAAGTATTTGGCTCGGAATGCGATAAGCGCGCCATGTTTCCAGACATTACTGAGCATGCATGTTTTCCTTGTGATTCCTAGGTTCTATAAGTTTTTATGATTCGTAGCTAAATTAAACCACTTAAATTACAGTGCTGTCTGCCTAAATTAGTTCAAATGAGTTCGCATATGCATATGCGCACCATTTAGCTAAGAAACCCAAGTTTACTCAGCCGTTTCGCTCACTACAGTATATGGGCTCCATTCATACAAATAACTTTGAATGCTGACCGTTGGATCAATTATTTGATGTATTTACACGAATTTGAAATATTTATTTACTTTTTATGAGGGCCCCGGCTGGCAGCCAGCACCACCCCAATTTTCTTTTTCATCTATCCGCCACTGTACTAGACTCCGAATTTTCTTCACAAGCTGCACACGGCACCATCCCATCGCATTCGATGTGTGCTGCTTTTCGAGCCTTCCTTTTAATACTACTCAGGAGGTGAGCCAAGCGCGATTCAGCACTAAATTTTCGCATGATATTGGCGGGATCTTCTAGTTCAAAATTTTAGAGAATTATTAGCGGGACCCTCCCTTCTACCTTTCCCAAAATTTAACCCTTCCTTCACTTCTCAGTTCTCAGCAAACGCTAGCTACCTCCATACTGATGGGGCCTCTCGCTCGCTCACCCGCCGACTCCACAATCCATACTCACATCATCCTCTATCCCATCCCTCCTTAGCTGACTTCTAGGTCATCGGAGTCTACTCAGCGACGCCGTCATCCATGCTACCGTCATTGCTTCGTCGCATCTGCTTCCCCCACTCAGAGTGTCAGCTTCCCCACCACCCCAACCGAGAGATGCGTACGCTACGTGGACCCCTCACCAGGGTAATGGTTAGAACTCCGTACAACCGAGACGAAGGTTGCTACACACTTACTATGCCTGCTTTCCTTGCACTTTACTACTATTTCTGAATGTAGTTCATCGCTTCCTTTATGTGCCTTCTCGTTACCAGTTATTTCTAATGCATGCTAGTTACAGTACTGTGGGATCGGTTCAAAGAGAAAAGAAGGAAACTGCTAGTCGTCATGCTAAATTGGTTATCTCGCACTAGTATGAAGCCTCGTCAGCCCAATGATAACCCCCAACAATCCTCCCCAAACAATGGTTTGCCTCCATTTTGCATATACGCGCGCTGTCGTTATGCATTTTATTTTTGAGAGTAGTTCAACCTTTGCTTGCCCTGTCTTGTCATACTAGTATATATTTTTGTAAGGCATGGAAGATGATGTACTGCCGAAACATGCCCTGTCTTGCCAAGGAATCCTGAAGAGTTTTGGACATGCGGATCTAGCCCCGCTCGGTACAACACAACTGGTACAGAAACATGGCCTGGTCGAGTACCCTAAACATGGCTATTTTTTGCATCTTGCGTGTTATTTACTGATTGATTTGTTGCATTGCAATTTCCAGAAGCAAGTGCATGATCATGTCCCTGCCAAGGAGGTTCGCAGCACATATATTCAGCGTACTCAGTGATACATCCATTTCAACGAACCAAACCGAAGTATGGTGCATGGCCGAAGCTAAGATTAGGCTTCTCCAAAAGGATTTGGACTCAGCCACTCGGCGGATCAGAGAATTGAACCGAGGATGGATTTCTACTATTGAAGATGGCCTTGATGCTACCGCTGATCTTCAGAAGTTAGTCGCTGAAAATCGTGTTCCCAATTCAGCTGATGCGGATGTCAATGAGATCAACGTAACGGTTTTGGAATAGGTGAAAGCACGAGCAAAGATTCTCCACGCATCTTTGCAGGCAGATGATTTTTGAAGGGTGATGAAAGAGCCGCCATGCGAATAGATTGTTATTTAGAATAATGAGAATGACTTTCGTTGTGTTGTCAGCCTGCTATTTTCTTTGGCACGTTGTATGAAACTGTACTGTACCTAATTGCTGCATCTGGATAATGTATCCCAGTCTCATTCTAGCCATTCAGAAAATGGAAAAGCCTTATTTTGCACTTTCATTTAGATCTTAAGAAACACGTTTTGCCAAAAATTAACACATTACCATGAAAGGTAGTTCGTGCCCATTACCGTGAATAAATTCCTGCACTATATACTTGTGTGGCCCTAAAGTCAAACTTTTAAACTATAGTAGTAGATCGAGTACAAAAAAATCAACTGAGTGACAAACCGCAAGCCAAAATTACCTCTTCCACCAAGCAGTGCACCAAAAACACCCACCGCAATGGGCTCCTGTGTCCAAAATTCAAACGGTACTAAATTTTCATCTCGCCCTTCGGTCCAGAAACAACGCGCCAAAGGCCATTCCTCAAAATGGTTTCTCTTGTAAATTCTCACACGCCACACAATTCAAAGTTTCAAACATACTAGTACCACCCGCGCCCTTCGGGCCAAATCCCTCGAGATCACCTTACACGACCACGGCCGTGCTCCTTCCGTCCCATCTCCCCTTCACAGCCTCTCCACCGGCATGCCACTGTAGTGACCGCGAAGACATTTTACCAGCTCCCAACGCTGGCCCGCACTAGATCAGCTCCTCTGTACACGAGGTCCACGGCGCCGGAGCCGCCTCAGCAACGCTGTCGTAGCTTTGTTGGATCCACTTCCCCAATTCCATGACACCGGATCTGCTTCCTCGACCTTGTCCATGGTGCCGGAGAGATGGGCAGGCAAACCCGCTCAAGGGCGAACGACAAGGTCATAGCTCACCATAAGTCCGGCAAAGGCACATGAAGTAATTTGCGTAATCGTGGTCACAAAGGTTGCCGCCATTCACTTCATATGCTCTTTACGCATTTGATGTCTGAAAGTAGTTCATCGCTTGTTTCACTGCATTCTCGCACTGAGTTTTTAATCTTGTACGCTGACATTTCTTGTCGAGGCATCGTATAAGCATATGGTTGTCATTGTTCCTCCAGAGCTTTCAAATGCTTGCTAGCACTGTACTAGCTTACTCTTCTACACACACCTCGGTCTTAAATCTCATAAGATATATTTTTTGCTGATGCATGTAAGGTGATTTGTGGCTGACTTATGAGGAAGAACGGAAGGTTACGGAAGATAGATTATTAAAGAATTCCAAATATGCAAGGTCGCTCAGCCCACAGAGAGTTAGATCTTTCGTAGCTACCACCACTAATCATGAAGTCCAGGATTCTGATGCAAAATTTTATCCTGAAGATCAACAAAACCTGAGGGAGACCTGACTCGGGAAGATGGACCGGTCGAGAACCCCCTCCCTAATTCGCCTGCTTGTCCACTGCCCAAGGTGCTTTCTCTGTCTTGTCATTGTGATATTTGTTTCATCTTCCATGTTTTGTACCTCAATTCCCACCAAATGTTGTGCAATGCCATCTACTTAGTTCATGCATCATATATTTTTAGCATATCTTGCCTTATTATTCTTCTGTTCTATTCGTGTCTCATTTTACATAGGACTTTGATAGATTAATGTATCGCTTATGTGTGTCAGGAATCAGCTGATTCACCTAAGACCCTTCCAGGTACCAGCAGGGAGAAAAACTATGATCGGCAAGTGTCTAATTCAGCATTAGTTTTTGTTGATGAACAATAATTCGAGGGAGACCTGACTCAGGAAGTTGGACCCGTCGAGGACCTCCCTGCTAGTCCGCCAGCTTGTCCACCCCTCAAGGTGCTTGCTCTATTTTTTAATTATGATATCTGTTGCATTTTCCATGTTTTCTATTTCAATCCCACCAAATATTTTGCAATGCCCTCTGCCTAGTTTATGCATCATATATATAGAGCACATTTTGCCTTACTATTCTTCTGTTCCATGTGCATCTCATTACATATAGAACTATAATAGATTGAAGTATTGTTTATGTGTGTCAGGAATCAGCTGGTTCATGTAAGACACGTTCAGGTACCAAACGCGAAGCATCGACAAGCCTTCCTGCTAATGCTACCGGTGGAACACAAACACACGCCGCGAAATACAATAAACAAAAATCAGGAAACTCACATACGGCTAAAAAGTGTCATCTTGGCGGCACACCACAGGTTCCAAAAGTAGTAGATGCAGCAAATACCATCCCACACATTCCACAATCACCAATTGCCAATCAAGATACCCATCAACAATTGACAGCCGAACCAGTTTTGACCTTTACTTGCCTAACACTGCTACCACAACACCAACAAGGTAGCGATGATCACCAACCCGTTGATCAGCCCGTCGCCAAACAAGGTATGTGTTCCAAGGATTATTGATGGATTCTTCCTTATATATACCATGCAAGCTTGATGTAATGGTTGAATTGGAAGCTACACGAAGATTTAAGAAAAGGGGGCCAACGGTAGGAAAAAAGCTTGAAGCTAAAATTTCCGGAACACAATCTAGATATTGCATCAATTCTATTGTGCCTGGCAAGCAAAGGCCAGAAGATCCATAAGAATATGCTTTTCTAGCATCCGAAATAGGCGTTTTGGTCAGGAATGATATTCCCATCTTTGCATCGTTCAAGCTCCACCAACAGACCCCTGACCATTACAATTCATTACTGCAGAAGTTACATGTAAGTCATGGTGCTCTGTCCCATGCATTCAAGCTTTCTCTTGGTTCTATTCTAAGTCACATAACACATCAAATGTTCCATTCTTGTCGATAGACAAAATTCAACTTCGATCAAGATAATGAGGATGTAGAGTATGTTCTCATGGACATGTTCTCCTGTTCTTTGTGCCAGCAGCACCATAGGCTAAAGAGTAAATACTTTGATGGTAAGGCAAGAAAGGATATTCAAAGAACAGCTCCTATGGAACACACTGTGACTGACCAACACTGGATAGATCTTCTCAACCACTAGTTTGATCCAAAGATTACGGTATGGTTTGTGAAGACTGATACCATATCACATTCAAAATTCCTATTAGCACATCTGTATCACTAGTCTCCTTTTGTAGATGAATGCTGAGAAAAACAAGAGAAACTATGTCGCACAACGCTTAACAAACCGAACTGGATCTCGTGCATTGGTTGGCCACCTGAGCGCAATAGTAAGAATAATTAGTTTCTAATCTTCTATAGACTTTGTGCTTCTTATATTTTCATAATGTGTTCCGCCCACTTTGTAGAAAGGTGTGGTAAGTCTGCAGCAAAAATTCTAGGCATGCCAGACGAGCAAAAAATAAGGGCTCAATCCCTCCGCTGAGAGTGTTATTGTAAGTCTTATGTTCGATTGATATTTTGTGATGACACACCCACAGTGATTTATATGTATAGTTAGATGTGCAACACTGCCTGAACTTCTGCCCAGTTTTCTTTTTAATTTAAGTACTAGATGATTTCCAACTAGTGTGAGTTTCAGTTTTCAGTTGTACAAAGAGTTGTCTTGTGTATATCATGCACCTGGCGATGAAGAAACAAACAGATGCCATGTTGGCATAGTCCTGTTATTGCGTGCTAGTGATAAAATTCTTATCAGTATGATCAGATAGCTATACTTTTATTACAATATATATGATGCGTAATCAGCCATGCCAACTTGTAAGATTTGTTCATAGACAGGTTAAATGTGTTGTCTGCATGTTTCTCTGTATTAGCTTTTCTTCTCTCACTCATGTCTACCAAATGATAACCATACAGATTAAATTCAATGTGGAGATGGCAAAACCTGGGAACGATGGTCTAGAATAAACCCAAGAAGAATGTCTAGAAACATTTAAAATGGTACTAAAAGGTGAAGGTCATCGTAAAAGCACGTTCCTACGTAATGCTAGGTTGTGGCAGTGCAAGTCCAAGTCCATGTCCAAGTCCAAGTCCAACTCGCCATATTTGTCTTGTCAGGAAGAAATTGTAGCACAACGGGCTGAACAGGAAGTGCATAGACGAGCAATCGATGATATGAGACAGAAAGCATTACCATGTGATGCGGAGTTGAAGATGTTACGAGATCAGCAGAGTTCTCGAGAGCCCATAGATGAAGAGACTTGTCTAAATTGAAGATGAACCCTGACAATGACAGGTGAGTACAATGGTCCTGTGAAATGGTTCTTGCTACAGAGCCCGGGTTGTGTTTGGGGCCATGTAACAAAAATGGAGGGAGTATTTGTTTCACATCATGCTTTTATCTGTTTACCGTATGCTCGATGCACAAAAATCCTATGCCCCAACCTCACTCTCTCAGCCTTGGATTCATGAACCTCACAAAGGTTTTTTCTTCTTTGGACAACCGCCAAATTCAAAATCTCAGTCCATCGACAAATCCTACCACCTACCCCATTGAATCAGAGATTATGTATCCAATCTGTTGGCCAATATAGTAAGTATTTTGATGATCAGTTGATGTGAATCAGCCTTAAATTCGTACCAAGGGAACACCATTAACGAAATTAAAAAATCTCAGTCGAGCGGCAAAACCTACAACCAACCCTGTTTGAATCGGAGATATCCAATTTTCATTATGGATGATAAGTTAATGTCACCCTCGGCCTTCAATTCCTGAAAAAGGAGTACACCTTTTATCCAAATGTTGCCTGGACGCTAGCCCAATTCAAAATATCAGTCTGCACAATTATTATGCTCATGGATGATTAGTTGATGTGACTCTAGAACTTGAATTCCTGGACAAATAGCGTACGGTCTACTAGCTTTTTTCTATTATTATTTGGCCAGTAGCCAAATTCAAAATCTCAATCGAGCAGCAAAATCACACACTGACCTTGAAGCATTTCCCTCCCCATCGTTTCAAAAACTTTGTGGCAAAATCTCCCACCGGGGAGTACCATTTTTCTGTTATTATTATTTGGTCGGTAGCCAAATTCAAAATCTCAATCGAGCGGCAAAATCATGCACTAACCTTGAAGCATTTCCCGCCCCACCGTTTCAAAAACTTTGTGGCAAAACTTCCCATCGGGGAGTACCAATTTTCTGTTATTATTATTTCGCTGGTAGCCAAATTCAAAATCTCAATCGAGCGGCAAGATCACACACTGACCTTGAAGCATTTCCCGCCCCACCATTTCAAAAACTTTGTGGCAAAATCTCCCACCGGGGAGTACCATTTTTTTGTTATTATTATTTGGCCGGTAGCCAAATTCAAAATCTCAATCGAGCGGCACAATCACACACTGACCTTGAAGCATTTCCCGCCCCACCGTTTCAAAAACTTTGTGGCAAAATCTCCCATCAGGGTGTACCATTTTTCTGTTATTATTATTTGGCCGGTAGCCAAATTTAAAATCTCTGTCGAGCGGCAAAATCAAACACTGACTTTGAAGCATTTCCCGCCACACCATTTCAAAAACTTTGAGGCTAAATCTCCCACCGGGGAGAACCACTTTTCTATTAATTATTATTTGGCCGGTAGTCAAATTCAAAATCTCCGTGGAGCGGCAAAGTCAAAAACTAACTTTGAAGCATTTCCCGCCCCACTGTTTCAAAAACTTTGAGGGCAAATCTCCCACCGGGGAGTACCATTTTTCTATTATTATTATTATTTGGCCGGTAGCCAAATTAAAAATCTCTGTCGAGTGGAAAAATCAAACACTGACTATGAAGCATTTCTCACCCCACCGTTTCAAAAACTTTGAGGCCAAATCTCCCAATGGGGAGTACCACTTTTTTATTAATTATTATTTGACCGGTAGTCAAATTCAAAATCTCTGTCGAGCGGCAAAGTCAATAACCGACTTTGAAGCATTTCCCGCCCCACCGTTTCAAAAACTTTGAGGCCAAATATCCTACTGGGGAGTACCATTTTTATATTATTATTATTATTTGGCCGGTAGCCAAATTCAAAATCTCTGTCGAGTGGCAAAATCAAACACTGACTTTGAAGCATTTCTCGCCCCACTGTTTCAAAAAATTTGAGGCCAAATCTCCCACCGAGGAATACCATTGTTCTATTAATTATTATTTGGCTGGTAGTCAAATTCAAAATCTCTGTCGAGTGGAAAAATCACACACCAACCTTGAAGCATTTCCCGCCCCACCGTTTCAAAAACTTTGAGGCCACATCTCCCACCGGGAAGTACCACTTTTCTATTAATTATTATTTGGCTGGTAGCCAAATCTATCGAGCGGCAAAATCAAAAACTGATTTTGAAGCATTTCCCGCCCCACTGTTTCAAAAACTTTGAGGCCAAATCTCCCACTGGGGAGTACCACTTTACTATTAATTATTATTTGGCCGGTAGCCAAATTCAAAATCTCTATCGAGCAGCAAAATCAAACACCGACTTTGAAGCATTTCCCGCCCCACTGTTTCAAAAACTTTGAGCCGAAATCTCCCACCAGGGAGTACCACATTTCTATTATTATTATTTGGCTGGTAGCCAAATTCAAAATCTATGTCGAGCGGCAAAATAACACACCGACTTTGAAGCATTTCGCGCTCTTCCATTTCAAAAACTTTTGACTTTAAAATTCCCATTCTACCCACTATTCAGACGCCCTATGGGCACGCTAGGGGGCACGATCGTAATTATTTTTCTGTTCACCTCCATAGTCCTGATTCGTGCAGTTTTTCAAGCTAGCCCTCCCAAAATCCCAGGCTTCTCTCCCACGCCCTCACCTCCACGACCACCGCGCGCACTGCCCGGCGGCAATTCCACTGCTGCCGGAGCCGCTTCATCAACACCCACCCCATCGGATCTAGTTCACCGGGTCTCTCTGCCACTCCACCAGAGTTGTGGTCTCGCTGACCGTGCCTATGGCGTCATCGACAACAAATACATGAATAGATAGATTATAACACAATTATCTCCTTATGGAAAAAACTCCCAGCAATACTTGTACAACGTTCTGATCAACCTCACAGTTTAAATATATCAACCTTTATTTACCAAACAAATGGAGCAAGATTAAACAACAAACTAGCTAACAAGTTTAAACCACTTATTTTAGCTTCAGGACAACTCAACTAAATCATGTGCTTGTCACAAAAGTAAATCAACATTTAGAGCATGTATTTCATGACATAGAACTATACCAAGCATCTCTAGATGGAATCAAACAGACTGATACGGGATGGCATGCTCATTTATGATTACATATCCAAAGACAACATGTTGTACAATTCAACCTAAAGCAGGGCATCATCAAATCCTAACTCATGTGTAGTCAGACATGCTTGAGTTATACATCCTGATGATTGATCTCCTCTAGTACCTAAGCATGACACTTTGTGCAGAACCGAAGCCCCGAACTCCCTCCTGGCACGCTCCAGTACAGAGGAGAGTAGGACTGCATCAGGATCAACGATTTATCTTGCGAGTGTCGATAATAATTTATAATCTAGCAACTATGGAGGCGCTTTAGAGGGGGAACGGGGCTCACCTTGCAGAACCCGTAGTATTCCTTATGGAGGCGCGTCAGACAATCCTTAACGGTGATGGCGAAAACCTAGGTGGCCACGATCTTGGGACCATTTCCAGCAAAAAACGTCTAGATCCAGGAGAGGGATATACCTTGCAGGAAGTCGTAGTTCTCAGCCTGGTCGCATGGGAAACCGGGTGGGAGGCGCTGCCGACGCAGTTCTCGACCTTTCGTGTCTTGGCCATAGGAGTGCACCTTGCTAGGATTTGCTAGGGAGACCAGATGAAGAAGTTATCAGCGAGGCACACGCACGGAGGAAGGGGATTTTGGGGAGATGGGAGAGGAAGGGACTCACAAGGTGATGGTGTATCGGCTCCGGATCTGGGCCTCACGCGAAGTCATGGAGGCAGCCAGACTTTTGAGAATCGTCAGTTCGAGGTACAACCTGTCTGCCTTCTGCCGCAGCACCCTAACCATGCTCGATATCCACAGCGGCCTGGGGCACCGCCCTTGGCCAGAGAATGAGGAGGAAGGATGGAGGCGGCGCCACGACGACGTCCTCCTACTAGCTGCGGGGATGCCGTGCTAGATAGAGAGGGGATATGGCTGCCCTGTTCCGGCTAAAAACAGGGGACGCGGAGGGTGATGAGGGGGAGGGAATCGACAAGACATGGCGGTCATTGGGGAGAATGGATAAGCGCAGAGTGTGGGTGGCAGCGGACTGCGGTGTATGCGGCGGATCAACGCAAAGGGTGGGTGGCGGCGGACTATAGTTAGGGTTACGGGACGGGTGGGGTGGGTAGATCGTGATCTGGATGGTGCTGTGTAGATTTTACGAAACTGTCCTCATAGCTTCTATGGTGGAATACTGTAGGACTCTAGGGCGTTTCAGTCATTTTAATTCCAAAACGTGTGCGGGAGAGAGGCAGCAAAATATGGTATTCTAACTATGTAAGCCAAATTCCAGGCATTGGATGGAGGCCTTGTGGACATACGAGATCTGTTTTGTAGGCTGATCCATGGGCAGTCTTATTCTTTATTATGATTGGCCGGCTTTGTTCTGCCATATCAAAAAGACCAATGTTATGGCCTGAATCGTGGCATAATTTGTTATAATATGCTCATATTATGCACACACACATGTATCTTGGGATGGCGAACAATGTTGTAGGAGGAAGTTTTCCTTTTCGCCGCATGGAAAAACTATTTTCAATTTTCTGAGTGCCACAAACATGATGTTTTGTTAAGCAACTACCAAGTGAAAGTTTCAAAATGGTACCACCCTATTTTTCAAAAATACTAGACCATGTTACATGGACAATTTCCCAACTGGGGTATCTAAAACCTTTCCTTCCACCCCTGGCGGAAAAGACAAATTCCTGCCGAATCGGTGGGAAGTGGGTCCGATTTAAACTACAAGTACATTATCTAATGCTCATGATTTTTTTGCAAAAATCATTTTTAGACTCACAATATGTTGTTTTATCAGAGATCCAATGCAAGTTTAGCGAGGCTCATCCCCTATCTTCATGCCCGTCGTTTTGACCATAGTTTAAAATAAGAAAATTTTGAAACGGCCATAAGAAATTCAAAAAAGGTCCAAACAAGGTGAATTCTTCGCGTGATGTCATATTATGTGACATAGTTGCAAGGAAAATACCAAACTTGGTATATTATAGATATCTCAAAAAACAGTCACAGAAATGACCTATCATGTTCGAGGTTTCATGGCTTTCAGGTCCAAAGACCAATGTTATGGCCTAAATCACGGTATAGTTTATGATAATGTTCCCATATTATGCACACACATGTATCTTGGGACGACGAACAATGCTGTAGGAGGAAGTTTTCTTTGGCGCCGGACGGAAAAACCATTTTCTATTTTTCGAGCACAAAAAACAAGGCGTTTTGTTAAGCAACTACGAAATTAAAGTTTCAAAATGGTACCACCCTATTTAAAAAAATACTAGACCATGTTACATGACTAATGTCCCAACCAGCATATCTAAAACCTTTTTGTCCACCCCTGGTGAAAAAGGCAAATTCCGGTCGAATCGGCGGGAAGTGGGTCCGGTTTGAACTACAGGTACATTATCTAATGCTCATGATTTTTTCCTAAAATCATTTTTAGACTCACAATATTCTGTATCAGAGATTCAATGCAAGTTTAGCAAGGCTCATCCCCTAGCGAAGAACCTTCATGCCTGCCGTTTTGACCATAGTTTGAAATGGGCATAAGAAATTCAAAAACGGCCCAAACAAGGTGATTCCTTCACGTGGCGTTATATTATGTGACATAGTTGTAAGGAAAAATAGTAAAGTTGGTATATTGTAGATATCTCAAAAAAACTTCACAGAAATGACCTATCATGTTCGAGGTTTCATGGCTTTCAAGCCAAACGACCAATGTTATGGCCTGAATCGCGACATAGTTTGTGATAATGTGTCCATATTGTGCACACACGTGAATAATGGGATGGTGAACAATGTTCTAGAAGGAAGTTTTCCTTTTTTCCGCATGAAAAAAACCATTTTCTATTTTTTTAGCGTAAAAAACGGGGCGTTTTGTTAAGCAACTATGGAATGAAAGTTTCAAAATAGTATCACCCTATTTAAAAAAATACTAGACCATGTTACATGGCTAATGTTCCAACTAGGGTATCTAAAACATTTTCTTCCACCCCTGACTAAAAAGACAAATTCCTACCGAGTCAGTAGGAAGTGGGTCCGATTTGAACTAGAGGTACATTATCTAATCCTCATGATTTTTTGCAAAAATCATTTTTAGACTCACAATATGTTGTTTTATCAGAGATCCAATGCAAGTTTAGCGAGGCTCATCCCCTAGGGAAGAACCTCCATGCCCGCCGTTTTGACCATAGTTTGAAACGGGCATAAGAAATTTAAAAACGGTCGAAACAAGGTGAATCCTTCGCGTGGTGTCATATTATGTGACATAGTTGCAAGGAAAAATATCAAACTTGGTATAATATAGATATCTCGAAAAAACCTTCACAAAAATGACCTATCATGTTCGAGGTTTCATGACTTTCAGGCCAAACAACCAATGTTATGGTCAGAATCACGACATAGTTTGTTATAATGTGCCCATATTTTGCACACACATGTATCATGGGATGGCGAACAATGTTGCAGGAGGAAGTTTTCCTTTTCGTCGCACGGAAAAACGATTTTCTATTTTTCGAGCGTAAAAAACGGGGCGTTTTATGAAGCAACACCAAATGGTCAATACATAATGCTACCACTCCATTTAAAAAAATACTAGACCACCTAACGTTAACAATGTCCCAACCGGGGATTATCAAACCTTTCCGTCCACTCTTGATGAAAAAAGCAAATGTCAGCTTAATCGGTAGGAACTAGGTCCGGTTTGAACTACATGTACATTATCTAATACTCATGATTTTTTGCAAAAATTATTTTTAAACTCACAATATGATGTTTCTTCAGAGATCCACTATAATTTTAGCGCGACTCAACCCCAAGACGAGGACGGTTAACCCCGTTGTTATGACCATGTCTTGAAACACTACTAGGAAACAACTCTTCTGTAGCACACCTTTTTTGACCATCCGTGGCGCATATTTTAGTCGCCACTGATAAGTAACTTCAGTGGCGCATTTCAAAATGCGCCACAGAAGTCTCAAACTTCAGTGGCGCATATGGCTAATATGCGCCATAGAAGTTGTTTTCCAAAATTCAAAAAAAAGGCGGGCCAGATCTCAAACTTCTGTGGCGCATATGGCCAATATGCACCACAAAAGTTTTTTTCAAATTTCAAAAAAAACCCGGGCCAGATCTAGATCTGGTCGGATCTGGCCGGAGTTGGTGGTGGTGGTTGCGGCGGGCGGCGACTAGGGCTAGGAGGAGGTTGCCGGAGTTGGTGGTGGAGGAGGAGGTTACCAGAGTTGGTGGTGGAGGAGGAGGAGGAGCTCGCCGGAGTTGGTGGTGGAAGAGGAGGAGGAGGAGGAGGTCACCGGAGTTGGTGGAGGAGGAGGAGGAGGTCGCCGGAGTTGGTGGTGGATGAGGAGGAGAAGGTCACCGGAGTTGGTGGTGGAGGAGGAGGAGGAGGTGGTCGCCGGAGTTGGTGGTGGTGGAGGAGGAGGAGGTCGCCGGAGAGTGGAGAAGGAGGAGGGAGGAGAAGGGGAGAAGTGTGGAGGAGAGGAGGGGAGAAGTGTGGAGGGGAGGAGAAGTGGGAAGGGGAGAAGAAGTGGAGAGGGGGAGAAAAAGGAAAAAGGGAGGGAGAAAGGGTGCTGGCGGAATTCAAATTTCGAATCCCGCCCAAGACTTCTGTGGCGCATATGGGGGAAATGCGCCACAGAAGTTTCTCTCCCTTTTTTATTTTTTTGCAGGAAAAAATCTTCTGTCTGCCATAACTTTTTACTCTTTTTGAATTTGGGGAATCTTCCAGCCATTGAAATCGAGTAGAAAATTTCGAGACGATCATTTTGATAGGTTAAAGATTTTTTTTCCGACATCGTATGCAAAAGTTAGAGCCGTTTTACCGTGCCATGACCTATTTTTGCAAAATACATCGAAATTCATGTTTTTCAATTTTGTCTAGATCTATACCCTAAAATCTAACTACAACTTAAAGGAATTATTTTTTTAAAGTTTCTATCATTTTTGTTTATTTGTTACAAAACTGAAAAGGCGATCCACGGGGGGGGGGGACGGGGGTCTATTTTCCCCCCTATATGCTTGTTCTGTGGCGCATACACCTATATGCGCCACAGAAACATCACTTTCTGTGTCACATATGGACATATGCGCCACAGAAGTTTCTCCCCCTTTTTTTGCTGCTTGGTCCCATCAACCTTCTATGGCGCATATGTCTATATGCGCCACAGAAGTTTGACACTTCAGTGGCGCCCACGAAAATATGCGCCACAGAAATATGGACTTTTGTGGCGCATATTGGTTTCGTGCGCCACTGAAGTGCCAAACTTCTATGGCGCATTGTTTCTAGTGCACCACCGATATATATCTGTGGCGCAAATTTTTATATATGCGCCACTGAATATCTTGTCTATCTATAAGCTGTTTCCTAGTAGTGAAACTGGCATAACTAATTCAAAAAACATTAAAAAATAAAAAACCATCGCATTTCATAATTTTATATGACAATAATGTTATGCACGTCCTAAAAATAAACCAAATTGATTTTTATATCATCCCAATCCGAGGTCATGTGCAAAAATTATGAAAAATTATGTTTTTAGACTTTCTGAAAACAATATAGTCCATCCATTTGTATGGGCTCAAACCTTACAAAAATCCCATAATTTTCAATAAAATCGACCTGATAATGGTCTATTGGGTTGTTGGCCCAGCCGGTTGGCTAAAATTTTGAGGAGAAAAAAATGAGGCTTCGTCCAGAGTAGGCCCAGGCCCAGCACCAGTGAGGATCATACAAATAGATGCACGCATGGATATGTAATAGACAAGTTGGCTTAGTGTAGTGGTTGGGTTAGTTTGTGAGAGGAAGGGGGTTTCAAGTTTGAGTCACGCCGGCTCTACCTTTTTTCGTTTATTAACCTATTCTGCTGACATCTAGGCAGTATTGTTAAAAGCGGTCGAGCTCCTAGTTTAGCCATAACAAGTTGGGTGGTGCAGTGGTTAGGTACATGCGGGAACTTCGTGAGGTTGTGGGTTCGACCCCCCACAACTTATTTTTGAAGTAAGCAAAAATTGACACGGAGATGATACTGCTGAGTTGGCGATCCTTTCATTTTTTATCTCGGAATTTAGCCATAATGACCATCTAAATTGGCCATAGTCTGTCAAATAAAAGGCACTAAACCAGGGTTGTTCGTCAATGACCATTTAATGTTACAAAACTATGACCTCCTTGAGCAAATTGGTCGTTATTTTTCAAGATTTGGACCCTCCCAAATTTTCTATGACCAATTGGCTCAGAATGGTCATAGATCTATAACCAAAAAATGCATGGTCGTTAAGAAAAGGTCACTAGTGAGCAGATTTCTTATAGTGGAAAGGTTAAGCATGAGTCATATTGTAACATCCCAAAACTTTAATCCAAGATTATCAAGATCAAATCATTCAAAAATAGGGTTAACAAAAACTTTTCCAAATTTAAAATGAAAGCATTCATATGTGTATGCATTTAAAATAGGAGTTGTTTGAATTGCCATGATTGATTGATCCAATGCTTGTAAAATGTTTCTTAGGTGATTTAAACATCATCTACATCATTCCCAAACTTTTCCTAAAGAAAATCAAATCAAAAAGAATTAAAAGGAAGGAATGGTCATTTTGGGAAATTTAACTCTCATGCCTACTTTGGCTATTCCTAGTACTCAATTCTTAACAGAAACAATTCTTGATCTTTGTACCCCTTGCTAATACACATAATGAGGTACCAAGGCCCACCTTTTGATCTGCTAAAAACATTCTGTTAACTATTTTAAATGACAGTTTAAAATTGAATCTAATGCATATGCATAGATCACCCCTATTTCAAAAACCATCTATTTGAGCTCCATTTTCAAAACCCTTGCAATCAGAGACTACCTATCACTAGTGGAGATCACTCAAAAAATTTGAACTCCAAATTCAAAACTTTTTCTCTTGCGGCCATTTCATCAAACACTTGGCATGCATAATCTCTACTCTAATCCTAGCTCACTGTTTACTACAGGGTTTTGCCCCCAATTGATCCCCATTTAATCCCCCTGTCCCCTCTTGATCTAACCAGAGCCTAACCAGCATCTTCCCTACCCCCTAGCTGCACTGCCGTGCCATGCCGAGCACCACCTCGCTAGCCAAACTTGCCCTCACCCCAGCCGACCACCTCCTCCTTCCTCTCCATGTCTAGGAGGTAGCCAGCACCTCACCGCCCCTCTCTGTCCCCTGCCCGAGCCAAGTGCTGCCATGGACCACCGAGGAAAGCCCGTGCCCAGTGCCACCGCACCATGCCGATGCCGCCCGCAGAGCATGCTCGTTCCTCAGGCACAAGCCGCCGCCGCAGCCAGCGCCCGCCCGCCGCCTCGACTGGCGAACACCCTAGACATCCCGTTCACGCCTAAAGCCTCATAGCCACCGCTGCCGTGGACACCGCACCGCCAGAGCACCACCGCCTGCACCGTGTACCACCGCCCCTACGGCCGCATTCACTTCGTAGAGCACCACCAGGGAACCGCCCATCAATCTCCACCCCCAGCCATGCCTCTAGCTCGCCGTAGCCATGTCGCCACCGTCGACCGCCCATCCTGCTCGGTCTCACCGTCGGGCCTATAAAAGGAGCCCTCCCTAGCCATTCTTCTCCACACCATTCCACTCCCCTCACCTCTCTGAACCTCACCCACCTCTAGCCAGAGCAAGTGGAGCAAAGAGCCGGAATTGGAACCGAGTCGCCGCCTCGGAGGAGAAGGGTGCCGTTGATTTCGACAGTCCCAAGCTCCGCCAAGAATCGCCTACCGCCGTCGTCTTCCATGTCGCTTGCGCCTCCGACCTCTTGGAGCCCTGGTACGCCCAAGAGACCCCCACCGAATCGCTTAGGGTTCGAGTCACGGCGACTGCTGTCGTCAAGCGACGACCCTCAACCGCTGATCTCGCTTCTAATCGACGCCCACAGTAGCTGCACTTTAGCTTTTAAGTGCTGTGACACGCTGGGGACCCCCTGTCGCTGAGCCGCATGAGCGCCACTGGGCCGGCCCATTCCTTTTCCCGCGCTAGCCCATCGATTCAAATCTGGTTTTTTCCTTTTTAGTTAAATCTAGTTTCTGTCCACTATTTCAAAATTCAATTCTGTGAGTTTGACAAATCCAAATTGCATGAAACCAATTTTGTCTGAAAGTTATTGAAATAATCTATCCAAGCCCGTTGAATTTATTTCAATTAGAGTTATAGATCTCTCCTAATAAAAATAACAAAACAGAAGCATTTGCACCTTGCAACATTTTTATTAAATCAACCAAGTTAGCTTTTGAGTTGATTCCAACTCGCAAAAATCACATTTCATCATATCTATCCAAATATGTAATAATATTAGGATTTATATGCAGTGACTTTGGACTAGTACCAAAATAATGCTATATAGGCATTTCTAGTCACTTTAAATCATTAAATAATGAACTTAAACTAAAGTAATATTGATCCTACCCTTAAATCTCATTCCCACATGTTAGAATATGTAGTGAGGACATGTGTCCACATGATCCCATATTTTAGGTGGTGAATATTAAATCTTAGTTAATTTTTTTTCAATGAGTAGAAATTAATTTTCTAAAATAAAAAAGTTGAAACTATTGAATTAAACTTGTGATGCTTGTGATGATAATAGATCATAAAATGTGTGTCTTAGAATGCTACTTAGCCTATTTAAGTATTGTTTGGTGATTGTGTGCTCCGTATGTATTTATAGACCATAGTACCGGCCAAGCTTTCGAGGAGGAGGAGTTCTACCAAGAAGAAGAAGAAGAAGAAGAAAACTTCAACCACTGCACCAACCAAGGCAAGCTATTGTTAGCAAGCTAGAATTAAACTAGATGGTTTAGCAAAGATGCCTTAAGCATGCTTTGATCACACCCCTTTAACTATTAGTACCCCAAGTCTTATTGATAAGTTTTACCTCCCTTAGTTCACACAAAGTTCTTTACTTGTTTAGAAGGTAGCATAAAAAGTATAAAACTTGACCTATTTAGAACCCTTTAGATGTCATTCTATGGCATGAGATTCAATCCATCTTTTCCCCCTTAGTGAACACTCTTAACTTGGTAGTTTAGAGTAGATCAAAAACTTGAGTCATTTTAGATGGGAACACTTGGTGAAAATGAATTATGAAAACCTTGGAGTGATTAGTCATTCTATTGAGATGTGTTGACATGTGTTGTGAAACACAAATGGTTTATGATGATGAAAATGATGAGGCATGAGCCTTACCCCTTTTATAAAACTGATGGTTGGATTCGAATGCGATACCATTCCAAATTTACCGTACAACCACATTACCTGAATTGGGTAAGGCTTAGCTGGAAATTTATATGCATTAGTATTAGTTCCCTCACGGGAGAGGTTTGAGATGAGGCTACCTCTCAATGATGTCCACCTATGCAAAGGCCCAAGATGGTGATGGTCATGGTTGGGAGGCCATGCTCATAGGAGAGGTGCTTGTACTAGGGTGTGTAAAGAGAAGGTTATGTTTGATTATCGCATACTAAGTATGATGATTCAGGTTATCCCCATGATGTATCGAATCTTGTGGTGAAAATGTACCACCTCCGCAGAGTGTCAAACTATTCGAATAGCGGCGTCATGGTTATGGACAGTTGGAATGGCCATACTGTTTCGTTGTCAGATGTTTTCTAAATAACTTGAAATGAATGATGAACTTTGATTTGACCACAACAGGGTTGTGTTGATGATAATAGCTTCCCAACTTAAGTGATTCTAGAACCTTATTTTATCTTTCCTTGCTTCTAAACTCAGCTTAGGTTTCAAACTTAACTTGATAGTTAAATTAGATTCAGTACTTTAACTTAGAATTATACCCCCTTGTTAGTAGTAGTTTGCCAGTACTTAAAGAGTACTCATGGCTATTGTCCCTGGCTATTATCATGGCCAGACTATGAAGGAGATTATCAAGATGATGGTCAGCAGGACGGCTATGATAACTAGGACTATCCTTCACAAGATTGCTCGTGCCCTCAAGATGGACCCCACCGCCACGCTTATCGCTTTATTTCATTGCTTGTTGTATTAAAGACTGGATCATGAGATCCTTATTTGTGTAAAACCTTATGTATGGTTTGTAATGGATGATGTACTGTGATATCCAATCCGTTATGTCTCGCAAAAATGGTAATCTTGGGATTGCGAGGTATGGCATAACGGGCATCTGGGATTAAAAATCCGGGTGTTGACAAGTTGGTATCAGAGCCATCCTGACCATAGGAGACCCTAGTTAGAATGGACGTCCAAACAAAAACTTAGCTTCAAAACCAAAGTGAGTATTTATGAAAAACTATTTCCCCTCTTACCCTTGTGAACTCATTCATTCTCAAAAATGCATGTTCCTCAAAATTCTTACATTACTACTTAAAATTTGACACACCTGATCACTTCACTAACTTCCTCATCCTAAATTCTTGTAGATGGAGACTCAGTTCAGCAAGTTTTACCAGTTGGGAAACGGAGGTCAGCTGATCTTCGAGAGGGATATGGATTCGCTGTCGGAGTTACTGGGACGCCCACATCCGGAGTTTCTTGGAGCTCAACTTCCAGACCCCTGTGAGGAGACCTACAGTGGCTAGTCACCGCGGATCTTCGGGGAAGCATCGAAGCACCAACTTCCAGGAGAATTCAGTTCTCCGTGAGAGAGAACAACTGGCTAGATGGATTAGCCAGGGCAATGCATGAAGCTCTCGCACGTCTATGTGCCCTCAGCGTCAACAAGATCCAAGGAACCCGTTTTGTCCACTATGCAAGACGTGACTTCATGGGAATGCCGATGAAAATGCCAAGTCACCCAGAGTTGAGACGTCAAGTGGAGAACCTTGACTTCTTGCTCCATGACAGACAGCAGGAACTGGACAATGCCAGGGAGTTAGCCAACCAGAACCGTGCCATTGCCGACTGTAAGGCCCAATTTCGCCACGCTTGTCCAAGATCGCCATCTTCGCCAAAGATGCAAAGAAGGATTGCACCATCGCCCGTCTTCGCAAGAAGGTGGCCGACCTCGAGAAGACCGTCAAGGAGCAGGAAGCTCAGCTTGCCGCCAAGGAAGAAGAAGATGAGGGTGAAGACATCCAGGGAGATATCGATTCTTACCTCAGCAACGATGATGACTTTTTAGAGGAGGATGCTGTGGACTTCTACACTGATGATGAAGACTCCGACTTCATCGATGATGAGTAGATGCACTAGAGCACTGTCGTAGCATGAGATGTATCATCTCATTGTATCGTAGCTTGCAGAATGGTTCTTCAAACCATCTGTTTTCCCCTTTGATTGTTGTGGTGTGTGTTGTATCGGGTGCTTGCTTGCATGATTGAAAATGAAGTTAGTTGAAAAACCTGAGTCTAACTCAAAGTTTTAGCTTTGAAAACCCAAAACCATAAACCTTAGAATTTCCCTCTTACCCCTATATCTATCTCAATCTTCAGATGACTCGTGGAAACCAAGGAGGGAGCAGCTCGTCGCAGGACCCAATGCTGCAGATCTTGCAGAATCTTATCGCAGACCGTGAAGCAAGCAGGGCCAAGCGTCAAGCCAACTTAGCAACATTGCAGCAGATCGCCCAAATGGCTCTCAACAACCAAGGACATGGAAATCTGGATCACCAAGGATCCAAACTCAAAAACTTTCAGAACACCAATCCCCCAATCTTCAACCAATCTGAAAACCCATTAGATGCTGATGACTGGTTACAGACCATGGAAAACAACTTAGAGGTTGCCAGAGTTGATGAGAATGAGAAAGTTCTCTTCGCCACCCACTATCTCAAGGAGATGCAAGAGCTTGGTGGAATAGCATCCGCAATATGAACCATGGCCAGGTGATGCCCTGGGAAGCATTCAAGGTCAAGTTCAGCCGCACCCACGTGCCGCAAGGTCTTGTCAACACGATGAGAGATGAATTCCGCAAATTGAAGCAAGGAAGAATGACTGTGGTGGAGTACCGTGACAGATTCTTGTCACTTGCTAGATATGCACCGGATGAGATCAACACGGAGGCCAAGAAGAAAGAGAGATTGTTAAACGGACTGCATGATGAGATGCGATCGTCCCTCGTCAACATCCGCTTTCAATGATCTCAAGAGCTAGTAGACTCGCCATTTAGATGGAAGGGAAGATTAACCAGCAAACAACAACCGCATAAGCTCGTATGATGCAGCACGGATCCAAGAGTCACCAAGTACTGGTCCCCAACCCTTCACCAGATATGCACCAAGGAACAACCGACCCCAAATTCTCGCCAAGCTACCCCAACCAGAAGTGGAGGAAATGTGAAGTCCGGAGGAAACAATCACAACTCCGCAATGCCAACAATTTCAACCGTGTTCTCCCAAGAGCAACAACAACACCGCACTAATCGGCAGCAATGTTGTAATTGCCGCAATCAAGGACAAGTCCTAGATCACTTGTTTTGAGTGTGGAGTGAAGGGTCACTACTCCAATGAGTGTCCCAAGAAGATCGCCGCCAATGCCCCGTGAATGCCCCACCAAGTAGCAGCGTCGTGTTCAACTAGGAAGGAGATTTTCCCAAGAAACCCGACAATCAAGAATCGTCGTCTCTTCCACATGAACGCGAAGAAGCCCGAGCGCGGATGTAGTGCTGGGTATGTTTTCTGTCAACTCAGTTTTAGCAAGAGTATTGTTTGATTCTGGAGCATCACATTCATTTGTCACCGAAGAATTTCTATGCACTAGTAAGATTCGCCCAACCAACCTGAAGCATGTCATGATAGTTCAAATCCCCAGTTCAACAACAAAAGCTAGAAAAAATTGCAAAGTTGTACCTATCAGAATATATGGGATAGATTTTTATGCCAACCTAATTATACTTGGAACCAAAGGATTGGAAGTAGTACTAGGTATGGACTGGATGTCAAGGCATAAAGGACTAATAGACTGTGCTAAGAAAGCCATCACCATGACCAGTAGTTCTGGAGTAACAGTAGAGCATATCTCTGAAACCTTACCCCGTCAATTCAAGTGCAACAATAGTGTAGCCCTGCCCACCATTGACCAAGTCAGAGTAGTCTGTGAATACCCCAACGTATTCCCAGATGAATTGCCAGGTATGCCCCCGGATAGGGATATTGAGTTCATTATCGAACTAATCCCCGGAACCGGACCTATAGCCCAGAGACCCTATACCATGAACCCCTCGGAGTTAGTGGAAATGAAGAAGCAGTTGGATGCCATATTAGCAACAGGCTTGATTCAGCCAAGCGCATCGCCATGGAGATCACCAGTGTTATTCGTCGACAAGAAAGATGGAGGCAATCGTCTATGTACGGACTACAGAAAGTTGAATAACGTCACCATCAAGAACAAGTACCCTTTGCCAAAGATAGAGGATCTATTTTATCAGTTGACCGGAGCTCAGGTATTCTCAAAGATTGACCTTAGGACTGGTTATCACTAACTTAAGATTCGTGCAACGGATATTCCAAAGACCGCCTTTACTACTCGCTATGGTTTATATGAGTATACAGTTATGTCTTTTGGATTAACCAATGCCCCTACTTATTTCATGAATCTCATGAATAAGATCTTTATGAATTTCCTCGATAAGTTTTTAGTTGTGTTTATCGACGACATCCTTATCTACTCCAAGTCAGAATAAGAGCACGAGCAACATCTGAGAATCATCCTAGAAACCTTGAGAGAGAATCAGTTATATGCCAAGTTCAGCAAGTGTGAGTTTTGGCTGAAAGAAGTAGGATTCCTAGGACATTTTGTGTCTGCCGGAGGAGTCTCTGTTGATCCCACCAAGATCAAAGATGTCGAAGAATGGGAAGCCCCAACCAATCAAACCCAAGTTCGTTCATTTCTCAGATTAGCGGGATATTACCGCAAGTTCGTAGAAGGATTCTCGAGCATAGCCCGACCAATGACCCAATTGTTGAAGAAGGACAAGAAGTTTGAATGGACAGACAAATGTGAAGCTAGTTTCCAGGAGCTGAAGAAGAGATTGATATTAGCCCCAATTTTGATCATGCCAGACATCAAGAAGCCGTTTGATGTGTATTGTGATGCATCCAAGATTGGCCTAGGATGTGTATTGATGCAAGAAGGCAAAGTCATCGCGTATCTGTCTCGACAATTGAAGCAACATGAGAAGAACTATCCTACCCATGACCTTGAGCTAGCAGCTGTGGTTCTAGCATTGAAGACATGGCATCATTATTTGATGGGTAATCGTTGTGAGATTTACTCAGATCATAAGAGCTTGAAGTATATCTTCACCTAGAAGGAGCTGAATATGAGGCAAAGAAGATGGATAGAGTTAATCAAGGATTATGACCTTGACATTCACTATCACCCCGGTAAAGCCAATGTGGTAGCGGATGCTCTTAGCAGATTGCCGTGTAGGCTTAACACCATGATCAAAGAGAAGTAACCAAGTTTGTATGAGGAGTTGGAGCAGTTCAGGACTGAGTTAGTTAGCAAAGGATTCCTAGCTAGCATTGAACTTCAACCCACTTTGATTAGCCAAATCAAGGAAGCCCAAAAGGGAAATGAGAGTATCGACAGAATCAAACGTCGTATTGTTACAGGAAAGGTACCTGGATTCACCGAAGACGAAGAAGGAGTACTGTGGTATAAAGGACGTATCTGTGTGCCAGCAGATTCGGAGCTGAAGGAGGTTATCATGAAGGAAGATCATGATACTCTTTATTCTATCCACCCCGGAGGAACAAAGATGTATCAGGATTTGAAAGAGCAATTTTGGTGGCACAAGATGAAAAGAGAGATCGGAAGCTACATCGCCAAATGTGACATCTGTCAACGAGTCAAAGTAGAGCATCAGAGACCTGCAGGACTGTTGCAACCATTGCAGATTCCGGAATGGAAATGGGATTCCGTCAGAATGGACTTTATCACCGGTTTACCTACTTCTAGTAGGGGAAATGACTCAATCTGGGTCATAGTTGATAGACTGTCCAAGGTAGCCACTTCATACCAGTCAAGACAACCTACCAGAGTGCAAAGCTAGCAGAGCTGTACATTGCTAGGATTGTTAGTCTGCATGGAACCCCCAAGACCATCGTCTTAGATCGAGGAACCCAGTTTACTTCAAGATTTTGGCAGAAAGTTCAGGAAGGTTTAGGAACCAAGTTGAATTTCAGTACCGCGTATCACCCGCAAACAGATGGACAAACTGAGAGAGTCAACCAGATCTTGGAGGATATGCTTAGAGCTTGTGTGTTGGAATACGGATCAAAATGGGAAGACGCACGCCTTTCACAGAATTCTCATATAACAACGATTATCAAGCTAGTTTGCAGATGGCACCATTCAATTCCTATACGGAAGAAAGTGTCGCACTTTGAATTGGTCGCAAGTAGGAGAGAGTCGATCTTTGGACCCGACATTCTCCGAGAAGCGAAGAGAAAGTTCACAAAGTCCGTGAGCACCTCAAGACCGCCTAATCCGCATGTAAGAGCTATCCGACAAGAGAAGGAGAGACCTGACTTTCAATGTCGGAGATTTCGTATATCTCAAGGTTTCACCATTGAAGGGAACTCAACGCTTTAGTCTGAAGGGAAAGTTAGCTCCTAGGTATATCGGACCTTTCAAGATTCTGAACCGCCGAGGAGAAGTATCGTATCAACTGGAATTGCCTGAAGAGATGTCAGCCATCCACAATGTGTTCCATATCTCGTTACTTCGCAAATGCTTGGAAGTGCCTGAGAAGACTGAAGTTTTCAAGAATATCGATCATAAAGCTGTGGAAATCAACAATGACCTGACCTATCGGGAAGTACCCATCTGTATCTTAGAAGAAGCCTACAGAACCACCAGGACTAGGAGTATCAAGTTTCTCAAGATTCAGTGGAGCAACCATACCGAGGAGGAAGCCACTTGGGAACGCGAAGATTACATTAGAACAGAGTTCCCAGATCTCTTTAGTTCCTAGTTTTCGTTGTAAATCTCCGGACGAGATTTTGTTTAAGGGGGAAGGTTTGTAACATCCCAAAACTTTAATCCAAGCTTATCAAGATCAAATCATCCAAAAATAGGGTTCACAAAAACTTTTCCAAATTTAAAATGAAAGCATTCATATGGGTATGCATTTAAAATAGGAGTTGTTTGAATTGCCATGATTGATTGATCCAATGATTGTAAAATGTTTCTTAGGTGATTTAAACATCCTCTACATCATTCCCAAACTTTTCCTAAAGAAAATCAAATAAAAAAGAATTAAAAGGAAGGAATGGTCATTTTGGCAAATTTAACTCTCATGCCTACTTTGGTTATTCCTAGTACTCAATTCTTAACAGAAACAATTCTTGATCTTTGCACCCCTTGCTAGTACACATAATGAGGTACAAAGGCCCACCTTTTGATCTGCTAAAAACATTATGTTAACTATTTTAAATGACAGTTTAAAATTGAATCTAATGCATATGCATAGATCACCCCTATTTCAAAAACCATCTATTTGAGCTCCATTTTCAAAACCCTTGCAACCAGAGACTACCTATCACTAGTGGAAATCACTCAAAAATTTTGAACTCAAAATTCAAAACTTTTTCTCTTGCGGCCATTTCATCAAACACTTGGCATGCATAATCTCTACTCTAATCCTAGCTCACTGTTTACTACAGGGTTTTGCCCCCAATTGATCCCCATTTAATCCCCTTGTCCCCTCTTGATCTAACCAGAGCCTAACCAGCATCTTCCCTACCCCCTAGCTGCACTGCCATGCCATGCCGAGCACCACCTCGCCGGCCAAACTTGCCCTCACCCCAGCCGACCACCTCCTCCTTCCTCTCCATGTCTAGGAGGTAGCCAGCACCTCACCACCCCTCTCTGTCCCCTGCCTGAGCCAAGTGCTGCCATGGACCACCGAGGCAGTGCCACCGCCGACCAGCGCCCGCCGCTCCGCCTCGACCTGGCGAACACCCCAGACATGACCGTTCGCCGCCCAAAGCCTCACAGCCACCGCTCACCATGGACACCGCCGCTTCTGCCGCTCAGAGCGCCACCTCGCCCAGACCGAGTACCACCGCCCCTACGGCCGCATTCACTTCCTAGAGCACCGCCAGGGAACCACCCATCGATCGCCACCCCCAGCCATGCCTCTAGATCGCCGTAGCCATGTCGCCACCATCGACCGCCCATCCCGCTCGGTCTCACCGTCGGGCCTATAAAAGGAGCCCTCCCCAGCCATTCTTCTCCACACCATTCCACTCCCCTCACCTCTCTGAACCTCACCCACCTCTAGAACCGGAGTCGCCGCCTCTGGAGGAGAAGGGTGCCGTTGATTTCGACAGTCCCAAGCTCCGCCACAACCGCGCCTCGCCTCGCCATCGTCTTCCATGTCGTTTGCCCGCCTCTTCGACCCCGCTGGAGCCCTGGTACGCCCCAGTAGACCCCCACCGAACCGCTAGGGTTCGAGTCACGGCGACTGCTGGTAAATCGACGACCCTCAACCGCTGATCTCGCTTCTAATCGCATACGCCCATGTGTGCTTTTCTTATGCGTTTAAGTGCCGCTGACACGCGGGACCCCTGTCACCGAGCTCAAGGCCATGGAGCGCCACTGGGCCGGCCCATTCCTTTTCCCGCGCTAGCCCATCGATTCAAATCTGGTTTTTTCCTTTTTAGTTAAATCTAGTTTCTGTCCACTATTTCAAAATTCAATTCTGTGAGTTTGACAAATCCAAATTGCATGAAACCAATTTTGTCTGAAAGTTATTGAAATAATCTATCCAAGCCCATTGGATTTATTTCAATTAGAGTTATAGATCTCTCCTAATAAAAATAACAAAACAGAAGCATTTGCACCTTGCAACATTTTTATAAAATCAACCAAGTTAGCTTTTGAGTTGATTCCAACTCTCAAAAATCAAATTTCATCATATCTATCCAAATATGTAATAATATTAGGTTTTATATGCAGTGACTTTGGACTAGTACCAAAATAATGCTATATAGGCATTTCTAGTCACTTTAAATCATTAAATAATGAACTTAAACTAAAGTAATATTGATCCAACCCTTAAATATCATTCCCACGTGTTAGAATATGTGGTGAGGACATGTGTCCACATGATCCCATATTTTAGGTGGTGAATATTAAATCTTAGTTAATTTTTTTTTCAATGAGTAGAAATTACTTTTCTAAAATAAAAAGGTTGAAATTATTGAATTAAACTTGTGATGCTTGTGATGATAATAGATCATCAAATGTGTGTCTTAAATGCTACTTAGCCTAGTTAAGTATTGTTTGGTCATTGTGTGCTCTGTATGTATTTATAGACGATAGTATCGACCAAGCTTTCGAGGAGGAGGAGTTCTACCAAGAAGAAGAAGAAGAAGAAAACTTCAACCACTGCACCAACCAAGGAAAGCTATTGTTAGCAAGCTAGAATTAAACTAGATGGTTTAGCAAAGATGCCTTAAGCATGCTTTGATCACACCCCTTTAACTATTAGTACCCCAAGTCTTATTGACAAGTTTTACCTCCCTTAGTTCACACAAAGTTCTTTACTTGTTTAGAAGGTAGCATAAAAAGTATAAAACTTGACCTATTTAGAACCCTTTAGATGTCATTCTATGGCATGAGATTGAACCCATCTTTTCCACCTTAGTGAACACTCTTAACTTGGTAGTTTAGAGTAGATCAAAAACTTGAGTCACTTTAGATGGGAACACTTGGTGAAAATGAATTATGAAAACCTTGGAGTGATGAGTCATTCTATTGAGATGTGTTAACATGTGTTGTGAAACACAAATGGTTTTTGATGATGAAAATGATGAGGCATGAGCCTTAACCCTTTTATAAAACTGATGGTTGGATTCGGATGCGATACCATTCCAAATTTACCGTACAACCACATTACCTGAATTGGGTAAGGCTTAGCTGAAAATTTATATGCATTAGTATTAGTTCCCTCATGGAAGAGGTTTGAGCTGAGGCTACCTCTCAATGATGTCCACCTATGCAGTGCCCAAGATGACTGATGGTCATGGTTGGGAGGCCATGCTCATAGGAGAGGTGCTTGTACTAGGGTGTGTAAAGGGAAGGTTATGTTTGATTATGTGCATACTAAGTATGATGATTCAGGGTTATCCCTGACAGATGTATCGAATCTTGTGGTGAAAGTGTACCATCTCTGCAGAGTGTCAAACTATTCGAATAGCCGCGTCCGCGGTTATGGACAGTTGGATTGGCCATACTATTTCGTTGTCAGATGTTTTCTAAATAACTTGAAACGAATGATGAACTTTGATTTGACCACAACAGGGTTGTGTTGATGATAATAGCTTCCCAACTTAAGTGATTCTAGAACCTTATTTTATCTTTCCTTGCTTCTGAACTCAGCTTAGGTTTCAAAATTAACTTGATAGTTAAATTAGATTCAGTACTTTAACTTAGAATTATAGCCCCTTGTTAGTAGTAGTTTGCGAGTACTTAAAGAGTACTCATGGCTGTTGTCCCTGGCTATTATCATGGCCAGACTATGAAGGAGATTATCAAGATGATGGTCAGCAGGACGGCTATGATAACTAGGACTATCTGCCTTCATCAGCATTGCATGTGCCCCTGAAGATGGACCCCACCGCTACACTTATCGTTTATTTCCGCTGCTTGTTGTATTAAAGACTGGATCATGAGATCCTTATTTGTGTAAAACCTTATGTATGGTTTGTAATGGATGATGTACTGTGATATCCAATCCGTTATGTCTCGCAAAAATGGTAATCCTGGGATTGCGAGGTATGGCATAACGGGCATCTGGGATTAAAAATCCGGGTGTTGACACATATATTTGATATGATGCCCATATAGATGCTCGCCTTTGAAACTACACTGACTCATGTGATGATCGAACTTGGTGTAGTGGATTTGGTTCATGTAATCACCAAAAAGACACGAGGGATGTTGTTTTTGAGTGGGAGTTCATTTGTAATTTGGATTAGTTGAACTCGATCTATCATAAACTTACTCTAAACTTTACAAATTCTATTGTAGATGGCACCACCTGCTTTTAATTTCAATGTGTTCATGGAGAAAGAGAAACTTGCGACGAATGGTAGAAACTTTACCGACTAAGCCATGAATTTTAGGATTCTCCTCAATGCTGCACACAAGCTATACGTGCTATAAGCGCCGCTAGGCCCCCCACCGGCTCATGATGCCCCCGACAAGGAAAAGAACGTCTATTTGACTCATCAGGAGGACCACAACTTAGTTCATTGCGGCATACTGTATGGGCTAGAGCCAGAAATTCGAAAGTGTTTCGAAAATGGCAATGCCTTTGATTACATGGTAAATTGAAAATGATTTTTGATACCCATGCTGCCGTAGAGAGTTATAATGCTTCTGAAAATTGCTTTAGCTACTTGATGGAAGAGAACAACTCCGTTAGTGAGAACGTACTCAAAATGTCTGGGTACACCGATAGGCTTGTGTCCTTGGGAATAATGATTCCCATTGATATAGGCATACATCATGTTCTACAATCTCTACCACCTGGCTACAAGAGCTTCATGAAGAACTATAACATGCAGGGCATGAAGAAGTCTCTCCCCGAGCTTTTGTCAATGCTTAAGACTGCAGAGATGGAGATCAAGAAAGAATATCAAGTGTTGATGATCAATAAGACCACTGGTTTCAAGAAGGACAAGGGTAAACAGAAGGGAAAGAAGGGCGTCAAACCTGTTGATGTGCCTGAAAAGAAATCCCGAGCTGGCCCTAAGTCTGATACCGAGTGCTATTATTGTAAAGGGACTGGCCATTGAAAGTGCAACTGCCCCAAGTATTTGGCAGACAAGAAGGTCGGCAAGGCAAACAAAGGTATATATGATATACATGTTATTGATATGTACTTGACTAGTACTCGTAGTAGCACATGAGTATTTGATACTAGATCGGTTGCTAATATATGTAACTCGAATCAGAGGTTGCGGAACAAGCGACCGCTAGGAAGAGGTGAGGTCAAGATGCGTGTCGGCAATGGATCAAGAGTTGATGTGATCGCTGTCGGAACGCTGCCTCTCCACATACTGTCGGGATTAGTGATAAATCTTAATAATTGTTATTTGGTGCATGCACTGAGCATGAACATTGTATGCGGATCGTGTTTGATGCAAAGTGGTTATTCATTTAAATTTGAAAACAATGGTTGTTCGATTTATATGAATGATATCTTTTATGGTCATGCACCTGTGATGAATGGTTTATTTCTGTTGGATCTCGATAATAGTGTTACACATATTCATAATGTTGATGCTAAAAGGATTAGACTTGATGATGATATATATGCATATATGTGGCACTGCCGTCTAGGTCAAATTAGCGTTAAACGCATGAATAAACTCCATTCTGATGGACTTTTGTAATCACTTGATTTCGAATCATTTGATACACGTGAGCCATGCCTTATGGGCAAGATGACTAGAATGCAGTTTTCTAGTTCAATAGAACGGGCGACAGATTTATTGGAAATCATACATACTGATGTATGTGGTCCAATGAGTGTGTCGGCGTGAGGTGGATATCATTATTTTGTTACTTCCACGGATGATTTGAGTAGATACGTGTATATCTATTTGATGAAACACAAGTCTGAAACCTTTGAAAAGTTCAAGGAATTTCAGAGTGAAGTGGAAAATCATCATAATAGAAAGATCAAATTTCTATGGTCCGACCATGCAGGTGCGTATCTAAGTTACAAGCTTAGCGCACATATGAGAGGTTGTGGAATAGTTTCACAACTCACACCTGCCGGAACACCATTGTGTAATGGTATGTCGGAACGTCGTAATCGTACTTTATTAGATATGGTTCGATCTATGATGTCTCTGACTGACTTGCCACTGTCATTTTGGGGTTATGCACTAGAAACCGCTGCATTCACTTTAAATCGGGCACCATGTAAATCCGTTGAGAAGGCAACATATGAATTGTGGTTTGGAAACAAACCTAAGCTATCATTTCTTAAAGTTTGGGGATGCGATGTTTATGTGAAGAAACTTCAGCCTAATAACTCGAACCCAAAGCAGAAAAATGCATCGTCATAGGATACCCTAAGGAAACTATTGGGTATTCCTTCTATCACAGATCCAAGGGCAAGGTTTTCATTACCAAGAATGGATCGTTTCTAGAGAAAGAGTTTCTCGCGAAAGGTCTGTGTAGTCAGAAGGTAGAACTCGAAGAGGTTATTAAACCTTCTCTTCATGAAATGGCGAGTGGTGCAGCGCTGGAAATTGTTCCGGAGTTGACTTCACGGAATGAAGAGGGAACTAATGATAATGATCATGAAACTCCGAAAGAGTATACCACCAAACCTTGCAAGTCAAGCAGGACACGTGCAGCTCCTGAACTGTATGGAAATCCTATTATGAATTTCATGGTTTGATGAAATAGATGACCCTGTGACGTATGAAGAAGCGATGATGAGCCCAGATTCCAACAAATGGCTAGAAGCCATGAAATCCGAGATGGAATCCATGTACGAAAACCAGGTTTGGACCTTGGTGGACTTACCACATGACCGAAATCGCAGACAGAGAAGCAAGCAGGACAGAGCGCCAAGCTAACCTAGCAACACTGTAACAGATCGCCTAGATGGCTCTCAACAACCAAGGGCATGGAAATCAGGATCATCAAGGATCCAAGCTGAAGAACTTCCAAAATACCAATCCCCCAATCTTTAGCACTTCAGATAACCCATTAGATGCAGATGACTGGTTGTAGACGATGGAGAACAATCTAGAAGTAGCCAGAGTTGATGACAACGAGAAAGTTCTCTTTGCCACCCACTACTTGGCAGGAGATGCAAGAGCATGGTGGAACAACATCCGCCTGATGAACCATGGTCAAGTAATGACCTGGGAAGCCTTCAAAATCAAGTTCAGCCGCACCCACGTGCCACAGGGCTTAGTCACCAGAATGAGGGATGAATTCAGAGAGTTGAAGCAGGACAGAATGACTGTGGTGGAGTACCATGACACATTTCTGTCGCTTGCAAGGTATGCACCTGATGAGATCAACACGGAGGCCAAGAAAAAGGAGAGATTCCTGAACGGACTGCATGACGAGATGCAGACTGTCCTTGTCAACATCCGCTTCGAGGATCTCGAAGAGCTAGTCGACTCCGCAATTCAGATGGAAGGAAAGATTAACCAGGCAAACGACAACCGCAAGCATCGTATGATGCAGCAAACTGGATCCAGCAGTCACCAGAAGTACCGTCCCAACCCCTCACCAGGATATGCACCGAGAAACAACCGACCCCCAATTTCTCGCCCAAGCTACCCCAACCGTAGCGGAGGAAATGTGAAGTCCGGGGGAAACAACAATCACACTGGCAACACCAGCAATTTCAACCGTGCACCTCCCAAGAGCAACAACAACCACAACAACAACAACAACACTGCACCCAAAACTAGAAGCAATGTTGTGCCCGTTGCAGCAAAAGAAAAGTCTCAGATAACTTGTTTTGAGTGTGGAGTTAAGGGCCACTATTCCAATGAGTGTCCCAAGAAGATTGCCGCCACTGCCAATGTGAATGCCCCAGCTCAACAGCAGCATCATGTTCAACCCGGAAGAAGATTTGCCCCAGGGAACCCTCACAACCGCAACGGTCGTCTCTTCCACGTGAACGCCGAGGAAGCCCCAAGAAGCGCCAAATGTAGTGTTGGGTATGTTTTCTGTCAACTTAGTTTTAGCAAGAGTATTGTTTGATTCAGGAGCATCGCATTCATTTGTCACCGAATAATTTGCATGCACTAGTAAGATCCACCCAAACAACTTGAAGCATGTCATGATAGTTCAAATTCCTGGGTCAACTACAAAAGCTAGAAAAATTTGCAAAGTTGTGCCTATCAGAATACATGGGATAGATTTTTATGCCAACCTCATAGTACTTGGAACCAAAGGACTGGAAGTAGTACTAGGTATGGACTGGATGTCAAAGGCATAAAGGACTAATAGACTGTGCTAAGAAAGCCATCACCATGACTAGTAGCTCTGGAGTAACAGTAGAGCATATATCTGAAACCTTACCTCGTCAATTCAAGTGTAACAAGAGTCTAGCCCTGCCCATCATTGACCAAATCAGAGTAGTCTGTGAATACCCCGACGTATTCCCAGATGAATTGCCAGGTATGCCCCCGGATAGGGATATTGAGTTCATTATCGAACTAATCCTCGGAACCGGACCCATAGCCCAAAGACCCTATAGCATGAACCTGTAACATCCCAAAACTTTAATCCAAGGTTATTAAGATCCAAATCATCAAAATTAGGGTTAACAAAAACTTTTTCAATTGAAATTATCAAAGCATTCATATGTGTGTGCATTTAAAAATAGGAGTTGTTTGAATTGCCATGTTTAAGTGATCCATTGCTTGTAAAATGATTCTTAGGTAAAATAAACATCATCTAGATCATCCCCAAACAAATCCCAAAGAAAAACAAATCAAAATGAATAAAAGAAGCAAATGGTCATTTGTGCCATTTTAATCAGCATGCCTACTTTGGCTATTCCTAGTACTCAAAACCTAACAGAAACAATTGTGGATCTTTGCACCCCTTGATAGTACACATAATGTTGTACTAAGGACCACTTTGTGATCTGCCAAAAACATTCAAACACTATATTTAAATGACATTTGAAAATTGAATCTATTTCATATGGGAAGATCCCACTATTTCAAAAACCACTCAAATGAGCTCAAATTTCAAAACCCAAGCACCCACAGAGTCTCAAGCTTATGCCTAGCACACCCACCAAAAATCTTTTCAAAATTCCAAACTAAGTTTCTTGCGGCCATTTCATCAAACACATGACATGCATGAATTACACCTAATATCTAGCTTACTGTTCTAAACAGGGTTTTGCACCCAATTCTCCTCAAAACACTCCCTGTCTCCAAATGATCTAACCATGCCATTATCACCCCTCCCCTATCCCCTAGTGGCCATGCCATGCCATGCCGAGCACATGCTGGTCGGCCGACCATGCCACCACCGCAGCAGACCACCTTTCCCCCTCTCACCATGTCTAGCAGCTAGCTCACACCTCACCACCACTCTCTGTCCCCTCCCCGAGCCGAGCCAGACCATGGACCACCGCCAAAGTGTCGCGCACTGCCTGTTTGCGCCATGCCGAGCACGCGCCAGAGCTCCGCGCCCGACATGCGTGTAGACGCCACCCCTCGACCGCAGCCTGCGTCCACCACTTCGCCACGACCCAGGGAGCACGCCGAACATACCCGTTCACCGCACAACGCACCACAGCCACCGCTCGCCGTGGACACCGCCGTCTCTGCCGCTCAGAGCGCCAGCACCGGCCGATCGCATACCACCGCCCCTAGTCCCGCATTGATCACGTAGAGCACTGCCAGGAGACCAGCGACCGCCCTACCTCGAGCCACACTGCTAGCACGTTGTGCAACCCTCGCCGGAGCCGCTCGCCCATCCCTCTCAGTCACGCCGTCGTCCTATAAATAGAGGCCACTCCTAGCCCCATTCGGCACACCACTCAGCTCCCCTCACCTCACTGACCGTTCCCCACCTCTAGCCGAAGCAAGGCGAGTAGCCGTTGGCCGGAATTGCACCGGAGTAGGCCGCTTCTGGAGGAGAAGGGCGCCCCTGATTCCGACCACCCTCGGAGATGCCTCGGCCGTCCCTGAGCTCGCCGTCGACCACCAGTCCGTTTGCCCGCCTCGCCGTCGTCGCTGGAGCCCTGGTACGCCCCCTGAGCACCCCCACTGAGCCGTTAGGGTTAGAGTTCGCCGGCGACAGGTCCGTCATCGACGATGATCCCCAGTCGTTGATCCCCGTTCTAATCCAATGACCCACATTGCCTCGTACCGCTTCGCGTGTTATGAGCCGCTAACCGGTGGACCCCCCTGTCAGCTGAGCCTCGCGTGGTGTCCGGGCGGACCGTTAGTGTTCAAGAACCAGTTAGTTTGAATTAGGATTTTTCTATTTTAGTTAAACCTAGTTCTGTCCCTTAGTTTAAAATTCAATTCAGGGAAATTTATAAATCCAAATGGAGTGATTCTAGTTTTGTTAGAAAGCTACTGAAAAGTTCTACCCAAGCCTGTTGGATTTAATTCAATTAGATTTAGAGATCTCTCCTAGTAAAAATAACAAAACAGAAGCTTTTGCACCTTGCAACATTTTTATAAAATCAACCAAGATAGCTTTTGAGTTGATTCCAACTCTCAAAAATCACATTTAACCATACCTATCTGAATATGTAATAATATTAAGGTTTACATGCAGTGACTTTGGACTAGTACCAAAATAATGCTATATAGGCATTTCTAGTCACTTTAAATCATTAAATAATGAACTTAAACCAAAGTAATTGTGAACCAACCCTTAAAGTACATTCCCACATGTTAGAATATGTGGTGATGACATGTGTCCACATGATCCCTTATTTTAAGTGGTGAATATTAAATCTTAGTTATTTTTCAATGAGTAGAAATTACTTTTCTTAAATAAAAAGAATGAAACTAGTTAAAAAACTTGTGATGCTTGTGATGATAATAGATCATCAAATGTATGCCTTAGAGTGCTAACTAGACTAGTTAAGTATTGTTTGGTGATTGTGTACTCCGTATGTATTTATAGACGATAGTACTGACCAAGCTTACGAGGAGGAGGATTTCTACCAAGAGGAGAAGACAACTTCAACCACTGCACCAACCAAGGCAAGCTAGCATTATCCAAGTTAACCCTTGCAAGTTGTACTTGCAATCCACCATTAACAATGCAAGCTAGCACTATCCAAGTTAACCCTTGCAAGTTGTACTTGCAAGCCACCATTAACAATGCAAGCTAGCACTATCCGAGTTAACCCTTGCAAGTTGTACTTGCAAGCCACCATTAACAATGCAAGCTAATCCTTGCAATCTAGATAACCCAAGCAAAGATGTTTTAGGCATGCTTTGATCATACCACTTTGACTAGTATTTACCCCAAGTCTTATTTTCAAGCTTTACCTCTGTTACTTTACCCAAAGTTCTTTACTTGTTTTGAAGGTAGCATAAAGAGTATAAAACTTGGCCTATTTAGATAAACTTTAGATGTCATTCTATGGCATGATATTGATCTCACCTTCCCACCTTAGTGAACACTCTTAACTTAGTAGTTTAGAGTAGATAAAAACTTGAGTCACTTTAGATGGGAACACTTGGTGAAAATGAATTATGAAAACCTTGGAATGATGAGTCATTCTATTGAGATGTTTTGGACATGTGTTGAGAAACACAAATGGTTTATGATGATGAAAATGTTGAGGCATGAGCCTTGGCCCTTTTATAAAAACTGATGGTTGGATTTGGATGCGATACCATTCCAAATTTACCGTATAACCACAATACCTGAATTGGGTAAGGCTTAGCCAGAAGTTTATATGCATTAGTATTAGTTCCCTCGCGGGAGAGGTTTGAGCTGAGGCTACCTCTCAATGTTGTCCAGCTATGAAGTGCCCAAGATGACAGATGGTCATGGTTGGGAGGCCATGCTCATAGGAGAGGTGCTTATACTAGGGTGTGTAAAGGAAAGGTTATGTTTGATTATCTGCATACTAAGTATGATGATTCAGGGTTATCCCTGACAGATGTATCGAATCTTGTGGTGAAAGTGTACCACCTCTGCAGAGTGTCAAACTATTCGAATAGCCGCGTCCGCGGTTATGGACAGTTGGAATGGCCATACTGTTTCGTTGTTAGATGTTTTCAAAATAACTTATAAAAGGAATGATGAATCTTGACTTGACCACAACAGGGTTGTGTTTATGACACTAGCTTCCCAACTTAAGTGATTCTAGAACTTTATTTTATCTTTCTTTGCTTCTGAACTTAGCTTAGGTATCAAACTTAACTTTATAGTTAAACTTAGAGTTAGCACTTTACCTTAGAACTATACTACTTGTTAGTGGTAGTTTGCGAGTACTTAAAGAGTACTCATTGCTTTTGTCCCTAGCTATTCTCATGGCCAGACTATGAAGGAGACTACCAAGATGATGGCCAGCAGGACGGCTATGATAACTAGGACTATCTGCCTTCGTCAAGATTATACGTGCCTCAAGATGGACCCCACCTCTACACTTATCTTTTATTTCCGCTGCTTGTTGTATTAAGACTGGATCATGAGATCCTTATTTGTGTAAGACCTTATGTATGGTTTGTAATGGATGATGTACTGTGATATCCAATCCGTTATGTCTCGCAAAAATGGTAATCATGGGATTGCGAGGTATGGCATACCGGGCATCTGGGATTAAAAATCCGGGTGTTGACAGGACCCCTCAGAGTTAGTAGAATTGAAGAAGCAGTTGGATGCCATGTTAGCAACAGGCTTGATTCAACCCATCGCATCTCCATGGAGATCACCAGTGTTATTCGTCGACAAGAAAGATGGAGGAAACCGTTTGTGCACATATTACAGAAAATTGAATGACGTCACCATCAAGAACAAGTACCCTTTGCCAAAGATAGAGGATCTATTTGATCAGTTGATTGGAGCCCAGGTATTCTCAAAGATTGATCTTAGAACTGGTTATCACCAACTTAAGAATTGTGCAACGGATATTCCGAAGACCGCCTTTACTACTCGCTATGGTTTATACGAGTATACGGTTATGTCTTTTGGACTAACCAATGCCCCTGCTTATTTCATGAATCTCATGAATAAGATCTTTATGAATTTCCTAGATAAGTTTGTCGTTGTGTTTATCGACGATATCTTATTTACTCCAAGTCAGAAGAAGAGCATGAGCAACATCTGAGAATCATCCTAGAAACCCTGAGAGAGCATCGGTTATATGCCAAGTTCAGCAAGTGTGAGTTTTGGCTGAAAGAAGTAGGATTCCTAGGACATATTGTGTCTGCCGGAGGAGTCTCTGTTGATCCCGCCAAAATCAAAGATGTCAAAGAATGGGAAGCCCCAACCATTCAAACCCAAGTCCGTGCATTTCTCGGATTAGCGGGATATTACCGCAAGTTCGTCGAAGGATTCTCGAGCATCGCCAGACCCATGACCCAATTGCTAAAGAAGGACAAGGAGTTTGAATGGACTGACAAATGTGAACCCAGTTTCCAAGAGCTGAAGAAGAGATTGATATCAGCCCCAATATTGATCATGCCAGATATCAAGAAGCCGTTTGATGTGTATTGTGATGCATCCAAGATTGGTCTCGGATGTGTACTGATGCAAGAAGGCAAAGTCATCGCCTATTTGTCTCGACAACTAAAGCAGCATGAGTATAACTATCCGACCCATGATCTCGAATTAGCAGTCGTAGTGTTGGCATTGAAGACATGGCGTCATTATCTGATGGGTAATCGCTGTGAGATTTACTCAGATCACAAAAGCTTGAACTATATTTTCACTCAGAAGGAGCTGAATATGAGGCAAAGGAGATGGATAGATTTAATCAAGGATTATGACCTTGACATTCACTATCACCCCTTCAAAGCCAATGTGGTAGCGGATGCTCTTAGCAGATTGCCTTGCAGGCTAAACACCATGATAAAGGAGAAGCAACCAAGTTTGTATGAGGAGTTGGAGCAGTTTAGAACTGAGCTGGTTAGCAATGGATTCTTAGCCAGTATTGAACTTCAACCCACGTTGATTAGCCAAATCAAGGAAGCCTAGAAGGGAAATGAAAGTATCAACGGAATCAAACGTCGTATTGGTACATGAAAGGTACATGGATTCACTAAAGACGAAGAAGGAGTTCTGTGGTACAAAGGACGTATCTGTGTGCCAGCAGATTCGGAGCTGAAGCAAGTTATCATGCAGGAAGTTCATGATACTCTTTATTCTATCCACCCGGAGGAACGAAGATGTATCAAGATTTGAAAGAGCAATTTTGGTGGCACAAGATGAAGAGAGAAATCGAAAGCTACATCGCCAGGTGTGACATCTGTCAAAGAGTCAAAGCAGAGCATCAGAGACCCGCATGACTGTTGCAACCATTGCAGATTCTGGAATGGAAATGGGATTCCGTCGGAATGGACTTTATCACCGGTTTGCCTACTTCTAGTAGGGGAAATGACTCAATCTGGGTCATCGTTGATAGACTGTCCAAGGTAGCTCATTTTATACCCGTCAAGACCACCTACCAAAGTTCGAAACTAGCAGAAATGTATGTTGCAAGGATTTTTAGTCTGCATGGAACCCCCAAGACCATAGTATCATATCGAGGAACCCAGTTTACCTCGAGATTTTGGCAGAAAGTCCAGGAAGGATTAGGCACCAAGTTGAATTTCAGCACCGCTTATCACCAATAATCGATGGATGACTGAGAGTCAATCAAATCTTAGAGGATATGCTAAGAGCTTGTGTTTTAGAGTACGGATCAAAATGGGAAGACTGCCTGCCTTTTGCAGAATTCTCATATAACAACAGTTACCAAGCCAGTTTGCAGATGGCACCATTTGAGTTCCTATACGGAATAAAGTGCCGTACCCCTTTGAATTGGTCACAAGTAGGAGAGAGTCAGATCTTCAGACCCGACATTCTCAGAGAAGCCGAAGAGAAGGTGCACAAAGTCCGTGAGCACCTCAAGACCGCCCAGTTCAGACAAAAGAGTTATGCTGGCAAGAGAAGAAGAGACCTGACCTTCAATGTCGGAGATTTTGTATATCTCAAGGTTTTGCCATTAAAGGGAACCCAACGCTTTAGTCTGAAAGGAAAGTTAGCCCCTAGATATATCGGGCCCTTCAAGATTCTGAACCATCGAGGAGAAGTATCGTATCAACTGTAACTGCCAGAGGAGATGTCAGCTATCCACAATGTGTTCCATATCTCGTTACTTCGCAAATGCCTGGAAGTGCCAGAGAAGACTGAAGTTTTCAAGAACATCGATCACAGAGCTGTGAACATCAACAAGGACCTGACGTATCGTGAAGTGCCCATCCGTATCTTGGAATAAGCCTACAGAACCACCAAAACCAGGAGTATCAAGTTTCTCAAGATTCAATGGAGCAATCATACCGAAGAGGAAGCCACTTGGGAGCGAGAAGATTACATTAGGACAGAGCTCCCAGATCTCTTTAGTTCCTAGTTTTCTTTCGTAAATCTCGGGACGAGATTTTTTTTAAGGGGGAAGGTTTGTAACATCCCAAAACTCTAATCCAAGTGATCAATATCCAAATCATCAAATTTAGAGTTCACAAAAAACTTTCCCATTTAAAAATATTAAAGCATTCATATGTGTGTGCATTTAATTTAGGAGTTGATTTGAATTGCCATGATTAAGTGATCCATTGCTTGTAAAATGATTCTTAGGTGAAATAAACATCATCTAGATCATTCCCAAACAAATCCCAAAGAAAAACAAATCAAAATAAATAAAATAACCAAATGGTCATTTGTGCCATTTTAATCAACATACCTACTTTGGCTATTCCTAGAACTCAAAACCTAATAGAAACAAATGTGGATCTTTGCACCCCTTGCTAGTACATGTAATGATGTACCAAGGCCCACTTTGTGATCTACCAAGAACTTTCAAATACTAATTTTAAATTGCATTTGAAAATTGAATGTAGTTCATATGAGAAGATCCCACTTATTCAAAAACCACTCAAATAAGCTCCATTTTCAAATCCCAAGCAACCACAGATGCTTACGCATGTGCCTAGAAACTCCACCAAAAATCATCTAAAAATTCAAAACTTGAATTCTTTCGGCCATTTCTACAAACACCTTGCAAACAGAAATTAAACTGCCTAACTATTACTGTTTCTACTTAAGCCATTGTCCCCCATTTGACCCTCTTTACTCTCCCTTGTCCCCCTGAGTCCAACCAAGTCATCACCGGCCTACCCCTAAGCCGCAGCAGCAGTGGAGCGCCGCCCCTTTTTGGTCACCGCCGGCCAGAAGAGGGAAATGCGCCACAGACCATGTCGTGCCGTTCCAGCACCACCACTAGCTCTGCCTAATCCTACCGCACCTCCCTACCCCTTCCCCAAGCCCAGCCAGCCCCTGGACCACTCCCCAGTGCCGCCGCCCATTCTCTCTACGTGCAGCCAGAGCGCGCCAGAGCGCCCTCACCGCCAGCACACCACAGACCGTCCCCCGACCTAATACCGTGCACGCCGCTCCGCCTCGACCCCAACACCCCGGCAGATATGGTCGTGCGTCGCCGCGCGACCCACAGTTGCAGAGCGTCGCGTCGAGCATCGCCTCTGTCTCCCAGAGCGCGGGATGCTCCCGACCAAACGCCACTGCCCCTAGCCGCGCATTGAAGCCGTAGAGCACCACCAGGAGGCAGGCCATCGTCCGCCTATGCCGCCCATGCCTCTAGTCACCTGTATCAACGTCACCGACGAGCTCACCGCCGTGCCATTCGGTCCCCTCGTCACCCTATAAAAGGAGCCCTCCCTAGCACAAACTAATCACACCACTCCACTCCCCTCTCATCACTGGTCCTTCCCCACCTCTTGCCAGAGCCGCTCGAGCCATAGTTCGCCGGAATTTAGCCGAAGGAGCCTGCTGCAGAGGAGGAGAAGACGTCGTCGATTTCGTCCACCCCAAGAGCCACCGCGACCTCGCCCGAGTCTGCCGTCGCTGTCGAGTTTGTTTGCCCGCCTCGCCGCAGTAGCTGGAGCCCTGGTATGTCCCAAGTAGACCCCCACCGTCCGTTTAGGGTTTGGTCTCGCCGGTGACGAGTCCGTCGTTAACGACGACTGTGGACCGTTGATCTCTATTCTAATCGTAGCGCCTAGATTGCCTCGTACCGTTTCGGGTTTTAAGTCTCGCTGACAAGCGGGACCAACCTGTCAGCCACCCTCTGCGCCACGGAGCGCCACTGGGCCGGCCCATTTCCTTTCCCGTGCTAGCCCATGAATTCAAATATAGGTTTTTCTATTTTAGTTTGAACCCACTTATGTCCCTTAGTTCAAAAATCAACTCAGGAACATTTACTGAACCAAATTGAGTGATTCAAATTTTTTTAGAAAGCTACTGAGAAGATCTATCCAAGCCCATTGGATTTAATTCATTTAGAGTTAGAGATCTCTCCTGGTAAAAATAACAAGACAGAAGCATTTGCACATTCAAACATTTTTATAAAATCAACCATAATTGCTTTTTAGTTGATTCCAACTCTCAAAAATCACATTTAACCATACCTATCTAAATATGTAATAATATTAAGGTTTACATGCAGTGACTTTGGACTAGTACCAAAATAATGCTATATAGGCATTTCTAGTCACTTTAAATCTTTAAATTCTAAACTCAAACTTATTAAAAGGTGATCCAACCCTTAAATCACATTCCCACATGTTAGAATATGTGATGATGACATGTGTCCACATGATCCCATATTTTAAGTGGTGAATATTAAATATTAGTTATTTTCAATGAGTAGAAATTACTTTTCTTAAATAAAAAGAATGAAGCTAGTTAATAAAACCTTGTGATGCTTATGATGATAATAGATCATCAAATGTGTGTCTTAGAGTGCTAAGTAGACTAGTTAAGTCTTGTTTGGTGATTGTGTACTCTGTATGTATTTATAGACGATAGTACCGACCAAGCTTTCGAGGAGGAGAAGTTCTATCAAGAGGAGGAGGAAGAAAACTTCAACCACTACACTACCCAAGGCAAGCTAACACTTGCAAGTATTATACTAGCAAGCCATCATTAACAATGCAAGCTAACCCTTGCAATCTAGATAACCCAAGCAAAGACATTAGACATGCTTGGTTATACCACTTGACTAGTACCTACCCCAAGTTTTATTTCCAAACTTTACCTTCTTTACTTTATCAAAGTCCTGTACTTGTTTTGAAGGTAGCATAAAGAGTATAAAACTTGACCTATTTAGATAACCTTAGATGTCATTCTATGGCATGAGATTGATCTTAGCATCCCACCTTAGTGAACACTCTTAACTTAGTAGCTTAGAACTAAGTCAAAACTTGAGTCATTTTAGATGGGAACATTTGGTGAAAATGAATTGTGAAAACCTTGGAATGATGAGTCATTCTATTGAGATGTTTTGACATGTGTTGAGAAACACAAATGGTTTATGATGATGAAAATGTTGAGGCATGAGCCTTAACCCTTTTACAAAACTGATGGTTGGATTTGGATGCGATACCATTCCAAATTTACCATACAACCACAATACCTGAATTGGGTAAGGCTTAGCCGGAAATTTATATGCATTAGTATTAGTTCCCTCACGGGAGAGGTTTGAGCTGAGGCTACCTCTCAATGTTGTCCACCTATGCAGTGCCCAAGATGACAGATGGTCATGGTTGGGAGGCCATGCTCATAGGAGAGGTGCTTATACTAGGGTGTGTAAAGGAAAGGTTATGTTTGATTATCTGCATACTAAGTATGATGATTCAGGTTATCCACGATAGATGTATCGAATCTTGTGGTGAAAGTGTACCACCTCTGAGAGTGTCAAACTATTCAATATCCGTCATGATTATGGACCGATTGGAGTGGCCATACTGTTTTGTTGTCAGATGTTTTCAAAATAACTTACGAAAGGAATGATGAATCTTGACTTGACCACAACAGGGTTGTGACTATGACACTAGCTTCCCAACTTAAGTGATTCTAGGACTTTATTTTATCTTTCTTTGTTTCTGAACTCAGCTTAGGTTTCAAACTTAACTTTATAGTTAAACTTAGAGTTAGCACTTTACTTTAGAACTATACTACTTGTTAGTGGTAGTTTGTGAGTACTTAAGACTACTCATGGCTTTTGTCCCTGGCTATTCCTATGGCCAGACTATGAAGGAGACTACCAAGATGATGGCCAGCAGGACGGCTATGATAACTAGGACTATTTGCCTTTGTCAGCATTGCCTGTGCCCCTGAAGATGGACCCCACCGCTGCGCTTATTATTTATTTCGCTGCTTGTTGTATTAAGACTGGATCATGAGATCCTTATTTGTGTAAGACCTTATTTATGTTTTGTAATGGATGATGTACTGTGATATCCAATCTGTTATGTCTCGCAAAAATGGTAATCCTGGGATTGCGATGTATGACATAAAAGGCATCTGGGATTAAAAATCCAGGTGTTGACAAGTTCGTATCAGAGCCATCCTGACCATAGGAGACCCTAGTTAGAATGGACCCTATTTAAATTATCTATCCAAGTCCATTGGATTCAAATCATTTGGAGTTAGAAATCACCTATAGTAAAAATAACAAGACAGAGACTTTTCCAACTTCAAACATTTTTCAAAAATCAACCTTAACTGCTTTTGAGTTGATTCCAACTCTCAAAAATCACATTTGATAAGATCTATTTGAATATGTAAAAATATTTAGGTTTGCATGCAGTGACATTGGACTAGTACCAAAAGAATGCTAGTTAGGCATTTCTAGCCACTTTAATTCTATTAAATAATAATATTAAACTTTATAAAATATGACTAACCCTTTAAATCACATTCCCATGTATTAGAATATGTGGTGATGACATGTGTCAACATGATCCCATATTTTAATTGGAGAATATTAAATCTTAAGTATTTTCAGTGAGTAGAAATTACTTTTCTAAAATAAGATAAACAAGATTGTGTCTTTATTTCATGTGATGATTGTGATGATGCTAGATCATCAAGTGTGAGCCTTAGTGTGCTAAATAGAATTAGTTAAGTATTGTTTTGGTGATTGTGTACCCTGTGTTCATTTATAGACGATAGTGCCGACCCGGGATACGAGGAGGAGGAGTACTACCAAGAAGAAGAAGAGAACTTCAATCACTGCACTACTCAAGGCAAGCCTAACACTACAAGTTGACTGTGCAAATTAACCCTTACAAACTTGATAACTTAAGAAGATGCATTAGGCATACTTTGGTTATACAACTTTGATTATACCAATCCCAAGTTTTACTTGCAAGCTTTATACTTTTACTTTTACCAAAGTTCTTTACTTTTAGTTAGTGCTTTGTGAGTATTGGAAAAATAGTATAGATACCATAAAGAGTATAAAACTAGGCCTAACTAGTTATACTTAGATGTCATTCCAAGGCATGAGATTAGAGTTGGATAGTTACACTTTATTAGCACCCCTCATTAGTGAATACCCTAGTGGCTTGTGCTAAGCATAAAAGTTGATCACTTTAGATGGGAATACTTGGTGAAAATGATTATGAAAACCTTGGAATGAGGATTCATTCTATTGAAATGGTTTGACACGTGTTATGGACACAAAAGGATTTGATGATAAAAATGTTGAGGCATGAGCCTTAGCCCTTTATAAAAACTGATGGTTCGGTTCGGATGCGATACCATTCCAAATTTTACCGTACAACCACAATACCTGAATTGGGTAGGGCTTAACTAGAAGTTTATATGCCTTAATATGGGTTCCCTTGTGGAAGAGGTTGAGCTGAGGCTACCTCGTGACTGTGAATGTCCACCTATGCAGTGCCCAGGATGGCGAATGGCCATGGTTGGGAGGCCAAGCTCATAGGGGAGGTGCCTATACTAGAGTGTGTAATTGAAAGGTTACGATTGACTATCCGCATACTAAGTATGATGATTCAGGGTTATCCCTGACGGATGTATCGAATTTTGTGGTGAAAGTGTACCCCTCTATAGAGTGTCAAACTATTCGAATAGCCGCGTCCGCGGTCATGGACAGTTGGAGTGGCCATACTGTTCCGTCATCAGATGTTTTCAAAATGACTTGTGAATTGAACTATGATTTTAACTTAACCACAACATGGTTGTGAACATGAAAGCTAGGTTCCCACTTAAGTGATTTAGAACATTAACTTAGTTTTCTTTACTTCTAAACTCAGTTTTAGATAAATCTGCTTTTTTGCAAATAAACCTAGAGCTTAAGATTCCTACTAGAACTACCTTACATGTTAGTGATAGTTTACGAGTACTTAAAGAGTACTCATGGCTTTGTCCCTGGCTATTTCCGTGGCCAGACTATGAGGAGGACTACTAGGAGGATGGACAACAGGAGGTCTACGACAACTAGGATCAGCTCCCATCGTCAGCATTGCATGTGACTCTGAAGATGGAGCCCCTACTACGTTTAATTTCCGCTGCTTGATTTGTATTAAGACTGGATCATGAGATCCTTTATTTGTAATACCTTATTATGGTTTGTAATGGATGATGTACTGTGATATCAATCTGTTATGTCTCACAAAAATGGTAATCCTAGGATTACGAGGTATGGCATAACAGGCATCTGGGATTAAAAATCCGGGTGTTGACAATTAGCAGGCCACAGGCTGGTGCCGGCCCATCCGGCCAGGTAGTGAAGACCACCGCCGCTGTGAGTTGTTGTTGCTTCTAGACCGCGCCACGGATGGCCCACCCGGGTGCACCTACTGGCCCAGCTAGCTAGCAGCTCTTTTTCCCTATTTCTTTTGTCTATTTGTAGTCCCACATGGCTAAGCCTTTGGAAAGAGTACCCTCTTCTACCTATATAAAGGGGTGCCCCTAGGAAGGATTAAATCAACCAATCAAGATATTCTCTAATGCACGTTTCCTTAGAGAAAATCCCCCTATCTCTTTCTCAGTTTCCTTTGAGGTGGCACGGTCTCGAAGAAGGACTATACACGCAAAGTCAACACCGTCGCATCATGCCGTTCTGCTGCAGGGATTCTAGCCAAGAGTTCTACTTCTGCAACTTCGGCAGGGATCAGAGCCAGGGAGTCGTTGTATAGCGACCTGGCCGTCATACAAGGACATGGACAAGGAGTGACGTGCAAGGAGCTGCGCGACCTTGAGGTCGGATGGATATGACTACATCATCCATGCTCCCTCATGAGCGTAACGAGCTTACAGTCTACAAGGATATGTTACCGTTGTCTTGCTTCGCTACTACATTACTTACTAGATAGATTCTAGACATTAGGGCATTCTGCTCTTCTTCTATAAAAAAGTAATACACCCTAGAAACATCTTGACTGCTCTTCTACTCCCTATGGTCTATATTACTAGACTCAACTTTACCTTGATCGTATGTATCTACTCCCTCCATTTCAAAATATAACATGTTTTAGCTTTTGTGAAACAAATTTATCTAGACCCATTTTAATATGTAGGTTCACCCCAAACCGACACACTAAAAGGGGTCTAGATACATTCATTTCACGAAAACTAAAACATCTTATATTTTGAAATGGAGGGAGTAGTTAAGTATTTAGACTAGATATACTGTATCTAGACAAATGAAACCACTAATATGAACCAGATGGAGTATAAAAAAAGTAATACACCTTTCAGGGTATATTCTACTAGAAAATAAACATTGCCTTCTCATTGTATTTCTTCTCCTTTGGAATATCTACACATGCACAAATGCAGTGGCAGATCCAGGAAAAATTGGAGGGTGCGCACACTTCTAGCTTTTTCGCACTAGCATATCTGCAATACAAATATGTCGAATGAGTAATATATATAGCTAATTGATTCACAACATTGTACTTTAATATATATGTTTCAAGTGTGCATGATTCCGGTACAAACAAAAATGCAGCATCCTTTGCGATGCTATATTCTAGCCATTTGTACCACTCTAACCAAATAAAGTTTAAGTGTCCATTTTTACCATATATTTTTCTGGCCGGGAAGGCATGTGCAAATGGTTGGCATGGGCCTTTCCGACATATCTTCTCCGAACAACATCTTTATCATTAACACCATATGCTGAAATAGAAATCATGGATCATATGGTGCAAAGTGAGCATCATATGACAGTCCACACGACCATTGGGGTGATGGTGGATGTGGTGTTACATCTTTAGTTTCAGTCTCATTCTCGGTATTGGCTTGTACATGAGGTGAAGAATAAAGACAATCCAACAAAAAACCCACCGTCTTTGGTTTATCTTCGGTTGTAATCAAGGGGCCGAAGAAGATTGAATCTTTGCTTCATGGTTCTGGAAAAGAGACGAGATATAACTATCACTCTTTCATTTCATAATCAACCATGTCCCTATAGTTACAACAAACGAATGGATAAATTTGAGAGAATTTCTCAAATATATAAAATATATAGAGGACTACGGGCTACATCCAGCAACAACAAGCGAGCAAGGCATCGAGCGGTCAAGGCACAAATTGGTGAGGATTTCGTGGGTAGGATCCCTCTTCTCCAGCTCAAATTCGTGAGGAAAAGTAGAGATAGGTTGGGGATTTTCACCTGCTTCGGCTGGTTGTTCCAGTTTGATCCGTTCGAGTAGCTAGCAGAGCGACGGGCAAGCGCCGAGTGACCGATGACAGGATGTCAGCAAGGGCAGCCAAGGCCGCAACTTGAAGGGGAGGCGGGCGAGTGGACATCGGGACGGTGTGTGTGGGCAGCGCCAACGGCCGCTGGAGCTGGAGGTTGAGCGATGAATTGGGGATCGATCGATAGATGAACTGCCTGGTTTGCTCGCTTGGATCATTGTTTTTCTCTGCTACATTTTTTCTTGGCTAGCTAGTAGTATTGGGCCTATCCTAGAGAGGTAGTAGCAGGCAAAATAGTCTTCAAAACGGCACACCCGGCACACCCGATGGGTCTGCCCATGCACAGATGTGGCTATCGATATCTTGTCTCTCACAAAGATTCCGTCCTATGTTCTCTTTTGCTCATATTCCATCCTATGTTCTATTTTGGTCTAGAGTTCGAGAGCAACAATGGCACCAGCTATTTATAGGAAGTGGGCACCATCTATAGTATTCTCTCCATCTAGAATGAATGTTGGGGGATACCCCCGGGTAGGGTAACACCGCGGTATAAGGGCCAAGTTAGCCGGGGTACGGCGCGGTCAAAGCAAATGCTGACCGGGTCACCTCAAGGCAGGCCGAATCACGGTATGACCCGGCCCATGGAGCATCTCCTTGACAATGGTCCGGCCGGCATAAGATATATGCCGGCCATGTCTATCTGTTTTGTAGGTGACTTGGTAAGCTGGATTAGCTATATGCTAGCCGGATTATCTTAGCTTCCAAGAGAAGGAATCCCCCGCTGGTCAAAAGGTGGCTTTATTAGCTGTAGCATGAGCAAAGTAAAGTAAAGAAGAGGACCAGCGGGTCAGGGGCGACCAAGGTGACGCGGGCAGAGCCGGATGACGTTGCCTATTTTTGGTGACGCCAAAAGACAAGGATTATGCTGTGGATTACGTCCAAAGCCCGGACGAGCCGTTAAAGAGAATAAAGAAGCATCTACTTTAGGAAAGGAGCATATTCGTAGAATATGCTGCCACCTGTGCCCTAGAATTGTAACCCGGGCTTTCCTATATAAGAAGCACCGGGGCTTCCATAAAAGGGGTCGACCGATAGATCATTCTCTCTGTCTAAGGTAGAACTCTAGGGCTAGTTAGTAGGGAGTAAGAGACATCGTCTCCTTCTTGCTGAGAGCCTCAAGAGCACTTGTAAACACCATTGATAGAGGAAATACAAGAACTTCCGTGCGTGGAATCACCACGTTCTCCCTCCCTGGATTCCCCTAGCACTCATTGGCCCCATATTTAGCGTATCCATGGCATCTGCCGTGCCACCACCACGACAGTTGGCGCCCACCGTAGGGCTAGCGGTGCTAGTAGGGGTGAAAATTCAGACGGGAAACTTCTCCAGCACCGGCGAGCATGTCGTCTCAAGCTTGGTTCAGCGCTTTGGAGCGCTGGACTACGTCAGCGATAACGCAGGAAGCTTCGGCAGGAACCCTCCACTGCACAACGGCGTTTTCATCAAGCTTGGCACGCACAAGATCTATGTCGACATGGATGAATCCTGCGTTCATTCGCGGCACATCATCGAGGGAGGCGAGCCACCTCTCAGCGCAGCTCGTGGAGTGCGTATCACTTGCCGCACTAGCAGCGTTGAGGTCCTGATGACCGCGCCAGACGCGGAACCGAGCAAGGATCCGGCGCTAGAGCCAGAGGTAACACCAAAGCAGACCAGGTCTAGGTTTCCTCCCCTAGAAAGGCCAAAGAATGTGCTCCAGCAAGCAATAGCTAGCCTAGCAACGCCAATAGCACATGTGGTAGATCCGGCTCAGGCACAAGCTGAGTTAGAGGAAACTAGGCGGAAAATGTTAGCTGGGGCAAAGAAGGTAGCAGAGCTGCATCAGTCCTTGAACATCACCTTGAGAGAATACTCTAAGGCAAACCGCATAGATGGAGTGAAAATCCGAGGCAGGAACCTGATTACTGAGATTGACAAGGAGTACGAGCCTAGGCTGGGTCAGACAGCCACAATAGTAACAGGAGGGTTGGATCAGTACAGTACCCCAACAAAGAACCTCAGGGCAGCAAATGCGGCCGCATCCGAATTAGAAGGTTTAACCAGAGAGGCCCGGCAAAGGCAGCAAGAGAGAGTAAATCACTTGTTGAGAGTTGCTTGCCAGCAAAATGAAGAAATAAACAAGGCAAACCCGGCGCCACAAGGATCCTCACAGGTGGTACATTCGGCCAGAAATAACCCAACAAGATCCAGAGGAGTCGCGTCATCTTCGGGTCATAATCCCAGGAGAGAGAAGTAGTAGACTCCGGAAGAAGAGACAAACAGATGGTTCCTTATGAGCCGGTAAGAGCTAGAAAAGGCAAAGCAGTGCAAGTTGATGAAGATCGGCACAATACCAACCGAGGTATGGCCGCCCGAGGTAACCATGACCAAGGCAATGCCGGTCAAAGAAATGTTGCCAACGGCAATGCCGGACAGCGTGATCATGTAGGAACGGGGCAAAATTTACCTCAGACGCAGCAACAGCGCGCACCTCGGCAAGAGGGGAGCGCGGGACAAGCAACACAACAAAATGCTCGTCCGGATCAAGAAAGGTACAATGATGGTTATTCGGCTATGGTCAACGACGGATACCCAGACCGGATCACCACATAATTGGGTCAAGGCAGGGAAGCAGGAACTTGTAGCCAGATGATGCAAGGCTGAAATTGGATAGGATTTATAGGTCGGAGAAAATCGATATACAAGGTCCACCGGGTCCAGCTTTCTTTGGGCCCCGGATCATGAACGAGCCACCAGTGCCGAACTTTCAGCTGGCCAGAGGAACCAGAACTTATGATGGTAGTACCAGGCCAGAGGATTGGCTGATTGACTACGCCACAGCAGTCAAGATCACAACAGGAAATTTGAGATGGGCGGTGAGGTATGTTCCACAGATGCTAGAAGGACCAGCACGAGTTTGGTTGAACAATTTGCTGCCAGGGAGTGTCAACTGTTGGTTGGATTTCCAGAAGTTATTTGTTAGCAATTTCTCAAGCACTTACAAGAGACCCAATATGCCGCAGACTCTTGCGTTATGCCGGCATAGACCGAATGAGCCAAATAGAGATTTCCTGACTCGGTGGTGCAATGTGTGTAACTCATGTGAAGGAGTAATTGAATCACAAGCTATTGTGTGGTTCGCTCCGGGATGCAGATATGGAAGTATGTTGTGGTATTGGTTACAGCGAGACATGCCTACTACCTTGGCTGAGACGATCCGGGTCGCGGATTCATATGCCTTGGGAGATCCAACGCAACCCCGACTGATGTCGAGCGAGGAAAACAAGGAATATTACAGCCGAGATGGCTGATACATGGCAAATGTATCTATAATTTTTGATGTTCCATGCTTGGTTTTATCCACTTTCTTGTGTTTTGTTCCAACCTTGGAGTACTTTTCATATGATTTCTTGGACTAACCTATTAACAAGAGCCACAGTGCGGTACTGTTTCTCTTTGTTTTTGGTTCGGGAAAGTCAGAAAATGAATATTCTCGGAATTCGACGGGACAAAAGCCAAAGTGCCTATTTTTCCGGAAGGGATCAAGTGCCAGAATACGAGACGGAGAAGGGCCAAGGGCCGGCCACACCACCTGGTCGCGCGGCCAGGCTAGGCCCGCGCCAGGGGGTGGTGTGGTGGCTCCCGGCACCCCCTCGGCCTCTCCTTCCACCTATAAGTTGCCCTCGGGACGAAAACCCTAAGTGCAGATCAAAATCCAGAAAGAGTGCATGGCAGCGCCGTCATCTCCATCCCTAGATCGGGAGGGATCTGAAGCTCTTCGGCACCCTGCAAGAGGGAATTCACCCTGGAGGCTTTCTTCATCACCATGCAAGCCTCCGGTGTGATGCGTGAGTAGTTCATCCTTGGACTACGGATCCATGTAGTAGCTAGATGGCTGGTTTCTCCTCCTTTGTGCTTTCATGTTTAGATCTTGTGAGCTCCGTTCATGATCAAGATCATCTATTTGTAATCCATACATGTTGTGTTTGCGGGGATCCGATGGATATTGAGATGCTATTTCAGATTGATTATTGATTCTATCATGTCTTTGTTATTTGAGATCTTGCATGCATTCCGTTGTTAGTAGCTATCTTGGCCAAGTAGATGCTAGCAACTCCAAGAGTTAGTATTTATGCTCGATAGTGGGTTCATGCCTCTGGTAATCTGGGAAGTGAAATCTCTAAGGTACTAGATGTGCTGTTGCTACTAGGGAGAAAACAATAATCCTTTGTTCATAGAACAATCGTATTGTTTACTTTACACACAGTTCGTAAAGCAATAATCTGTTGCTTGCAACTTAATACTGGAGGGGGTTCAGATGATAACCTGAAGGTGGATTATTAGTCATAGATGCAGTTGGATGGCGGTTTATGTATTATGTTGTAATGCCCAATCAAGTCTCAAAGGAGTCAAGATGATTAGTATATGCATGTATTGCTTTCTTGGTGTTTGTCAATTGCCCTGCTGTAATTTGTTCACCCAGCATGTTATCTATCTAAGGAGAGCCACCTCTAGTGAACTATGGATCCCGGTCCTTTTTCTTTACATACAATCTACAATCTTTACTGCTTTGTGTTTACTTTCTACAAACTTTTACTTCTTTCCATTCAATACGTTTAATCCTTTGTTTTCCGCAAAACACGGTGAGATTGACAACCTCATCGCAAGTTGGGGACAAAGTTCTGTGGTTGTGTTGTGCGGGTCTCCACGTTGCTACTAGCACCGGTAGTGCGCCCTGCCAAAGCTCAGCTAGTAACACCTTTGGGGTGTTTCCTTGCTCCTACTGGTTCGATTAAACCTTGGTTTCATAACTGAGGGAAAACTTACTGATGTGCTCATCGTACCTTCCTCTTGGGGTTCCCAACGAGCTCTACGTTGAAAGTCGAGCGCATCAAGATTTTCTGGCGCCGTTGCCGGGGAGTCAAGGACATCTTCACAAGGGGAGTCCCTCATAACCAATCTCTTTACTTTGTTGTTTTTGTTTTGCTTAGTTTCTTTTTGCTTTGTTTGCTTGTTTTGTTCTTCAAAAAACACACAAAAAATAGTTTTACTAGTTTGCTTTCTTATTTGAAAAACACAAAAAAATTAGTTCCTATCTTAAGTTGCCTTCATGTCTAGCCTTACTCCAATCACTATGTCACCCGGGGAAATGATTGTCACTTTTAAACAAGGAATTGAGGAAAGTTTTAAGGAAGCTTGGTCTAGAATCTCTGATCTACATGAAAAAACTGAGCCTAAAATGACTCAAAGCTTGTTCCTTAGCAGTTTTTACCTTGGGATTGCTCTTTGCTATAGATATGCTTTAGATGCTGTTGTGGGAGGAGATTTCCTCCAATGTAATGAGGATGATGCTATTAATGCTATAAAGAAATTGATCCTCACTTACAACATGCCTAGCCAAACTGATATTTCTCTCGCAAAAATATTTGCTAGGTTGAACACTCTTGAGACTAGTACTATTAGCTTAAAAGATTGCTATAATACACTTAGGGAGCACCACGATTATGTTCAGTAAAGATTGAGATGAACACCGAAACTTTTCAAGCTCGCTGTGATATTATGTCTGAATTTTGCCTTATGCCCAAAGATATTTATAAATCTCTGAATACTTGGGGGCTCATTAAGGGAGGAAAAGAAATATCTCTTGCTAATAATACTACCATATTACCTCTTGGAATAGCTGAAGGAGTGTTTACAAAGATCCTTGGGAAAACGATTTCTATTGATTATCTTGTTATTGAATGTACAGGAAAAGGACAAATTACACTTGGAAGGTCCCTATTAGAACTCCTTGGAGCAATAATAGATGTGGGAAAGGGGACCATGCACCTTTCTTCTCCACCAAACAATCATATTTTCCCCAAGGTTAAGAATAAAAGTAAGAGAGGTAAGGGCAAGAAAGTTGGTATTAATGCTTCTTCATTGGAGAACACTTGATTCTTTCTTTGCTTCTTATGCCTAACTTAAAGGCGTTAAAGAAATGTACTTGTTGGGAGATAACCCAAGAGTTTTAGTTGAGTCTTGGAAGTTATTACCTCTGTAATAACCTCTCCTTATCCTTTTTATTTGCTTTTTGTGCCAAGAGTAACCTCTAATAAGAGTGAAGTAATGATTGGGAAAGTTGCTGTCCCGAAACAGATTTTTGTGCTTCACCGTAAAAATTCCTGAGAGAGCTCTGTACGTAGGATTGAGCTGTAATTGTTTGTGCTTCTGCACCAAGTTGTTATCTAACTTTCGTTAGTTCAACACTTTTTGATTTGAGCAACAGAAGGTCTTCGAAAAAATTTGTATTTACCTGCTGGTCTGTTTTGACAGATTTCTGCCATTTTCTGCATTTGCTTCTTGTTAGTTCTTTCTTGAGTTCCTTTGGGGAATTGAGCTTTTTGAGGGAAGTGCTACAGTAGCTAGTGTTCTAATGGAGGTTTATTTGGTGTTATAACTGAACCTTGAGACTTATTTATCTTAAAGTGCACTAATGTTGCTAATGAGATTGTGTGAAGTTTTGTATGAAGGGAAATTTTCAGGTGTATGAAAGGAATGAGTAATGAGATGAAGGATGGACTAAAGCTCAAACTTGGGGATGCCACGCATGTCACCCCAAGAAATATCCAAGAATTACAAGCGTCAAAGCTTGGGGATGCCCAAGGCATCCCCTTCTTCATCAATAAAAATTCCAGATTTCTTCCAAACGCTTCATTTTTATTGTTTCATGCACAGTTGTGTTTTTCTTGGAGCGTCTTCCTTTTCGTTTTTGTTTTGGTTTTTAGTTTGCTTGGTTTGCTTAGTTTTCTGAATAAGTTGGTTGGACCCCCTCTTTCATACATTGGTTTGCAATTAGTTTGGTTTGGTTTGGAAAAGAGTAGGAAAGCTCATGCTTATGTGGTAAAAAGAGCTCGTTTTTTACTGTGGCTATGCTTTGTCATGCCGTGCTTGATATTGTTTTGGCTTTATGCTTAGTATTCTTTGCTGTAGCATGACTCGTTATAAACAATTGAGATTGCTTAATGTGCCTTGGATGAATCATGCGTTGTTTTAGCATATTAAAGCATAGTATAGTGGTATTCTCCTTTGATGCTTTATTTGGGTTGACTTGGCACATGCTCACACCATGTTATGACTGTCACAAGTCACCATAGCCTTTATGATCCTTTAGTTTTCAACTTGTAGTATCACTTTATGCTTTGATCAATGATGTTTTGTTGCTCTGCATGATTATGGCCATTATTGCTCTCTTAGTTTGTCGCTCCCAGTCTTTTGCTAGCCTCCACAACCAAGTATGAGTTCCACTCATGCATCCAACTCCCTAAACCAAGTTATTCCAAAGAGTCCACCATACCTACCTACTAGCTTATGCTATTCCAAGTATATTCATGCTTTTGTTTACCTTCCACTTGTTATGAGAAAACTAGTGATTAAAGCTCTCACGAACTTGATGGCACACTTTACTTTATTGCCTCTAATAAACTTGAACCATTGGGTCCTTCTTTGTTGCGTATATGCTTGCGCTTTATAAGTTGAAATTAGCAGAACCATGTTTCATGGGGAACGCTTTCAACATTGCACTTGTACTTTGTACCCCGTTGATATCATGTTCTTTTGCTTACGGATCCGTGATTGTGAAATAAAAGTGGAACTTGTAAGATCATGGAGTTTGTATGTGTGTTAGAAAGCGCTGGGCCGCTAGCCTAAGCCATGCCTAATCCTGGTGGAAACTTGCAGCATCACCATAATGAGCACTCTATGAAGCATCCTCAATAAAAACCTATGCAAATAGCAAATAAAAAGATCGCTGAGATGCTCATTGTCTGGTTGCCTTGTCATTTTGATTATGGGAAAGCTCCCGTATCATGTGCAAGGGGTACCCTGTTGGCGGTTCTTAATGATACACATATACTTACAATGACAAGAGCTTACCCGTGACTAAAGTTGAGTAGCATGAGGATCTGTCTTCGTAAGTAAGGGGCATGAGATTTCGGTTTATAACTTGTCAAGCATATCCTCTTAGTTGTGTCACTTTAACCTTAATCACCTTAAAGATGCTTATGATAGGGGCAATGAGAGCTAAAAGCTATAAGTACCATAATTCTTGGAAGCTCTTTATGAGACTTGAATCCCTAATTCCTTTTACAAAAGGCCTTTCTTTCACCATTATATTGAGTCTCCACCTTCTATCTTTATGCACTTACTTTGAGAGCATAGTGGCCATTCTTAGTTCTATGTGCATTGTCCCAAGACTAGTTGATTGATGCATAACTTGTTATTGCTTGTTTTTAACTATTGTATCTAGTCACTCTTTTGAACTTTGAAGGTGTCCTATGCATTTATATTTGCTACTCTATTGAGGGACAAGCTGAATACTATTATGCTATGTTTTCTTTATGTGAAACAAACAAAAGTCTTGCAAAGCATGTTATTCATGATTCTTTTGTTTGTGCCTTTTCATGTTGCATCATAGTTTCTTTGCTTATTGCTAGAACTTTGTCTTTCATGTTATGATTGAAGTACTATTATCCCACCTTTGAATGTTTTGCAAATACTTTGATCAAGTCTTTGATGGTGCATGTCACCTCAAAAATTATTTCTTTTTATCACTTACCTACTCGAGGACGAGCAGGAGTTAAGCTTGGGGATGTTGATACATTGCAAATGTATCTATAATTTTTTATGTTCCATTCTTGGTTTTATCCACTTTCTTGTGTTTTGTTCCAACCTTGGAGTACTTTTCATATGATTTCTTGGACTAACCTATTAACAAGAGCCACGATGTCGCCTGCTTTTTCTGCTGTTTTGGTTCGGAAAGTCGAAAATGAATATTCTCGAATTGGACGGAGAAAAGCCAAAGTGCCTATTTTTCGGAAGGATCAAGTGCGAGAATAAGAGGCGGAGAAGGGCCAAGGCCACACCACTGGCCGTGCGGCAAACCGGGCCAGCCAGGTGGGTGGTGGCTCCCCCCCTCGCCCTCTCCTTCCGCCTATAAGTTGCCCTCGGGACGAAAACCCTAAGCACCCGATCAAAAATCCATGAAAGAGTCTGTAGCCGCCGTCATCTCCATCCCTAGATCGGGAGGGATCTGAAGCTCTTCCCGGCACCCTGCCGGAGAGAATTCACCGAGGCCTTCTTCATCACCATGCAAGCCTCCGATGTGATGCGTGAGTAGTTCATCCTTGGACTACGGATCCATGTAGTAGCTAGATGGCTGGTTTCTCCTCCTTTGTGCTTTCATGTTTAGATCTTGTGAGCTCCGTTCATGATCAAGATCATCTATTTGTAATCCATACATGTTGTGTTTGCGGGGATCCGATGGATATTGAGATGCTATTTCAGATTGATTATTGATTCTATCATGTCTTTGTTATTTGAGATCTTGCATGCTTTCCGTTGTTAGTAGCTATCTTGGCCAAGTAGATGCTAGCAACTCCAAGAGTTAGTATTTATGCTCGATAGTAGGTTCATGCCTCTGGTAATCTGGGGAAGTGACAAAAATCTCTAAGGTACTAGATGTGTTGTTGCTACTAGGGAGAAAACAACAATCCTTTGTTCATAGAACAATCGTCTTGTTTACTTTACACGCAGTTCGTAAAGCAATAATCTGTTGCTTGCAACTTAATACTAGAGGGGGGGTCGGATGATAACCTGAAGGTGGATTATTAGTCATAGAAGCAGTTTGATGGCGGTCTATGTATTATGTTGTAATGCCCAATCAAGTCTCAAAGGAGTCAAGATGATTAGTATATGCATGTATTGCTTTCTCGGTGTTTGTCAATTTCCCCGCTGTAATTTGTTCACCCAGCATGTTATCTATCTAAGGAGAGCCACCTCTAGTGAACTATGGATCCCGGTCCTTTTTATTTACATACAATCTACAATCCTTTACTGTTTTGTGTTTACTTTCTACAAACTTTTACTTCTTTCCATTCGATACGTTTAATCCTTTGTTTTCCGCAAAACACGGTGAGACTGACAACCTCATCGCAACTTGGGGACAAAGTTATGTGGTTGTGTTGTGCAGGTCTCCACGTTGCTACTAGCACCGGTAGTGCGCCCTGCCAAAGCTTAGCTAGTAACACCTTTGGGGTGTTTCCTTGCTCCTACTGGTTCGATTAAACCTTGGTTTCATAACTGAGGGAAAACTTACTATTGTGCTCATCGTACCTTCCTCTTGGGGTTCCCAACGAGCTCTACGTTGAAAGTCGAGCGCATCAATGGCCCCGGATCGTCAAGGAGGAATGATTTTTGAGGAAAGAGAAGGGATGAGTTTCCGGATTACCGGTACAACTCGCAACAGGTCACAGCGGTAGACCGGGATCAACCCAATGCCGGAGCCAGCCAACACAAAAAAACTGGAGGGCAAAACTGGCAGCAGAAAAAAAAGGGAAAAAACCATGGACCCCGGAGTAGAAGAAGCAATGGCAAGAATGAAAGGACAGACCGAGGTATACATTTGAGTCCATGCTGGATCAACCTTGCAAGTTCCATACGCCAAGTCCAAATAGCCCGGCGAATCATACGACCAGGCAGTGTGAATGAATGAGGAAGTTAGAACAGGGTAATTCGGGGAATGCTCAGGCACCTCAGAATGAAGCACCTAGAAATGAAGCACCACGGCCACCGTTACTGACAGGGGGAATGGACAACAACTGATGCGGCCACCACCTCCTCCGAGGTATGAGAATCCGGAAAGAAGGGACACGGTACATCAAGTGGGTAATAGCCAGTAACAAGGTCAAGGTTACAACGAGAATGAGGGACGAAACGAATACACGGAACATCATCAAAGCTACTGTGTGTTTACCACGGAGGAGAATGACCGGAAAAGCTTGCAGCACCGGCATATGGAGGTAAACGCAGTAATGCCAGCAGTGGTGAGGTATATGTCCTGGGCGGATCAAGAGATTACATGGAGTGTCAAGGATCACCCAAAGATCGTGCCAAGCCTAGGAACCTATGCTCTGGTCCTGGATCTGACATTCATTGGGCCGAATCTCAAAGTAAGGTTTTCCAAGATATTGATTGACAATGGCAGTAGTATCAACATCATGTATAAGGATACCATGCACAAGTTAGGAATAACATAGAACATGTTGCAAGCAACGAGGACCACCTTTCATGGCATTGTACCGGGTATTTCCTGTGAGCCAATTGGTAAGGTCCGGGTTGACCTGTTATTCGCCATAAGAGACAATTGCCGCACTGAGAACTTGGAATTCGAAGTGGTGAATCTGGAGAGTGCTTATCACGCGTTACTCGGCAGGCCAGCGCTGAACAAGTTCATGGCAACTACACACATCAGTTACCTTAAGATGAAGTTACCCGGACCAAGGGGCGTGATCACTGTATCAGGGGACTTCCGGCGTTCGATCGAGTGCGCCTCAGCCAGATCTAACTTAGCCGAGTCACTCGTGATAGCTCAAGAAAAAAGGAAGATACTGGAAGTGGCGGCACTAGCTCAATTCGCGCAACAACATATGCCGGCCCTGACCAACCCGCACGGGAGTGTGTCGTTCCAAGAAACTAAGGACACGAAGAAAGTGCCAATTGATGAACAGTTCCCAGAGCGCACCGTGACCATTGGTGCCGGGTTAAGCAGCAAACAGGAAAGCAAGCTCGTCAACTTCCTCCGTGAGAATCGGGATATCTTTACTTGGTCTACTCAGGATCTTCAAGGTGTACCAAGGGAGTTGGATGAGCACTCATTAAATGTAAGACCCCGGGCTAAGCCGGTAAAGAAACCACTCCGGCGTTTTGCCGAGGACAGGAGGAAAGTCACTAGAGATGAAATAGCTAGGCTCCTAGCGGCCGGATTTATCATGGAAGTACTCTATCCGGATTGGCTCTCTAATCCGATGCTAGTGGAGAAAAAGAAAGATGATCCGAACATAACTATGGTATGGCGCATGTGTATTGATTACACGAACCTGAATAAGGCGTGTCCCAAAGATCCATTTCCACTCCCTAGGATATATCAAGTCATAGACTCAACGGCCGGATATGAGCTACTGTCATTCATGCATGCATATTCTGGTTTCCACCAGATACCCCTGAACCCGGATGATCAAATAAAGACTGCGTTTATTACCCCGTACGGGGCTTATTGCTATCGCACAATGCCGTTTGGATTACGTAATGCAGGAGCAACGTACCAGCGATGCATGCAAAAATGCTTACATGATCAGATAGGTCGGAACATGCAAGTCTATGTGGATTATGTGGTAATAAAAACCAAGGAAACCAATACGCTCCTTGATGATATCCGACAGACATTCGCTAACTTGAGAAGGTTCCGAATGAAGCTAAACCCGGAGAAGTGTACCTTTGGCATACCCGCTGGAAAGTTACTCGGTTTTTTGGTGTCCAGCCATGGCATTGAAGCTAACCCGACAAAAATCCGGGCCATAGAAAGAATGGAACTGCCAAAATGCCTTAACGATGTGCAGAAGTTCACTGGTTGCCTGGCATCGTTAAGTCAGTTCGTATGCCGGTTGGGAGAGAAGGCCTTGCCCCTCTACCAACTAATGAAAAAGGCAGACAAGTTCACATGGACGCCACAAGCGGATCTTGCATTTCGAGTGTTGAAAAAGATGTTATCTACTGCGCCAATCCTAGCCGCACCACTACCTAAGGAGCCAATGTTGCTCTACGTAGCCGCGACCAACCGAGTCGTAAGTGCAGTAATCATAGTGGAGCGCGAAGAGGAAGGAAAATCTGTGCAAAGGTCGGTGTACTATCTGAGCGAGGTATTATCAGCCTCGAAACAGAATTATCCTCACTATCAGAAGATGGCATACGGCGTATATATGTCGGCCAAGAAACTCAAACACAATTTTGAGGAACACCCCATCAAGGTGATATGTGAGGCACTGATTTCGGAAATTATGAGTAACAAAGACGCGAGCGGCCGGATAGCAAAGTGGGCAATCGAGTTAGCTCCCTATGCACCACAGTTCGACGGAAGGGATGCGATCAAGTCACAAGTTATGGCGGATTTCTTTGTGGACTAGGCTGAAATGCAATACGAGCCACCCTTGTCGGACTCCAATTATTGGCAAATGCACTTCGATGGATCGAAACTGAAAGATGGGTTAGGCGCCGGAGTAGTGCTTACCTCGCCCAAGAAGGGTCAACTGAAATATGTCCTTCAAATCCACTTCAGTGCCTTGAACAATGTGGCGGAGTACGAAGCATTGGTGCATGGTCTCAAAGTGGCGAAAGAAGTAGGGATACGCCGGATACAATGCTTTGGAGATTCTGATTTGGTGGTGCAGCAAGTGTTTGGAAATTGGGACACCTTGGATGCTAACATGGCCTTGTACATGTTCCATGTTCAAAAGATAAGTGGTTTTTTTGAAGGATGTGAGTTCCATCACATACCCCGGATTGAAAACGAGGCAGCAGACACGCTGTCCAAGTTAGGCTCATCCCGGCAGCCAATCCCACCGAATGTCGCCTTGGAGCACCTGAGAAAACCATCTATCACACCCTCACCCGAATCAGATTCCATTTACATCTCAGTGCTCTCCGGATCAGGAGCTGCACCTATGGAGATAGAATGGGGAAGCACCTCAGCAAACTCGAGGACTGCTTTAGTAAACCCGGGGACTGCATCAGCAAACCCGGGGACTGTTCAGCTTGATCCGGTTGGAGTTATGTCGGTGGATACAATGGAAGTAGATGAGGAACCATTTCCCGTCCGGACTATACCAACTTGGGCCAAGCCAATTTTTGATTTCTTGAAAGAGGGAATCTTGCCGGATGATGAAATAAGTTCAAGGCAGATTCAGAGAAGGGCAAAGGCCTATACAATTATCAACGCCGAACTATACAAGAGAAGTGTGACAATAGTACTACAACGGTGTGTTGATCCGGAGGAAGGACTTGATATACTCCGGGATATTCACCAAGGGGAATGTGGCCACCATGCCTCCTCAAGGGCCTTAGTAGCAAAAGCTTTCTGACATGGATTTTATTGGCCTAGTGCTTTGGAGCAAGCAGAGGACTTGGTGAGAAAATGCAATGGTTGTCAAAGATACACCACGAAAACTCACCTACCAATGTCGGAGCTGAAAACTATCCCCATTACATGGCCATTTGCTGTATGGTGCCTAGATATGGTAGGACCATTTAAGCCGGCCAAAGGAGGGATGACCCATATTTTGGTCATGGTTGACAAGTTCACCAAATGGATTGAAGTGAAACCAATTCGGAAATGTGATGGGGCAACAGCAGTAAAATTCCTCAAGGATATAATCCTAAGGTACGACTATCCCCATAGCATCATAACTGATAATGGAACAAATTTCACTAAAGGAGCATTTGCGAGATTCTGCCAAGAAAAGAAGATCCGGTTAGATGTCGCCTCAATCGCCCACCCCGCGTTGAACGGGCAAGTGGAAAGATCCAACCTACTAGTATTGTCCGGGATAAAACCCTGGCTCATAGAGCCGCTGCAAAGATTAGCGGGGTGCTGGATAAAAGAATTACCAGCGGTACTATGGAGTTTAAGAACAACTCTGAATCGATCATCAAGCTATACGCCATTCTTTTTGGTATATGGGGCACAAGCTGTATTACCAGCCGACATAGAGCATGATTCACCAAGAGTTACCCAATACACAGAAGCCGAAGTGCGCGAAGCCCGACAAAAATGATGTTGATCTGCTGGAAGAAGCGAGAGAACTGGCCTTGTCCAGATCCGCCATATATCAGCAAAATCTCCGATGCTATCATAGCCGGAAAGTAAACCCCTGAGTTTTTTGGGAAGGTGATTTAGTACTACGGCTAATACAGCGCACTGCTAGCATGCATACGTTATCCCCCCCATGGGAAGGACCTTTCATTGTGAGCAAAGCCTTGCGCAATGACTCCTACTATCTTATTAATGCACATCCTCAGGAAAAGAACAAGGCGGACAGGTCCGGAGAGGAATCCAAACGACCATGGAACATAGCACTGCTTCGTCCTTTCTACACCTAAGAGGTGAATGTATCCGAGCTACTCATACGTCGGTATGTATGTCGGCGATGAGCTTATCAATAAAAACTTTGCCACCCCGAGCAGAGACTCGGGGACTGCTATAATGCTTTTCTAGTTTTCGTATTTTTATGTCGGCTGGGTTAAGTTGCTTATATCTTAGTTGGATTAGTAATGTGTAAGCACCAAAAACCTAACTCTTCGACTTTGCTGCTGTCCAACACGAATTGGCTTCATGGCAAGCAAGAGAATAAGTTTGGAATGGCAAAGCACATGAAAAACGACTAAGGGAAAGAACTTAAGCGGGCCGACGTTGGTTTTTTGACTAACCCTTAATTTGTTCAGATCACTAAAATACCGGATCATTTTGAGCTAATCTCAAGGTTTCAAGTTTTGTTAAGTCAATATTTTGAACCTCGGACTCGTAAGTCGAAAAATCGAATCAAGGTAGACGCGAGCCGAGTCAAAAATTGGGGGAACAAGAAAACGAAACTCGGGGACTTCGCCCAAGATAATCCAGCAATAGAACTTAGTTTAGAACATAAAATTATAGCACAACCAAACTTAAGTATTTAGAATACAGCTACACCCGGCATTCCGGGGATCTGATAAATATGACAAGTGTTTTTCCAGGAGCAGGAGCAGCTGACGAATCATCCGTCGAGGAAGGAGGTACTTCGGAGTATGGGGGAGGGGCGCTAGCCTCGGCTTCTTCCTCCGGGTTAACCTCGCTATCCTCCGGGTCTTCAGCCTCGTCACCCAGTTCGGAGCCCTCGCTTCCACTCCCTCCCTCTTCATCTTCAGAGAAAATTTCTACTTCTTCAGCAACATCGGGATAACTCGGCCCCTTATTCCAAGCATGGCAGAAGGAGTACTGGATGAGCTTGTTGGCATAGGCTTGGCGGTGCGCGATCCACTCCGGATCCTCGCACCACTTAGACCTGGTGCGCATGCGAGTGAGCAATCCAAGATCAATTCCTTCGTACCATGAGAGAGCAAATTTCAAAGCAATATCGGCCCCAGCCCGTGCGGCAGATTCGTGCCACAGATGCAGCTGCGTGTCACACTCCATTAACTTGGCAATGAAAGATGAGCCTTTCTTTGGAATGGTTTCACTCGGCCAAAGGCAACTGAACATCCGTGTTGCCGCTGGGATAATATCCGCGCCATGATTCTTCACTACCTCAAGACGAGCGGTGAGACTCGCTAGGAGGTCCTTCGTAGTATACGGGATTGGCTCGGCGCTAGGGGCAGCAAGAATACCACATCGTTGCGGGATCTGACCGAGCGACCCAGCTTAAGCTCTTTGGAAATTTGCCTAAGGATGAGAAGAAAAATAGTGAACAAAAGGACCAAATCTGGAGGAAAGTAAATCAAGCAAGGGCAGAAAACTCACGTGCAATCTGGAAGAGGAGTCGCTGAAGCTCGGAATCAAAGTCGACACTACGGGCCTGGAGTTTCTCGTATTCGGTGGTCACCGACGTAAGCTTGACGTCGGCTTCCTCCAATAGGCTCTTATCCTTGGAGATTTGCATGGTTAAACGCTCTTTCTCCTTGGCAAACTCCTGGTCGGCCTTCTCCAACTCGGACTTATGGAAGCTCTTAAGCCTCTGGATTTCGGCATTCAGCCGAGTGATCTCCGAGTCCTGGTGTTGGAGCCGAGCTATCTCTTCATCTTTTTTCTTCAGCTCAGCCTCATGCTTCCCTGCTTGTTCGAGGAAATGAGTCATCATTTCGATCATGGTGACGCTATCCTCGAGAGCAACCGCAACAACATAGTGATCCAGAGGACCCAAAGTATGAGTGTCCACCGGATAAAGGAAAGAAAATACAACGATCATGTGGAGGGGATAAATTTACCTTGGATTTCAGCAAGATTTTTTTGCATGATTATGTTCTCAGCTTCAACCTCGGCTGCATGTTTCGGACAACAAATTCATATGATACTGAGAAGTTCGAATATAATACGAAAGAAGAAGAATGGAAAATTACCCCTCTTCTGGTACTCCACCAAGACTTTACCATAACGCGCGCAAATGTCTTTGTAGGAGTCCAGCAGGCGCTGGAACTCAGCGGATCAGCAATTAGTGGTAATCTGAAATGAGCAAGGCAATGACAAAGTTTAAAGGCAGAGTAATAACAATTCGAAGTCTACAAGATCTGGGCCAAGTGGAACTTAACCTGGCTCTAGGTGTGTGGATATTCGAAGTCTATAAGATCCGGTCCAAGTGGAACTTAACCCAGTTCTAGGTGTGTGGATATTCGAAGTCTACAAGATCCGGGCCAAGTGGAACTTAACCCAACTCTAGGTGTGTGGATATTCGAAGTCTACAAGATCCGGGCCAAGTGGAACTTAACCCGACTCTAGGTGTGTGGATATTCAAAGTCTACAAGATCCGGGCCAAGTGGAACTTAACCCGGCTCTAGATGTGTGGATATTCGAAGTCTACAAGATCCAGACCAAGTGGAACTTAACCCGGCTCTAGGTGTGTGGATATTCGAAGTATACAAGATCCGGGCCAAGTGGAACTTAACCCGGCTCTAGGTGTATGGATATTCGAAGTGCATAAGATACGGGCCAAGGAAACTAGACCCGGCTCTAACTGTATTAAAATTTGATGTCATTATGAACAAAAGCCAGGTTCTATGAGAAGCATCCGATCGAATAACAAGTTATTCCCTCGGAGGCTCAGGGACTAGGGGCTATATCTACAAGTGCTCAGTTATGTAAAACATCAACAACAGAGAAAAAGAATTACCTCCATCATCCGGCCAGCTAAGGAGATAGCCTTGGTAGCGGAGTTCATCTGGGCGCTGAACTCGGCTGGGCCGAACTTCTCTGGCAGATCATCTTGAGGGTCGACGAATTCTGCTTTGTTCCAGTTCTTCACATACTCAAGGAGTAGTGGACTGTAGCTTTCGCCGCTCAGAGAATAGTTCGCCACAAAACCCTTCACGTGGGCCTCCCGCCTGGCGGATTGAACTGTAGTGGGGCTGGTATGCAAAACCAGTTGTTGGCTGCCCTCTGATCCGGAAGTGGTAGACCCAGATGAAGTTCCTTTTGCTGACCCGGAAGTCTTCTTGACTTTGTCGGATGAAGGTGGAGGAACTGTTTGGAAGATGTCTGCCATAGAAGGGGTAGACCCGGTGGGAGCCGATGGGGCTTTTCCTTTGGGAGGCTTGGTGGAGGCTTTTGCTGCTTTTCTTGCTGGTGTCTTTGCTGGTCTTGATCTTTGGTACTCTTGGTGTTGCTGGTCTTTGGTGCTGTCTTTGGTGTTCTTTGGCCTTGGTGATCTTTGAGCACTGGAACAAAAGGATTCTAGGGGCGGCGCCGATGAAACTGGCACCTCAAGATCTAGCGCAGAGGCCGATGAGCTGGGGAGATCCGTCATCGCCGTATCCATATCCGCCCCACTACCCCCACGCCGACATTACCCTCCTCTTGGCGAGGTGGGCTCTGGTCAGGCGCAACCACGGAGCCCTCTTGAATAGGGCTGAGCAGGCGAGAATCGTTGTTTCGGGGGGGAGGGGGAGGGACTGCTCCGGAGTGGGGAGGCAATGTCGGAGCCGCTCTGAGGGATATCCTTAGGAGCTCTGAGAGAAACAAAAAGCACCAAGTCAAAAGGAGAGAATCAATAAGAAACAAAGGCAAGCAAAGGAAAAATCCTAAGTAGCAGTGCTAAAGGACTTACTCATCCGCGGTAGGAGGAGCCCGAGGTTTGGGCGCCCTCCGAACCGTGCTCTTAGTGGCCGGCTTGGACGAGGGTTTCACCCCAAGTTTTTTCTGCCTCTTCTTGGGCGGCGGCACCTCCGAAGCTGCGGCCGAGGTAGCCGCGCGCTTATGGGAAGGAGCAGGGGACAGGCCACCAGTAGCAAGGGGAGGAACCTCGTGGACCTGATCGTCCGGGTTAGCTGAACATTCGAACATAGCCAGGTGTGCGTAAGAGATGAGAACCGGATCAAATACCTCCAGGACCTCAACGTCCGAGTCATCATCGTTTGGCCAATCCCTTAGAGAAGAGGCCTTACCAGCGCTGCGTTTGGTGATGTCCGAGGTAGGTAGGAAGGCCTCTGAGTCAGGCTCCTCCTCGTCCTCCTCGATGCGATCCGGCAACCACTTGCTCGCCAGCACCTCGCCATCCTCCAATGGCTGCTGGAGGAATCGCTGAGAACAAGGCAACAATTGACAAGTTACAAAAGTGAATCAACATACAGAGAAGATTCGGAAAACAAGAACATGAAAATTCACCTTTGGAGGAGGGTTGACCCCGGTGAAGGGCTCAAGTCCCCACTCCCAATCCTCAGAGAACTCCTTCTCCACATTGAATATGGACTTAACCCGGCGGTAAACCGCTGAGTTATCTAGCTCGATGGAAGAAGTCCGGTGAGGGTCGAGAGGGACGCTCAAGTAGCAAATCTTGTGGGCTCGCTTCTAGAGGGGGAGACCCGACTGCGGAGGAAAATAATCATAATATCCTCCCCCCGGAGATGCTCCTTGAGCAGCTCCTTGATCCGACGCTCCACTTGATTCGTCAGGGCCGTGGGCCGCTTCGGAATGCTCTCCCAACGCGAGGTGTTAGGAGGGCCGAGTCTGAAGGGGAGCAGCCGGATCAGGTCCTCCTTGGTCGTGTTCCGGACATAGAAGAAAGTCCGGGCCCAGCCCTTGCAAGACTCGAGTCCAGTGACCTGGGGGAATACGGATTGCTTCCGGGGAGAAATGGAGGCGGCACCGCACTAGGTCAGGTGTTTGTCCTCCAGGACGCGTTCCTTGTCCGGAACTACGTTCCTCCAGAGACCAAAGAACTTGATCCAAAGTTCTTTGGTTGGCTAGAGGCCAATGTACCCCTCAATGCCAGAAGCAAAGGAGGATAGAGAGGTAATGGCATTTGCGGGGAGATGATGCGGTTGCAACTTTTATGTGGAAATAAAATCAAAGAAACAATCGGAAGTGGGAAGGCCGAAGCCACGCTGAAAATGCGAAAGAAAGACAACATACTCCCCGGATTTGGGGGAAGGAGTGACTTCACCGGAGGCGACGCTGGCGGGGATGCGCCGCGTGGCGCGGAGCCAATACATGTCCTCCTTGCGAACGATGGAGCCATCCCAACAGCCGCGCTCGTGGCCCTCTGCTCCTTCTTCCTGTTGTGCCACCACCGCTGCCTCCGCCTCTGACATGGTGGATTCGAGGTCTTCGAGGGAGTAATCGGAGTAGAGGTAGTCGGAAGAAGGAAAACGGGAAGCGCAAGGCCCCGTGATGGAAACCTTGAGTGGGAACGGTGGCGCAGTGCGAGCGGCTACTGAAAAGGTCGTGATGAGCTCGTGTAGTGAAAAGCGGCGGCGAGGTTGCTGTGAGAAAGAGAGAGGCTGGGAAGCGCAGAGAAAATGGGGGAACTTCTCCTGAAATCGTCCCACGCCTCCTACTTAACCGCGCAGCACGCACGTCGTGGGATCTTTTGCAGGCGGCACGCCGCGCGCAACGGGCGTGTACGCGGCCATAACAGCCAATCAGAGCAAGGCCACAGGAAGGGCTACAAGAGCAGATGACCCCACGATTTGATGTAATGTTATGGTTAACGAGGCGCAGTGGCGTTAGCAGCGATTATTCGACATTGCGGCGATGAAAGCGCATTAAATGCGCGTGGCCCTTAAAATGAGGCAAAATGATGATTACCCTCCACGTAGGATGTGGGAAGCGTACAAGAGAAGGAATGGTAACCCGGATAAGCAAGCAAGAAACCTGGCCAGCGAGGAATAACTCGGAATGAGTCAAAGAGTCGCAAGATGAGAAACTCCGGGTTATGAGGTAACTCGGCCTAAGAAGCAAAAGATCAGGATATGGGAACCTGCTGTGGCCTTAACAACTAGAAGTTGCTAAGACCGCACCAGCTTCGGGAACTAATATTGGGGGGATATCCCTGGATAGGGTAACACTGGGGTATAAGGGCCAAGTTAGCCGGGTACGGCGCGGTCAAAGCAAATGCTGACAGGGTCACCTCAAGGCAGGCCGAATCACGATATGACCCGGCCCATGGAGCATCTCCTTGACAATGGTTCGGCCGGCATAAGATATATGCCAGCCATGTTTATCTGTTTTGTAGGTGACTTGGTAAGCTGGATTAGCTATATGCTAGCCGAATTATCTTAGCTTCTAAGAGAAGGAATCCCCGCTGATCAAAAGATGGCTTTATTAGTTGTAGCATGAGCAAAGTAAAGTAAAGAAGAGGACCAGCGGGTCAGAGCGACCAAGGTGACGCGGGCAGAGCCGGATGACGTAGCCCGTGTCTGGTGACGCCAAAAGACAAGGATTATGTTGTGGAGTACGTCCAAAGCCCGGACGCGCCGTTAAAGAGAATAAATAAGCATCTGCTTTAGGAAATGAGCATATTCGTAGAATATGCTGCCACCTGTGCCCTAGAATTGTAACCCGGGTTTCCCTATATAAGAAGCACTGGGGCCTCCATAGAAGGGATCAGCCGATAGATCATTCTCTCTGACTAAGGTAGAACTCTAGGGCTAGTTAGTAGGGAGTAAGAGACATCGTCTTCTTGCTGAGAGCCTTAAGAACACTTGTAAACACCATTGATAGAGGAAATACAAGAACTTTCGTGCGTGGAATCATCACGTTCTCCCGTCCTGAATTTCCCTTGCACTCATTGGCCCCATCTTAGCCTATCCATGGCATCTGCTGTGCCACCACGACAATGAACGCCGCAAGTTTATTTAAATTCAGATATATCTATATACTGAATAATACATTTAACTTTAGATAAATATGTGGCACCTTTTCAAGATGGGGAGTAACTAAAATACCGTGTCTGATTCTAACTAGCCATCTGACTCTTCGACACATTTCTTCCTATAAACCTTGCTTGGCTACCCGCATCCTCAGAGCATCCTCGCTCGCGCAGCCTTCCGCATGGTTCGATCGGGCCTGTACAGTGGGTCTCCAAGGCACGCTTCAGCCGTTAGATGGACCTGCTTCTTTTGTCACCTCTTCCCTTCCTCAATGGGTCCATGACTGGTGGGTCTGTGATGCATGCGGGGCCGATGAGCAGAGACATCGACACCAACTCGTTCACGTCTCACCTAGACCTTTTACTTACTTTTCCACGCGCGGTGGTTGGACCGGAGATCGACTCAACTGTCCCCGCTAGGGTTCCCTCCTCCCCTCCCCTCCCCTCCCCAGCCGCCTCTCCCGATCTCATCCCATCCTCCTCTTCTAAAAAATCGCATCTTCTGGAGCGGGCGAGCGGACGGAGCCGGACGGGACAACCACCATGGTGGGAGATAGGAGGCGCTGCAGAAACGCATCCTGGAGGACTACGGCCGTCCCACGCGGTGGTCGGTTGGAGGAGGCAGCGCGCCGCCTCGAGAAGACCGCAGCCGCCTAGGCCTCGAGATATTCTCCAGCGGCTGTCCTCGCCGCCGCCAGCGGCTCCACGTCATGTCTGCGCCGCTGCAGCGCCATGGAGGGCATCTCCTCCAACTCTAGTCGTTCACACCGGAGGAGCTGAGGTACTCGCGCGCCTAGATGTGGTGGGATCCTGGGAGAAGGAGGCGATTTGGGCGCCGATGAGGGCATCGGCTCTGGTGGGACGAACTCCGCTCCGCTCCTCCATCTGCTGCTATGGATCTGCTGATGTCGTGAGCAGCGGATGCACGGGATAGACAGGCAAATTAGGCAGGTGACCTCCCCTTCTTATTTCTCTTTTCTCTTCTCTTGATTTTGTGTTACTGTCGGCGATCATTGCATCTGTTGGTACATGTATTGATTACTTCTTCTTGATTTGCTCTGCCAGTGAGTAAATGGTTGAGAGAAGTTAATCTGCTCATTGTTTTGCAATGGATGTGCGGGTTATCCCTACATCTATTTTCGCTATGGGGACTATCGACTAAATAATTGAGAGAAGTTTCTAATTACAGTACAAGGTTGTATCTTTTGATGAATGAGCTACTACCTGAAAATGAATAATCATATGGAGATTTCTTTTTATTTGTAAATAGATTATTTAGCCTCTTATTCGTTGAAGAAATAATGAATCTCTTGCTTCCTATGCTAGGTCTATGTCCAAGGTTATGCTCTGATGTTTTTCTTGAATGAAAATCGATGTACTGGCCAACGCCTTGGAGAATCTGGGCGCCTCAAAGCGACGCATTGCCTGCCCAGCTAGGTGCGCCCTTGTCTGCCTACCTGCTCGTCTCCGCGCGCCGCCGTCCGGCGACCTGCTCGTCTCCACGCTCAGCTGACTACAGTCTTGCTTGTCTCCAATTTTTCTGGTCCACCCATGAGGACCTTGTCTCCTACTACCTCAAGTGTAAGGTGCTCTACAAGCTCAAGCCAGTGTTGGACTTGTGGTACAGTTTGTTGAATTGGTTTATAGGGATCTCAGTGCAACACGTCTATTTGGCTGATTGAATAACATTGATCGTTAGTAGTCCCATGTGTAGATTCAAATAAATTTTCATGCCTGCAACACTGCTATTATTTACAAATATCCTTATCCGCAGTGTAGATCCAAATAAATTGATCGTTGGTTTTTCTTTTCTTTTTTGCAGGCATGGAAATGAGCATCCTGCTGCTGCAGTACAACCGTGAACAGCTCTTGATCCCCAGACGTCGCCACTGCTATCTCGAACAATGAATCCCATTGATCGTCCCCTACAAGTAGTAGCAGGTTTTTATTCAGTAGCACACTTTTTATCTTGGAAAAAACTACATTCAGAGAAATTGTCCTAGCACGACAGCATAGAGACACTATTGACCTTAACTTCCAGATCTTTACTGAGCACCAAATGCACCACTTCTCAAGTGTCGGTCACAATATGTACATCCTCATGATTCACAACTCTCCCATCTTTTCTACGTCTTTGCTTTTCAGAAAAAGGATGGCCCCATCAACATCTCGCTGCTGGCACACAGAACACATCATATCACATTCTATGCCTTCTCTGAATATTAGTCTGTTGTGGCGAGCTGTTATGAGCTACACAACATATGAGTTCATATTTGGGAGGCGCCGGCAATTTCAAAATACTCTGTAAATTGAACACTCCATTCACCCCTCAGCCAAGATTCATAAGATTGTGCACGCTCACCATCCCTGTTTCTGACATAGGCTCTATATGCTGATTTCGCTGCAACACTCCTTGGTTATGCCAAGCATAAAAATTCTCAAGATAATCAACTGAATTGGTATTAAATAAAATTCTTCCATTGCTATTATTTTGTGGACATATCCCAGTCTAAAGGTTATATTTAGTGTAGATTATTTCCAACTTTTCATTCAAGGATTAATCTCAAACCATTTCTTGTGACATGTAAATTGAAACCGGTTAACTTTTGCCATTGGTACATTCTCAGACATGGTTCCTTTTTCACAACATATTCCAAAATATTGTTGCCATCTTTTGATATGCATGAGAGAATGAAGTGTGCTCAGACCCAAAACTGCAGAGTAATATATTTGTCACAATATTTTTATCTTATCTGTGTTGCTATTCTTGGAGATATGTATGTTGCTGATACTGAATTATCACTCAGATCAAAATTCTGTCCACGATCTTTATCTGTCACCATGTATGAGTTTACTAGCTAAATCATGATAGTTGCAGTTCACAGATGGTATAGTGAATCATTACACTCTGCACATGAATATCACCTAGGTGCACAAATCTCACCATGTTTGCAAGCTAGAGATACTGATATTTTTATTTTTCGCGTAACCACTGCCCATTTATTTGTTTTGTTGCAGTATCCCGAGGATAAAGTGGACATATTTTTCATGTCAAGGTTATTATTGCTGGAAAATATGAGGTGGTCTCTGAGATTTCAAATAAATCTTTACAGACACATCGCATTGTTCCTTGCTATCTTTCACTATTTGCCGCTGAGATTGTATCAACTATGCATTTCATAAGCATTTGAGCATTAGAAATACTACTGCAAGTTTGAGGTAGTACTACTGAATTATTAATATTATCTATCTGAAGGTCCGCGGAGCATGGAGGCGGGTACGGGAAGGTGCGGGGGTGGCTTGGCGGCGCTGCTTTTCTTGATGCGCAGTTGCTTCTTCTTCTTCCGGAGTCTGATCTGTCTGATGTACACGGCATCTGAGAAATCGGTCCTATGACGTCCAGAGCTCGTGAGGCCATGGACCAAGGTGGGGATTCGGTGCAGTCATGGGCTTTCACGGACAATGAGGACGGAACTCGGACAGCAACTTGGATTCTGGGTGCAACAATAGGTACTGTCGTGCTCGTCTGTTTTTCTTCTTCCTGTATACATGCACGTTTAATCTTTCAATAGAAGAAATTTCAGCTAGAGCAGAAAGTTGACCAAACCAGAAAACGATGAGCTTCCACACACCAAACGATGAGCTTCCACACTGTAGCTTTTGTTAATCAGGCTAGAGATTGGACGTGCCAATCCCATTTGAGGGCTGCTTTGGTTTATTTTATGTCCTGGTTTCACCGTATATAGAAATACCCCTGAGAGTATAAAATCATCTATAACTAAAAGCTTAGGTCACTCCTACTCTTTGCTTTCAATCATTTTTCCGAATTTCTGTAATGTGTGGCAAATGGAATAGTACATTCTCAAATAACAGTTTTTATGCCACTATAAAAAATGCATTCAACCTTTCCATCACACTGCTTTGAGTTGTCGATCTATATAACAATGTTTGTCAGATTAAATAGTGAGTGTGATCATTTAGCTTAGTAGATATTTGGTGCACTAGCACCTTTTATTTCTTAGAATGCTACTTATATATAATTCTTTCCATACTGATATTTTCTTGGTCTGCAGTTTGCATCCATGTATGTGCCCATCTCCTCTGCCTCCTCCCTCGCTTTCAACCTTCCTCTGTTGGTCCCTCTTCATCCATGGTGGTCAAGGACGACTCAGTAGTAACCTGAGCGGAGGGCTCGATTAGGCCAAGGCAACATCAATTCAAGTTTGTCTCTTTTTCTCCAAAATGATCTCTCGTATATGCCAACTAGCAAGAAATGATCTCCGCTCTATGCAAATTGTACTAAAAAATGCTTGAAAGATATATATCTGCATGTCTATTTTCTTCTGCGTCGATGGATGTAATCTCCATGTTTCTGGAGATCTACTTCTACGTTGATCCTAATATTGGTCACATGCTGCAGGTTGTAGTGTATTAAATTAATCTAAGATTTGCTTAAATTTGTTGATATTTTACTTAGCCTCAAGATGGTTGGTAAAAGTAGAAAGTTGGTTGGTACAAAATTATTGATATTTTGACTGAGTCTGAATTTCGTTTTTAGCTAGCGATAGTAGTATATCGATTCACATAATTTTGTAGGCTGATTGTAAGTGTTGATCCTATTAATGTATAGTCCTTGTCCCTGGCATTTTACAGAGCTAGCAAGCGGAATGATCTGCTCTCTTCTATAAGAACTAACCAGCATATGTCATGAAAGAACTGACCAGCAAGGTTTATACATGCCATCGAAATCAAGGTCTTGCTACTATCGACTTGCGGCAATGATATTTTCTCTGCGATGGTATTTCTTTGATTAAAACTGAGAAGTAGCAAAAATATACTTGTATATTCTCACAATGCATTTTCCCCATGTCATTCATGGTACTTAATTCTTGAATGTTGTTGACGACTCTTCCTTGCCTCTTTTCTATTGTTTTGTAACTTAGATTTTGCTTTTTTGTTTTGCATTTCTTTTGGGGTCGAGTTGTAAGTGTTTGTGCCATCTTGATATTTCTTCTAAATTCTGATATAAAACAACACACAATAAGGTCTGTGCTCGAGGAAAACTACTCGGATCTGCATCTGCTAAGTATCATGGAGTTCTTATTGTTGTTTGGTTCTCCTTAAAATTGGGTTGTTTGTGCATATTTAAAAATTGGGTTAATTGGATACCTCTATGTATGCCATTATGTGGACTTAAAGAGAATAACGGTTGAAATAATACATGTATTCCAGTGTATACGTCAGTATTTACCATAATACCCCTGTTTTCACTTACAGCAGCATTTTGGGCTCTTCCGGGCGCCAAAAAATTCAAAAAATTCAATTTTTTGGCCAAAATTTGAACTTTTCAAAAAAATCTGAAAAAAATACAGAAAATCAAATATACTAATATGAGTCTACTGTTCTAATATGAGCCATTTCTGGGCACATATAGACATCTAAACTGATATTTTAAGTTATGTCCAGAAATTTGTCAAATTTTGGCCAAAAATTCGAACTCTACAGAAAAATCTGAAAAAAATACAGAAAATCAAATACACTAATCTGAGTATACTGCTCTAATATGAGCCAATTCTGGGCACATTTGTGCTCTTAAACTGAGGTACAAAATTCTGTCCAGTAACTTTGACACCAAATGCACAAAATTTCAGCAGCATTTCACCATAAATTATCGTAGATTACAAGCAGAATAGTTCACAAGCATAATAGTTCATATAGCACCTTAGAAGCATGATTGAATAGTTCACATAATAGATTGTAGAGCAGAATAGTTCACATAACTAATACCAAAAGCAATTAAAAGTGAAACATAAATTCACAAGCACAACTAAATCAACTACATTAGTCACCAACCTAGTACAAAAGACTCCTTTTTGCACCAGATGTAGGCTGCATTTCTAGAGGTGGAGGTGGAGGTAGAGGAATAACTCGAGCAAATGGAACATTCTTCTTGGATTTTCTTCAACGGGGTCTTTCTCTTGGGCTTCTCTTGTGCTGTAGCTTTCTTCATAGGTGTCTTCTTCTTGGCTTTTTCTTGTGATGTAGCTTTCTTCACGGGAGTTTTGTTTTCTTAGGCTTCTCTTGTGCTGTAGCTATCTTCACAGGTGTCTATTCTTGGCTGGTGTGTTGGGATTTTGTTGAGTTGTTCTAGCCTTTTTTCTGCATTGACAACATGTGGTTTAGATTCAGTAAAAACAGATTGGGTAAAGTGCAGCAATTTACCTAACAAGGTTGATAAGGATTTCATCATCTGATGCAACACTATCTATTGTAGTAGATGTTTCATCCACTTTCTTCCTGCATTATGAACAAGATATATTAATTTGACAATATAAGATATGAAAAAGAAATTCACAAACACAAGTAACCATCGAATCACCTTTTGTTTGTCGGTGTAGATGGATCTGGTACATCTTCATATATATCATCTACTGCCACATATTTAGGATCAGGAGCCTTACATGAAACAAACATTCTGTTGAAGTGATACTTATTTCCATTTTTCAATAGTTCTATCTCTACAATGCTCCCTAGGCTTTTCTGTTCTATCTCAGCTTTTTAATTAAAAAGTAATGGAAAACCATCTTCATAACTACCATGAATTTGATCGAGTGCTACTTTCATACCATACCAAGTCTTATTGTACTCTAGCTTGATGTTGTACTCATCTTGCAACTTTGCTCTAGCGTCTTTTGCACCAACACCAGGATTTTTCTTCACCCAATCCCCAATCCTATCAGCAATCTATCCCTGTGAAGCCATTGTGCAATTTGACAACTTCTGTGTTGGATAATTGTGCTCAAATGAAAGTGTTTTTATCTGCAAAAGATAAAACCAAAGAAAAACAACTACATAAGTATGGTGCAGCAAAACAATCTTGCAAATAAATAACAAACATGTGAACAAGCCATACCATGACTGTTTTACCATCTTGTAATACCGACGCATGGATGCGCCATTTACACGTCGCATGTACACACCGAGCAATAAATCTAGTGCTATCGGTTTTGATTTTAGCCAATTTAAACCCAACAATAATAGCTCGCTGCCTTACAACTTTTCTGCAAGCCACAATGTCAGGAAAAAGAGCCCAACTCTGATGTCTGGGTTCTCAGGGTCATGCACCACACTATACCGAGCAGGGTCAATGTCATTCATTTCTTCCTCTTCATGGTGCACAAACACATCCTTCCTCCTGAATATTGCCGCCCTCCTCAACACACCTTGTTGAGACATCCACATGGACATCATACATGTACTCATCATCTACCCCAACATACTCCTCAACTATATCAAATGGATCATGTTCTATAACATCGACAGATGGCACCACTTGTGCAGATTGCTTTAATGGCGAGGTTGAATTAGATGTTGTTGTCTTACTAGGAGTTAGCGGGCATCCTCGAAAACCCACCAGGAGCACGTCATTATCATGAACTGTTGGCTCAGACACATATACACCATTATCAATCATAGGCACAAGAGTTTCAGAACAGGAGTTATCAAGCACAGGAACAGAAAGTGCAATCTTCCTCTCTATTCTATACATGTCAAACATCACATGAAATCCGTCAGTCTTAGTTAGTCTAACTTCTTGTGCCATTATCATGTTAAAATACCACACAGTGATACTTTGATCCCTTCCGACTCTCAAATCTGCACTTAAACCATCAATAAGTACGTCCATTGTGAATTCATCTGAGTTCACATTCCATCTAATCGTTTTTCCCTTCACATATGATTTTCTACCATTCGGTTCCTTCAAGACAAACCCTTGAACAACAATGTCTAAGATAAATCGATTTGGCAATTCAATCCTACAAATTTCAAAGAAATAAAGACATCAAGAGATAGAATGTACAACACTCTGTACATTCACGGAGACATAGGTCGGGAGGATGTCGAGGACTAGTGAACTCACACTGGCGAATCGGGAACAGGCAACTCCATTACCTCCTACAGAGCAACCCTCCCCGTCTCCGACAAGACCCGCCGGCCGCCTCCCGTCGCCTACTGACGCGGGCGCTTGCCGCCGCGCGCGCGCCTCCCGTCGTGGGCGCCTCTCGCTGCGCCTGCCTCCCGTCGCGGGCGCCTCTCGCCGCGCCCGCCTCCCGTCGCGGGCGCCTCCCACCACGGACGCCTGCAGTCGCGCCGACGACCTCGCGGTTGACTCTGGCGAGTGGCGGCGCCTCTAGGGTTCGTTCGTGCGGGAACTGAGCATGAACTGACTCGATCAGGTCCGGGGCGTGTGTTTTCTTTTCTTTCTCCCTGTCTGTCTATACATACAGGGACTGCATACGTACTTACGGCTGTATAACTGAATATATATGGTGTGGTAATGACCAAAATGGCATACCTAGAGGCATTAAGAAGTTGTAGTGGCATATCTCCAAGTCCAATTTTTGTAATGGCATTTCTCCAAGTGGTAGAATTCATAGTGCCATAGATCCAATTAACCATTAAAAATTAGGATTTGTTGTTAATATTACAATTACAGCCCTAGATCCTCCTTAGATGATCAAATAGGGTGTGTAGATTCTCTAAACGATTTTAGATGAAGATGGTCCAAATATTAGCACTGTTACACAGATTGTGCCTGCTATTTTCTACATAGTATGCTTGGTAGTTTTCTTACCTTAATAGGGTGAGTGATAAATAGCATTATGTTTACTTTCTTGAAAACTGGTTACCTATCAATGTGCAATATCTGAGTCGGTATTGATTTGGATTCACATATCTATTTGCCAAAAAAAATGAAATATACTCTTAGCATGTTAATCATAGATAACAACATAGGAAAAACAAACTTATGATAAAAATACTGTCTTGCTTTTGGCCTCGGCGCCAGTGACGCACCCGGTCATCTAGTCTGAATAAAAGCGTCTAGGTGCTGCCATGAAGTGACTCAAAGGTCAGTCTAGTCCACATGTCAACGTTTTCCAGAATGTTTCCCAGAATGCTACCACGTACAACTCCATGTAAGGTATTTGAACAGAAATAACCCAAAGAAATAACAAATTCACGAAATAAACTCGGGCCACAACAAATTCACGGAACTAACCCTTTTTGCAACGCCGTGAACGACAGCGCCGCACTCTGAAACGCAATGCCACGACTGGTGGCGCCGCACGGCTGCCAGTGTGGCATCGCCGTGGTCTCGTGGACCGGAGTTCCGTAAGTGCGGCGCCACAAACTACAGCGCCACACTGCTATATGCAACGCCACGGAGCGTGGCGCCACACTTTAGGTCTTGTACCAGCGCGCGCGGCCGCCCCAACTCGACCCTCACCTCATTCTTCTCCCAGCCCACGAACCGAGAAGGGCGCATGGCGGCTAGGGTTCCACCCCACACTTGATCCTCCTCAGAAAATCGGCCAGATATGGGGATTTCTTCCAAGAATCGTGCTTCCAATCCCCTCCACCAGGTATTCTCTCTAAATCCTCTCAATTCCATCCACAAATTTCTTACTTTTTGTCCCTTATTTGCAATTTTTGGTGAAACCCTAGATTGTATGGGATAGCCAAATTAATATGAATCATTGCCATGTTTACTTGATTCTTAGGTTTAGGAATACTTGTAAGATGGATAGTGAAACCCTAGGTTCTATGGGATGGTTAATCAAGTTTTGTTAGTATGGAATTATAGGTAGAATATGAATACTTGTAAAGTTAGAACTATAGGTATGAGTGGAAATTAATGGTAGAGTAAGATGGAATGTTTGTTCATGCCATAATAATTATAGATAGAGTGGAAATTACTGTTTGTATTGTTTACAAGTATGACATGTGATATTTATTGATTCTATTGTTCTTATTGTTTCATTGTGCCATTAGGATGGCTCTTCTCAATTCTCACTACGATGTTCAACACCGTTCCTACAAGTTGTCGGAGAAGAGACAGGTACTAAAAAAACTCACACGGTAGTTCCTATTGTTCCGGTTTGTTGAGATGTAAATCTAACCTAGGCCATTGTATGTTTGCAGGAGCTTGTACCTCTTCGACTTAGGTATCACGAGGTCTCGTTGGCCAAGAACTTGACTTACGATGAGCGGTACACTCCGTACATTGAGAAGCTAGGACTCCTCCCCTTTATCCACATGGTCACTCGGTCGACACCGAAGTTCAACCCTGCTGCAATCACCGCGCTTGTCGACCGGTGGAGACCGGAGACACACACATTTCACCTTAGGACCGGTGAGACTACGGTGACCTTGCAGGACATGAGCATGATCCTAGAACTCCCAATCGAGGGAAACCTTGTGTGCATAAGCACAGATTCAGAGGGGTGGCGTGAGAAGATGGTCAGCCTTATAGGGAAGGATCCACCCGAGGCTATAAACACGAAGGGGAAAACACTAAGGGTCGCTACAAGGGCCACTTTCAGTTGGATCAGATAGAATTCAAGACCTGCCCCGAGGATGCCGACGAGGACACGGTCATGACGTACGCTCGTGTGTATGTGTGGTACATCATCATGAGGACTCTCTTTCCTGACAGCAGTGGTGATCGTGCTCAGTGGCATTGGCTTAAGGTGCTCACAGTTTTTAACTCAGATTTCAGCTGGGGTTCGACGACGTTGGCTTGGTTGTACCGTCAGGTAATCGCTTGTTTACAAAGTTGTGTATGTTTGCATGACCTCAAAAAATACTATTTTACTAAACGGTGTATCACTTCATGTGCAACTGGATGATGCCTGTCTTAGGAGCACAACCGACGGATGCATCGGTGATTGTTTGCTCCTTCTTTCGGTGTGGAGCTGGGAACGCTTCCCAGTTGGACGGCTGAGATTGTTGAGCTACAACCCTTATGTTGATGACGGCAATAACCTCCTGCTCCCCACATGGGCTTACAAGTGGGATGTGGTCTCCGATCCCCCAACCGACCATGTGGCGGCGTACAGGAGGTACACCAACGAGTTTGATACGATAACCATGGATCAGGTAATTTCCCAGCGTGCGGTCAATTCTATGTTATTAATGTCTAATCTTTGAACTTGACATGAGTGTGGTATGTTGCAGGTGACCTAGGAGCCATACGGTCCAAGGGGGAACTTTGGTGTCCCGGACGACTATGTGCTTAACCCGAAGTGCACGGAAGAAGCCCGTCTGTGGCTAATGCATTGCCCCATGGTATGCATGTGGCGGTTGAGCATCACCAGCCACATCGTGGCATGACCCAATTTGGATTATTTCAGGTGAACCCTCCCGAGTGGAAGGACACTGACATAGGGCTCCATGGGTAAGATATCAACCGCCTTCACCTGTGATGTAATATCTTTCGAGAAATAACGCTTTATGACTTCTTGTTGTGCAGCTTGGACATGAAGAAGCAGATGAAGGAGAAGGATTGGGACAAGCTTCACAGGAAGTACGTTGACAAATTCAAGAGGTGTGTGATTGAGGCTAAGAAAGCAAAAGGAACACAGGAAAGGGCGTTCAATCAGGATGCTTTCAACAACTACATCACCTGGTTTCTTGAGAACACGCGGGTGGAGATATACCCACAAGCATTCTGCTCAGAAATCTTGGAGGAGCCATTGCTATTCGATGAGCTTGCAACTGAAGAATACAACAGGATAGTCAGAGAAGATCGACAAGCCGAGTATGCTCTATTGGTCAACTTCGTGGTAATTTTTTCCGAATGTTTGTTTTCCTTCTTGCCCCTTACCGCACCTCGCAAGGATGCTTTACTTGTTTACTCTTGTCTATGATAGCGGGCGGAGGTAAGAAAGTCGGCCGATGCATGCGAGGATGCTTTCGAGACATATCCGCACGGAGAGAAGGGAGAGAGACTGTTTAGAGGGTTCGTTAAGAAGAAGGCCCTACGGTTAAGGCGGCTTTCGAACTTTCTAGGTTGTCGTGACCCTGAGGTGGCAACACCATCCACGTCACGGTCCAACACGCCCCCTGACCCTTCTGGCGATCATCACTCCCCATCCGAGGATGAGGCAGACACACCTGAGGTAGCAAAGCATTGTAGTATGACAAACCCTTGCATTACTATATGTCCTTACCATTGTTCTTTTGTTGACAGCCCCAGGATGAAGAAAGCGTCGACGACGAGATGACGTTGGGCACATACACTCGATACAAGATCCATGAGCGGTCCGACTACGTGCTCAAGCCAAGGCAACCCAAGAAGCCTTACACACCCAACCCTTCCATGACCAAGGAAACAAAGGCAAAGAAGGCCAAGAAGACCTACAGGTTGGAGTCTGATGATGAGGAACCGGTCACCAGGAAGCTTCCTACGAGAAGGGGCCGAGGGAAGAGGACGACCCGTGGGAAGTAGTTGGGTAGAAGTAGTTGAGGTTGTGTACTTTATGAACTTGTCGTCAACTTGTTAGCCTCTAGACATGATCTATGAACTTGCTTTGAATTAGCTTTGTCATGTGAACTTGTGGTACACAAAAGTCTCCATCTACTTCCTCATCAAGCAAGAAGCGTTGAGGATTTGTGCCAACTTACATAGATAGATTTGTGCCAGAACTGGAACTTGTCCAGAGATGTAACCACGGTGGCGCATCTAGGAGTTGGTGATCCCCTTAGCACCAGGAATGTGCGGCGCCACGGCAAAAGGCGCCGCACATGTGCAACGCCGTGGCGCCGCACATGCACGCAAGGAAGGGTGGGCTGCTCCAGGAAACTGCGGTGCCGCAGTAGAGTCTGGCGCTGCACGTGTAGCGGCTTTTGCCGTGGCGCCGCACATGTGCAACGCCGTATGCCGTGGCACCGCACTTTCGGAGAAAAATAGACAGAACCTTCTGTCTGCTTTTCTCCTAAAGTGCGGCGCCATGGGCAGTGGCGCCACACATGCAACACCATCTGACGTGGTGCCGCACTTTCGGAGAAAAGTAGATAGAACCTTCTGTCTGCTTTTCTCCTAAAGTGTGGCGCCATGGGCAGTGGCGCCACACGTGCAACGCTGTCTGGCATGGCGCCGCACTTTCGGAGAAAAGTAGACAGAACCTTCTGTCTACTTTTCTTCTAAAGTGCGGCGCCATGGGCAGTGGCGCCACACGTGCAACGCCGTCTGGCATGGCGCCGCACGTTGGGAGAAAAGTAGATAGAACCTTCTGTCTACTTTTCTCCGAAAGTGCGGCGCCATGGTCGGTGGCGCCACACATGCAACGCACAGGGCGGTGGCGCCGCACCCTGTGCAACGCCGTCTGCCATGGCGTTGCACTTTGGATGGGAAGTAGACAGAACCTTCTGTCTATTATTCTCCCGAAGTGCAGCGCCAGGTACAGCGGCGCCACACATGCAACGCCACAGTTTACGGTGCCGCATATTCCTGTGACACTTCAAACATACATTTTTCATGTCGTTTTGCGGGAAATTTATTGGCAAATAAGGACAACACAACATCATAGTTCACGACATACTCAATCTTACACATAGTCATAGTTCACAACATACTCAATCTCACACAACATCATAGTTCACGAGATACTCAATCTTACCCATAGTCATAGTTCACGACATACTCAATCTTACACATAGTCATAGTTCACACATAGAAACCTCGTTTCTCCTTCTCACAACCATGATAGACCTTCCTCTATTGTGTCGAACAAGGTCCTTTCCCCTTTGCCTTCCTCTTCCTCTCTTCTTCCTTTGCTTCCTCCTTTTCCCTTAGGTCATGGGCCAATTGAACCACCGACTCAAAGTATGCTCTACTCTCCAATGTCTTCTTCTTCTCTTCTTCTTGCGCTCTTTCTTCCTTATGAGACGAGCCTCATTTTCCAACCTCTCAAAATGAAGCTTATTTTCCCTCACTTTCCTTATGGCACCCAATTCAAAGTTCTTCGTCAATTTGGCCTTAAATATCCTTAGCCGTTCCTCCTCGGCCTCTTTAAGCTTCCTCCTCTCGCGCCTTTGCATTGCCCTCCACTCAAGATCCATGCAAAACTTGTCCTCCCTCTTCGCCTCTTCCGCCTCTCTCTCCTTCTTCTCACATTTGGCTCTCTCCTTTTCCTTCACCCTCCTAATAGCCTCCTCCCACACTCCACACGTCTCATCATCATTGGGTTGCGTAGCCATACCTATAAGAAAATTTGCAAGTAAGCAATAGTAATAACAAGTAAGCAATATTAATAACAAGCAAGCATATAATGGCGAAACATACGAGTCTCATCATCATTGGCCTCCCCCCACACCCCTTCCCCTTGTTGGGTTGCATAGCCATACTTATAAGAAAAAGTTAGCAAGTAAGCAATAGTAGCATATAATGGAGAAACATACAAAATGCCAAGTAACCTATCATACTAGCCATACCTATGAGCATACGGATTTGGTCCTGCCAAGTAACCTATCATACTAGCCGGATTTGGTCCATGCCCTCTTCCTCTTCTAAGCCCAAGTGATCGACCTCTTTGTTGCCTAGGAACATGTTGGCTACCACTTGGTTGGCTAGGGACCTGTTGGCTACCACTTGGTTGGCTAGGGACTTGTTGGCTATTTCTCCTTTGACTTGGTGCTTGTTGCCTATTTCTCCTTGGGGTTGGTGCTTGTTGGCTATGGCTAGGGACGTGTTGGCTACCACTCGGTTGGCTAGGGACCTGTTGGCTACCACTTGGTTGGCTACCACTCGGTTGGTTACCACTTGGTTGGCTTGTGCTTGCTTCATTTACTTTTGCTCTCTTACTTTGGGTACACTTTCGTGCATTATGCCCTTCAACATTGCACGTTCCACACCGCCCTCTCTCACGAGGCTCTTGGAATTGGTTATTGCCCGTTTCTCGGCCACCACCACTTTCCCATCTGTCCATGTCACTCCTAAAGCGCTTTGTCTTGCGTCTTCCATGTTTAACGACCTTCCATTCTGGATCGCGCCATACTTGAATTCCATGGTACTCCGGCCACTGAGATTGGTCTAGGTACGGGTGAAATCTAGGAGCCCATGTCTTCTTAGTAGTCTCTATTGAGAATTCAGACTCTCTCACCATGAGAGGATTATTCCAATCAACATGTCGCCTTTGAGCTGCCGTTAGCAAGTGCGAGCAAGCAAGATGAAGCAACAATGGCCTGCCACAAGTGCACTCACAAATTTTGAGCGAGACCTTGAATGCTCGACCTCTGTGTTGGACACCATCAGCCGTGGTTCCTCCTGGCTCCGTAACTTGGTAAATTAGCTCGTCATTATCAAATTCCGTGACAACTTGGGAGTTCTCTTTCTTTGACTGAAATTGCATCCAATCATCAACCTTCGATGGGAACTTGTATTTATGCTTGTCCTTGTAGTCTCCCGCAATCTGCCTATCCGTTTCAGCTGAGTACTTTAGAAAATACTCATTCATCTTGTCGAATGTGTATTGGACTATTGCCATGACGGGCAATGCGCGACCACCTTTGAGCAACTTGTTGAAGCATTCTGCCATATTGCTTGTCATTTGACTGTACCTACAGCCACCATCATCGAATGCTCGTGCCCACTTTCCCATATCTCCAATGTTCCTAATGAGAAACTCTTTGCCCCCCGCATTGAGTTCTTTGTTATGGAACAATTTGTTGTACAAGTTTGAGAAACGGCGCTCCGTGAAAGCGAGACAACAATCTTGTAGATCATCGGACAAGTCCTTGCTCTTGCATGCCCTATAGACGTTTGAAACAAAATGTCTAATGCACCATCGATGGAGAATATCATTTTGTGGCCTGAAAGTTGGGTCGCCTAGGCAACGCGGTACCCAAGTTGCTTACAATCAGCTGCGTTGCCCAAAGTTGGCATGCCAAATACTCAGAGGGTCTTTTTCGGCACGAATTCAACTTTACGTTTTAATAAAAAATATCAGGCTAACGGCCATCAAGTTGGCCCCCCTGTCAGCTTTCATCGTTATGTCGCTGCCGTCATGGCTGCCATGTAGGCTTGCAGTGTTGGCGCATGCATCCTTTACGCGTCTTCTTCTTCCTCTGGGGCGGCAATCTGTGGTCGCGGCCATGGCGCGGAGCTAGGACTTGGACGAACCTGCTCGGCCCGGCTCTCCTCCCCATCCCGAATCGGAGCTCGCCCTCACCATGGCCGCACCCATGGCACGACGCAGGGACGGGAATTCATTCCCGGGTGAGATCTATCACCATGCCGGCCATGCTCGGTCCTGTTGGCCTCCTCTAGAATCCGAGCTTGTTGTCGCCATGGCCGCACACGCACCAGCCATGACGCCTTCCTCTCCGAACCCCAAAGCCACATCCACCTAGTTTGGCACAACGCCAACAAGGTGAAAATGCATCAAGTTTTCTTCTTGTGATTGTAGAAAAACATGTATGTACCGTGGCCGTAGCATACTCTAACAATGTACACATATGTTGTTTACTAGATTTTCATTTGAAATCAGTAGCTCCGTGATGACGAAACATAGAGAACCTAAATGGAATGACGATGACGACCATGTTCTGTACTTTGCATTGCATCAACAAGTGCTCGCTGACGAAGCATGTTACCAAGAGAGTGGAGTTCATCAGCCATTGCCAAAAAATATGTGAACAAATCAATGAGCGATTCAATGCAAATACTGCTGAAAAAGCTAGATCCATGTCATCAATCATCTATAGGTGGCACATTCTAGTGATGCGTTCAAATGCGTACACCATGTATCATTTACTTGAAGTGGTTGTTATCCTGAGCAAAAATGCCTAGTATGCGCATTACCTTTGTATGTTCTATGCTGTAATTCTGTTGTTATGAGCGTGGAAAGAAAAGTTGGGCTTCACTGAATATTACGCAGTTAGGCCTAATTTAGTCTTACACAAATAAACACAACTTAGTATTTACACAAATAAGTGTAACTAATGACAAAGATAAAGACAAATGGTTCATCGGATCTGCCAGTATGACCACTAGGTCCCTGGAGCTGGTGGTATCGTCAGAACGAACCAGAATGCTGCATTTGGCTGTTTGTCATTCTCCATCAAATCGTACGACCCCACTAATGAGCCAATTGTAGGCCCCCTCCCCCTGACGTGGATTCGACTCTAGGTTAGATCTAGAGTGTCAACATGATAGGCGCGTGAGTGTGCAGCAAACACACAGTCTGCTATAAACACTGGAAGTGATGGAACCTCAGCAACAACACCAAAGATGTTCTTCACGGACTCGGCGTGACCTCGGCGGTATTTCGTCAGCTTCACTAGCAGCAGCCTTAGTAGGTATTTCGTTAGCTTCACCAGCAGCAGCATTGGCAAGTATTTCGTCAGCTTCACCAACAGCAACATCACCAAGTATTTCGTTAGCTTCAGCAGGAGTAGCAACAACTAATTCTTCGTCAGCTCCACCACCACCACCACTAGTAGCAGTAGCAGCATCAGGAGCCAGGGCTGCCTGAGCAATTACATGTTCAACAGCTCTAGGGGATCCGACAAAGAAAGGGTAGTTGATCCCAAGAAACATTGATTGTCCTTTCAGATTGTCGACTCTGCTCCAGACTTGCTCTACTGGGTCTTTGGATGGGCATGCGGATCTCGAGAAAACGTGACACCGCAGCTATGGGTATGAAGAAAGTTGTGTCCCATATGTTCTATTGTATCACCAATGCTGTTTAGTGCTTCCGTGATATGAATCCACATGAGTTCAACATCCTGTTTCATGTCGCCTCCGAGAGGTGCCAGGAACTAGCGTCGTGTCCCAAGTTCAGCATCTGCTACTGCATCTTCGATGACTGGAGCTAGAATGATGCGCGGGGCTGCGTGGGTACCTGCGTGTTACTTACAGACAGTAAGCAGAATTTTGAATGGGATTTTACATGCTATATGACACCATGACTCACCCCAAATGGACAACTCCCAAAGACGCACGTCGCCGCTAGGTTCAGTGACCGCATAAATGCGTTGCAGTTTGTACGAATAGTAGCTGGAGGTGAAGATGGTGTCGACATACTTCTCCAGCCGCAGGAAGTCATCGTGCAAGACTGTCAATTCCTTGTCTTCTGGGCATCTAATGAATGTGATTGCCTTGTCGAACACCGCTAAGAGGTCGTACTCCCAGGTCTTCCACACCTCCCGCGGTCTATGTGGGAGCTGTACCTTCAGGAGCTCATGTTCTGCCATGTTGAACCTGTAAGCGAATTCGGAAATGGGCGGCGGCCACCCGTTGTTGAATGCAGTAATGCCGACACCCTCCAAAGATGGCAATGTAAGTCTCAATGATCTGTAGCCATTTTTTAGAGTCCAAGTACTCCCATCCTGGGGTAAAAGGACCAGCCACTCGCTGTTGCCACCCACCCAGTTCTGGTCATCTCCCATTTTCCGTCTCTTCTTCTTCCTTGATATTTACCACTACTGATTCCGACCACTTATCCAGCAGCATCAGTTTTGCATGAATATTCTGCATAGTTTGTTGTCAGTTGGTACAATCACCTAGCATGGATTCCATTGCAAATACAATTTGACAACTGGACCTTCAGATTAAAGTACACAAAATATCACCTAAATATGAGTGTCTCCTCAGATATCGCCTAAATTGTTCCTGTGTCACTACGAAGATACCCAATATATGGAGTAGGAGCAGAGCCCCCCAGAACAAACTCCTGACGATGATCATAAATATCTCGGGGCATAACAACCTTAAATTGTCTAATCTGTTTGTTTTTATTTCAAGAAACAGAATATCACCTAGCAGGCATTCCATTGCAAATTAAAATTGACAACTCGTCTATCACCTAAAGTAAGACTGTGTCACTACGAAAATACCAGAATATCAGGTATGAGCAGAGCTTTTGCTGTATAGAATAGTCTTAAATGGTTCAATTTGTTCAAACCACGCGTGCACACAACACGTTCGATGAAAGGAACATAGGATTCCGATGAGAGTTCAGCACATATGAATCAACGATATGACTAAACCAATAAGCAAGATACTGGAACTTACGTGGCTATCGCGGTCATTTGGCCATTAGCTGGTATCGGGGTAAAGAAGGCCTGACGTGCCGAACGGTTGTTCGTCCATGTCCCGCATCGTGAAATGGTAGCCAGGGATGCAGCGAGCGAGGCGGCCGACAGAGATGATGTCCAACCCCGTGTTCTTTCCACAAACCACACATGGATCCACCAGAGTAATTGCATGTGTGTTCTTTTCACAAACCACATATGGATCAACAAATGTCATTGCATGTGTGTTCTTTTCACAAACCACATATGGATCCACCAATGTCATTGCATGTGTGTTCTTTCCATGAACCACGTATGGATCCACCAATGTCATTGCGTGTGTGTTATTTCCACTAACCACACATGGATCCACTAGAGTCATTGCATGTGTGTTCTTTTCACAAACCACATATGGACCCACCAGAGTCATTGCATGTGTGTTCTTTTCCACAAACCACATATGTATCCACTAGAGTAATTGCATGTGTGTTATTGTCACAAACCACATATGGATCAACCAATGTCATTGCATGTGTGTTCTTTCCACAAACCACATATGGACCAACCAATCTCATTGCATGTGTGTTCTTTCTACAAACCACATATGGATCCACTAGAGTCATTGCATGTGTGTTGGTTTCACAAACCACATATGGACCCACTTGAGTCATTGCATGTGTGTTCTTTCCACAAACCACACATGGATTAACCAATGGCTTTGCATGTGTGTTATTGTCACAAACCACATATGGATCAACTAATGTCATTGCATGTGTGTTCCTGTCATGAACCACATATGGATCCACCAGTGTTCATTGCATGTGTGTTCTTTCCACAAACCACATATGTATGCACTAGAGTCATTGCATGCGTGTTCTTTTCACAAACCACACATGGATCCACTAGAGTAATTGCATGTGTGTTCTTTTCACAAACCACACATGGATCCACCAGAGTCATTGCATGTGTGTTCTTTCCACAAACCACACATGGATCCACCAGAGTGATTGCATATGTGTTATTTTCACAAACCACATATGGATCAACAAATGTCATGGCATGTGTGTTCTTTTCACAAACCATATATGTATCCACCAATGTGATTGCATGTGTGTTGTTTCCATGAACCACATATGGATCCACCAATGTCATTGCATGTGTGTTCTTTCCACTAACCACACATGGATCCCCTAGAGTCATTGCATGTGTGTTCTTTTCACAAACCACATATGGATCAACCAATGTAATTGCATGTGTGTTTCTGTCATGAACTACATATGGATCCACCAGTGTTCATTCAATGTGTGTTCTTTCCACAAACCACATATGGATCCACTAGAGTCATTGCATGTGTGTTCTTTTCACAAACCACATATGGATCCACCAATGTCATTGCACGTGTGTTCTTTCCACAAACCACACATGGATTAAACAATGGCATTGCATGTGTGTTATTGTCATAAACCACATATGGATCAACCAATTTCATTGCATGTGTGTTCCTGTCATGAACCGCATATGGATCCACCAGTGTTTATTGCATGTGTGTTCTTTCCACAAACCACATATGTATCCACTAGAGTCATTGCATGTGTGTTCTTTTCACAAACCACACATGGATCCACTAGAGTCATTGCATGTGTGTTATTTTCACAAACCACATATGGACCCACCAGAGTCATTGCATGTGTGTTCTTTTCCACAAAACACATATGTATCCACTAGAGTAATTGTATGTGCGTTATTGTCACAAACCACATATGGATCAACCAATGTCATTGCATGTGTGTTCTTTCCACAAACCACATATGGATCAACCAATGTCATTGCATGTGTGTTCTTTTCACAAACCACGCATGGATCAACCAATGGCATTGCATGTGTGTTCTTTCCACAAACCACGCATGGATCAACCAATGTCATTGCATGTGTGTTCTTTTCACAAACCACACATGGATCCACTAGAGTCATTGCGTATGTGTTCTTTTCACAAACCACACATGGATTAACCAATGACATTACATTTGTGTCCTTTAAAAAACCCACATATGGATCAACGAGTGTCATTGCATGTGTGTTCTTTCCACAAACCACATATGGATCAACCAATGGCATTGCATGTGTGTTATTATCACAAACCACATATGGATCAACCAATGTCATTGCATGCATGTTCTTTCCACAAACCACATATGGATCCACTAGAGTCATTGCATGTGTGTTCTTTTCACAAACCACATATGTATCCACCAATGTCATTGCATGTGTGTTCTTTCCATGAACCACATATGGATCCACCAATGTCATTGTATGTGTGTTCTTCCACTAACAACACATGGATCCACTAGAGTCATTGCATGTGTGTTCTTTTAACAAACCACATATGGACCCACTAGAGTCATTGCATGTGTGTTCTTTTCCACAAACCACATATGTATCCACTAGAGTAATTGCATGTGTGTTATTGTCACAAACCACATATGGATCAACCAATGTCATTGCATGTGTGTTCTTTCCACAAACCACAGATGGATCAACCAATGTCATTGCATGTGTGTTCTTTCTACAAACCTCATATGGATCCACTAGAGTCATTGCATGTGTGTTCTTTTCACAAACCACATATGGACCCACTTGAGTCTCTTGCCACAAACCAACACTAGATTCATTGCATGTGTGTTCTTTTCAAAAACCACACATGGATCCACCAGAGTCATTGCATGTGTGGTCTTTTCACAAACCACACGTGGATCCACCAGAGTCATTGCATGTGTGTTCTTTCCACTAACCACACATGGATCCACCAGAGTGATTGCATATGTGTTATTTTCACAAACCACATATGGATCAACAAATGTCATTGCATGTGTGTTCTTTTCACAAACCATATATGGATCCACCAATGTCATTGCATGTGCGTTCTTTCCATGAACCACATATGGATCCACCAATGTCATTGCATGTGTGTTCTTTGCACTAACCACACATGGATCCACTAGAGTCATTGCATGTGTGTTGTTTTCACAAACCACATATGGATCAACCAATGTCATTGCATGTGTGTTCCTATCATGAACAACATATGGATCCACCAGTGTTCATTGCATGTGTGTTCTTTCCACAAACCACATATGGATCCACTAGAGTCATTGCATGTGTGTTCTTTTCAGAAACCATATATGGATCCACCAGTGTCATTGCATGTGTGTTCTTTCCACTAACGACACATTTATCCACTAGAGTCATTGCATGTGTGTTCTTTTCACAAACCACATATGGACCCACCAGAGTCATTGCATGTGTGTTCTTTTGCACAAACCACATATGTATCCACTAGAGTAATTGCATGTGTGTTACTGTCACAAACCACATATGGATCAACCAATGTAAGTGGATGTGTGTTGTTTCCACAAACCACACATGGATCCACCATAGTCATTGCATGTGTGTTCTTTTGACAAACCACTAATGGACCCACCAGAGTGATTGCATGTGTGTTATTTTCACAAACCACATATGGATCAACAAATGTCATTGCATGTGTGTTCTTTCCACTAACCACGCATGGTTCCACCAATGTCATTGCATGTGTGTTCTTTCCATGAACCACATATGGATCCACCAATGTCATTGCATGTGTGTTCTTTCTAGTAACCACATAGGGATCCACTAGAGTCATTGCATGTGTGTTCTTTTCACAAACCACACATGGATCTACCAGAGTCATTGCATCTGTGTCCTTTCCACAAACCACACATGGATCCACCAGAGTAATTGCATGTGTGTTCTTTTCACAAACCACATATGGATCAACAAATGTCATTGCATGTGTGTTCTTTTCACAAACCACATATGGATCCACCAATGTCATTGCATGTGTGTTCTTTCCACGAACCACATATGGATCCACCAATGTCATTGCGTGTGTGTTCTTTCCATTAACCACACATGGATCCACTAGAGTCATTGCATGTGTGTTCTTTTCACAAACCACATATGGTCCCACCAGAGTCATTGCATGTGTGTTCTTTTCAAGAAACCACATATATATCCACTAGAGTAATTGCATGTGTGTTATTGTAACAAACCACATATGGATCAACCAATGTCATTGCATGTGTGTTCTTTTCCACAAACCACATATGGATCAACCAATGTCATTACATGTGTCTTCTTTCTACAAACCAGATATGGATCCACTAGAGTTATTGCATGTGTGTTCTTTTTACAAACCACATATGGATCCACCAATGTTATTGCATGTGTGTTCTTTTCACAAACCACACATGGATCCACCAGAGTCATTGCATGTGTGTTCTTTCCACAAACCACACATGGATCCACCAGAGTGATTGCATGTGTGTTATTTTCACAAACCACATATTGATCAACAAATGTCATTGCATGTGTGTTCTTTTCACAAACCATATATGGATCCACCAATGTCATTGCATGTGTGTTCTTTCCATGAACCACATATGGATCCACCAATGTCATTGCATGTGTGTTCTTTCCACTAACCACACGTGGATCCACTAGAGTCATTGCATGCGTGTTCTTTTCACAAACCACACATGGATCCACCAATGTCATTGCATGTGTGTTCTTTCCACAAACCACACATGGATCCACCAGAGTAATTGCATGTGTGTTCTTTTCACAAACCACATATGGATCAACAAATGTCATTGCATGTGTGTTCTTTTCAAAAACCACATAATGATTCACCAATGACATTGCATGTGTGTTCTTTCCATGAACCACATATGGATCCACCAATGTCATTGCGTGTGTGTTCTTTCCACTAACCACACATGGATCCACTAGAGTCATTGCATGTGTGTTCTTTTCACAAACCACATATGGACCCACCAGAGTCATTGCATGTGTGTTCTTTTCCACAAACCACATATGTAGCCACTAGAGTAATTGCATGTGTGTTATTGTCACAAACCACATATGGATCAACCAATGTCATTGCATGTGTGTTCTTTTGCACAAACCACATATGGATCAACCAATGTCATTACATGTGTCTTCTTTCTACAAACCACATATGGATCCACTAGAGTTATTGCATGTGTGTTCTTTTTACAAACCACATATGGATCCACCAATGTTATTGCATGTGTGTTCTTTCCACAAACCACAAATGGATTAACCAATGGCATTGCATGTGTGTTATTGTCACAAACCACGTATGGATCCAACAGTGTTCATTGCATGTGTGTTCTCTCCACAAACCACATATGGATCCACTAGAGTCATTGCATGTGTGTTCTTTTCATAAACCACAAATGGATCCACCAATGTCATTGCATGTGTGTTCTTTCTACAAACCACATATAGATCCACCAATGTCATTGCGTGTGTGTTCTTTCCACTAACCACACATGGATCCACTAGAGTCATTGCTTGTGTGTTCTTTTCACAAACCACATATGGACCCACTAGAGTCATTGCATGTGTGTTCTTTTCCACAAACCACATATGTATCCACTAGAGTAATTGCATGTGTGTTATTGTCACAAACCACATATGGATCAACCAATGTCATTGCATGTGTGTTCTTTCCACAAACCACATATGGATCAACCAATGTCATTGCATGTGTGTTCTTTCTACAAACCACATATGGATCCACTAGAGTTATTGCATGTGTGTTCTTTTCACAAACCACATATGGATAAACCAATGTCATTGCATGTGTGTTCCTGTCATGAACCACACATGGATACATCAGAGTCATTTCATGTGTGTTCTTTTCACAAACCACACATGGATTAACCAATGGAATTGCATGTGTGTTCTTTTAACAACCCACATATGGATCAAGCAGTGTCATTGCAGGTGTGTTACTGTCATGAACCACATATGGATCCACCAGTGTTCATTGCATGTGTGTTCTTTCCACTAACTACATATGTATCCACTAGAGTCATTGCATGTGTGTTCTTTTCACAAACCACACATGGATCAACCAATGGAATTGCATGCATGTTATTGTCACAACACACATATGGATCAACCAATGTCATTGCATGTGTGTTCTTTCCACAAACCACATATGGATCCACCAGAGTCATTGCATGTGTATTCTTTCCACAAACCACACATGAATCCACCAGAGTGATTGCATGTGTGTTATTGTCGTGGTGGTGTCACGGCAGATGCCATGGACAGGCTAAAGGTGGGGACTAATACACGCTAGGGGAATCCAGGGAGGGATAGTGAAGTGATTCTCCACACAGAAGTTTGTATTGCTTTCCTTTCAAGATTACAAGTGCTCCTAGAGCTGTATTGGCGAGAGGAGGAAGAAGGAGCTCTCTTACTCTCACCCTCAGTTCACACCTAAAACCTTAGCCAAATCAGAAATAGAAGAAAACCCAACCCCCTCTACTGAACCCCTAGCCCCCCTTATATAGAGGTGGCTTGGTCTCTGCCTAGGGCAACGTGGAGGCATATTCCTAAGAATATGCCTCCTCTCAAAGTGGTAAGCCGACCGGGGTGCTTTTCCACCACGTCACACATGCTTTAGCTACGTGAGCCTCTGCGGCGCCCGCGTCAGTCGACATGGGCGTCGTCACCCTTGTCGGCCATGACCCGGTGGTCACGCCCTTGTTCCGCTCGCCATGCAAAGGCGTCGGGCCTTCTTTTTGACCAGCGAGATTCCTTCCTTCTCCCAGAAGCTAAACGGGACCCGGATCATAGTAGATCCGACCATACCTATTCCTGCATACAAGTTAGAAAATCACTTCCGACTTACTCCTTAAGTCGGCTGAGATAATGTTAGGCGACCCCCCCTGGTCTAGGTTACTCCGTGATCCGGCCTGCCTTGAGGTGACCCGGCCAGCATCCGCTTTGACCTTGCCAAACCTCGGCTAACTCAGCCTTTATACCCCGGAGTAACCCTACCGGGGGTATCCCCCCACATTAGTCCCCGAAGCTGGTGCGGTTTTAGCTGCCTTGGCCGCTAAGGCCACATCAGGTTCATTTATGTTCGAGCCTTGGACGTTATTTCCGGGTTAGCTCTTTATCTCAGATTATATGGATTTACGTTCCCTTCGCACGTTGCAAGTTTTCACTTGCTGGCCGGGTTACCACTTTGACTCGGATCTCATGGTTTTACTTTCCCTCTGCACATTCTAAGTTTTTACTTGCTGTCCGGGTTATCATGGTTCGATCCGGGCCTTGTTTCCTTCTTTCATATGCCAACCCACGTGGAGGCTAATCATTACGTTGTCTTATTTTAAGTGCCTGCATAGTAACCACCGCAGTAATTGTCAGTTATCACTATGCGAGGGTCGCGTCACGCCTGCCTCCTCGTTTACCGCATCAGTGCGTCACGTCATGGGATCGCCTCTGCCCTGTGGCCCTCCGTGTGGCTCCTCACTGATTGGCTGTGGCAGGTGATACACGACCACACCATGTGGCTCATTTGCAGGGTGCAATCCCACTCACCCCTTTAGGGAGTGGTTAAATAGCGGAGGGGCGCACCCCTTAGGATTTTTTCCTCTTCCGCGCCCCTCTGCCCGTTGCTATTCTTCTTCGCCTTCCTCGCGACCGTGCCGCCGCCAGTGCTCCTAGCAGCAGCGCCGCCGCACTTTTCCTGCCTCTCCTGCGTCACGCCATCACGCAACTCCCTCGCCACGGGTCCTCGCCAATCCTGGCCTCTGACCCCCGCCGCCGCTAGCGCCAGCGAGGGTAGCTAGTACGAGATGACGGAGGAGGAGCTCGTCGTCGCCGAGCAAGAAATGGAGGAGGACGCCGCTGCGGCGGACCGTGGCGCGTGGGCCGGGTCTTGGGTCTGTCAAGATGACCTTGACTGGCTTTACCAGACCAGACGCGTCCCAGCCGGCGTCGTCGTCTCCCTCCGCCGACCGGCCCTCACCCAATCCGGGTGAGTTCGTCGTGTTCTTGTCCCACTTCCAATGGGGGTTCGGCTTGCCGGTGAGCGACTTCTTCTAGGATTGGCTTAGCACCTACCAGCTGCAGCCGCACCACCTTCCAGCCAACGCTATTATTTCTCTCTCTGCTTTTGCTTCTACGATCGAAGGCTACACCGGACTGTGGCCCACGAAGGAGCTGTGGATCCGGTTTTTCGGCCTCCGTCGTAACGTCATCCCCAACATCCAAGTTGAGTCGGAGGACAAGCAGCTCACCCAATTCAGAGCTGCGTCCATCTCACCCCAGAGGACTTCCGTGTTCCCCCAGGTCACCGGGCTTGACTCCTGCAAAGGATGGGCCCGGACCTTCTTCTATGTCCGGAATGCGGGCACTAAAGATTTGATTCAGTTGCTCCCTTATACTCTGGGTCCACCTAACCTGGAATTTTGGGAGGAGATCTCCAAGAAGCCCACGGCCTTGGCCAATCAGGTTAACAAGAGGTTCACGGAACTGAAGAAGCTCGGATTGTGTAACGAGGATGCTATGATCATGTTCGTGCGCAACCGAATCTCTCCCCTCCAGAAGCGCACCCACAAGGTGTGCCACATGAGTTTTGGCCGCGACCCCAACCGGACCTCCTCCTTCGAGCTGAGCAACACGGAGATTTTTCGCCGGGTTAAGGCTCTCTTCACCACCCACAAGGATTTCTCCGCTGAGTGGACGTGGGGAATTGAGCACTTTTGTCGTGACAGGTTCCCTCCCGCGGTAAGCTTCGCGGGGCAAACTTACTTCGGATTAAATATATGTCGGTTTTTGTTGTACTTTTGACTCTGTTCTTCATTCTTTTCTCAGCTATTCCTTTAGCAGACCCTTGAGGACGACACGGATCCGACCCTTAAGTGGACGCCAGACCGAGAGACCCCGGATGAGGAGGAGCCGGACCAGGAGATGTTTCTCCCTATGGCCGATGCTACAAAACGACCCATCGGTAAATTCTCTTCTATTAGAGACTGACCCGATGATGAGGATGACTTGGATGTCGAGGTGATTGAACCTGTTGAGGCTGTCCCTCTTTCTTTTGCCTTTTCGGCATCAGCTAACCCCGGTGGGCATATCCACGAGGATCCTCCGCTTGCTATGGGCGAACCGGTTCCGGTGGCGCCGAAGAAGAAGCGCGGAGCCGCACCAAGTTCCTCCTCCAGCCCTTCTCAGCCCACAAAAAGGCAAAAGAAGGCCAGAGACAAAACTGCCTCCAAGCCGGCAGGCAAAGCCCCGGCACGAAGGGCTCGGAAACCCAAGGAGGCCCAAACCTTGGATGCGTAAGTCATCTTTCCTTCCGTAACCCACTTTTCCTTGGATCGTTGTAATTTCTCTTCTGACATTATTCTCTTCTGCAGGGCTCCAGTGGAGGTCCCTCAGAGCGGATCTAGCATCTCTTCACCGCTCCGATCTAGCCCTTCTCCCCCTCGTGACGACGAGTCACGTCTGCTGAGCCCTATTCCAGAGGGTTCCGCGGCTGCTCCGGGTTCCGCACTACCTCGTCAAGAGGAGTGCAGCCTTGGAGCGGGAGAGACCGGTCCAGCCGAGGCGACGGCGTCCATAACTTCGGCAACGCCGCAACCAGCAGCCACCGAGACTACCTCGACACCAGCACCGGCCCCAGCACCGGCCCCAGCACCAGCAACAGCTCCAGTACCAACAACCGAACCAGCACCAGCACCCGTTCCGGCACCAAGAAAATCAGAAAGCGCACCAAGTCCAGCTATAAGAGCTCTAGCACCAAGTTCTTCCGCCTCGTCCGAGTCATCTCAACCTCGGCGAGGAACTACCCCAGCAGCTCCTAAGGGGAAATCCGCTGCAGTTACTACTTCCCAGCAAGCCAAGGGCAAAAAGGCTCCGGATGCTACCAAGTCAGCATTCGTCAAGGCTGGGCAGCGAACCGTAGCGTCAATGCTTCCCAAGAAAGCTCCAGCAGCGAAGGATGCCCCTACCGAGCCAACTGATGCGCAGCAAATGGTTCTGCATACTAGCCCAGCCCTTGCCTTGGTTGAGAGGAAAGAAGCGCATGCGAAGGGCTTGGTGGCACCCCATATGCCCACCGGTGAGCGGTACCCTCCGAGCCTGATTGAGTTCGTCATGAACTGGAACAATGCGGAGTTCGTCCACAACGACGATCTTCCGGAAAAGTTCGGCCCCGCAGAATTTTCCGCCCAAATGAACACAGCCGCTAAGGCAATTAACCTCGCGGGGCGGATGATGGAGGTATGTCGCTTCTCCTTTTCATGCTGTAGATAATAACCATTAGTCCCCGAGCCTCCGAGGGAGTAACTTGTTACTCGGCCGGATGCTCATTAGAAAACTAACGTAGCTCCATGTGAACTTCGAATATGAACACACCTAGAGCCGGGTTAAGTTCCACTTGGCCCGGATCTCTGTACACTTCGAATATGCACACACCTAGAGCCGAGTTAAGTTCCACTTGGCCCAGATCTCTGTACACTTCGAATATGCACACACCTAGAGCCGGGTTAAGTTCCACTTGGCCCAGATCTCTGTACACTTCGAATATGCACACACCTAGAGCCGGGTTAAGTTCCACTTGGCCCGGATCTTGTACACTTCGAATATGCACACACCTAGAGCCGGGTTAAGTTCCACTTGGCCCGGATCTTGTACACTTCGAATATGCACACACCTAGAGCCGGGTTAAGTTCCACTTGGCCCGGATCTTGTACACTTCGAATATGCACACACCTAGAGCCGGGTTAAGTTCCACTTGGCCCGGATCTTGTACACTTTGAATATGCACACACCTAGAGCCGGGTTAAGTTCCACTTGGCCTTGATCTCTGTACACTTCGAATATGCACACACCTAGAGCCGGGTTAAGTTCCACTTGGCCCGGATTTTGTACACTTCGAATATGCATCAAGCTAATTTATGCTTCTGTACTTTTTTCAGGTGACCACCAATCGCCGAAGTGTTGAATTCCAACGCCTGCTGGATACCCACAAGATGCTACGCGCAAAGCACGTTGCACTTATCGCGGAACATGAGAAAAGGGGTAAGTTTCTCCCTTGACGCCTTTCCGTTTTTCTTCATCTTCTTCTGCCGAACTAATCTCATCATTCTGTTTCTGCAGCTGGGGTGGAGGCTGAGAACAAGATCATGCGGAAGAACTTGGAGCAAATCAAGGGTATGTCCTTTTCGTCCGACCTTGTAGTGTTTTCCATTTCCTTTTCTCCTTGGCTCAGCAAACATTCATTCCTCGGCTCTGCCGGGTCAACATACTATTTCAGCATCGCTTGAGGATAGTGTGCCCGTGTCTGATATGATGCTGCATTTTCTCGAACAAGCAGGGCAGCATCAAGCCGAGCTGAAGAAAAAAGATGATGAACTTGCTCTCCTCCGGACCAAGGACAATGAGATTGCCAGGCTCAAGGCTGAGATGAAGAAGATGAAGGCCCATCACCAAACCGAGCTCCAAAAGGTCGGCCAGAACTTCACAGAAGAGCGCGGGCGCCTTACTCTCCAGATCTCCAAGGACCAGGACCTACTCAAAGAATCCGACATCCAGCTTGGGTTGGCAAACGCTGAGCTTGAGCAACTTCGCAAGAGACGCGATGACTGCATCAAGGAGTTGACCCAGATCCTCAGCCATATATCATGTAAGTTCCTTCCCTTATCCGACATACTTTTCTGGGTTACTTCATATGTCTTTTATTTACCTTCTTCCTTTGTCTTGCTCCTAGGCAAATTTCCTGAGGGCACCACTATTGCAAGCGCAGCAGTTGCAGATTTCCGCCGAGCGAGGGGTACTCCTGCCGCCCCTGATGGTGAGGAGGTTCCCTACGACATGGAGGACCTGTTGGTCAGCTTGTCATCTCGCGTGGAACTCATCAAGAACTATGGAAAGGATATCCTCGATGCTGCAATTCGCATCTTCAACATGTTCTGGCCCGGAGAAGATACCCCGGAGACCACCGTGATTCTCGTCGAGAAGCTCATGGAGACTGAGACCCAGCTCGATCTCTAGAGAGAGTCCCCTGGGCGTGCCGCAGCTGATACTGTTCTTCATCACATACTCACATGGTATGAGAAGATCGACCTCAGCCTCCTTACACGCCTGCGCACCGGATCCAGATGGACCAATGACCCGGAGTGGGTAGCTCGGCACCAGGCTTGCGCCCACAGCCTCATCGAATACTCTCCTATCCATGAATGGGCTGAAGGACCGAGCTTCCTGGAATCCGCTAGGGACGAGAACGCTGAGAATGCTGAGGACGGGTCGGATGAGGACGAAGAAGGCGATGCCTTAGATATTGAAGACAACGAAGACGACGCCGAACTTCCTCCTCCTGCTGCTCCTTAAGTCAAAAAAGAAACTTGAAAATTTATCAGATCCCCGTTATGCCGAGCGGAACTGTATCTCGTGTATATGTGATATTTTTCTACTAAGTTCTTATACCGGGTTAACTTGGGCGTAGTCCCCGAGTTTCTTTTTCTTGTTCGTCCAATCTTTTGGCTCGGATCGTGTCTACCTTGATTCGGTTTTATAACTTACGAATCCGAGCTTCAAAAATTGTCTTAACAATACTAGGAAACTTTTAGACTTAGCTCAAAAATAAAGCTGCATAATAACTTGAAAATAAATACGGGGTTAGTCCGAAAAACAAACGTTGGCTCGAATAAATTCTTTTCCTTAGTCGCTTTTCATGTGCTACGCAATTCCAAATTTGTTCTCTTGCTTGCCATGAAGCCAATTCTTGTTGGACAGCAGCAAGTCGAAGAGTTGGGTTTTTGTTGCTCACACATTACTAATCCGAGTTAAGTAGAACAACTTATTCCAGCTAACGCACAAGAGACAACAACAAAAATTATTAAGGCAGTCCCCGAGTTACTGCTCGAGGTGGTAATATTTCATTGATAAGCTCATTGCCGACATACATACCGACATATGAGATGACTCGGATACATACCCCTCTTAGCTAAGTGTAGAAAGTACGAAGTAGTGCTACATTCCATGGTCGCTTAGATTCCTCTCCGGACCTGTCCGCCTTGTTCTTTTCCTATGGCTTTGCATCTATAAGATAATAAGAATCATTGTGCAATGCTTTGCTCACGATGAATGGCCCTTCCCATGGGGGGGATAATTTATGCATGCCAGTAGTACGTTGTACAAACCAGAGCACCAGATCGCCTTCCCGAAAGACTCGGGGGCACACTTTCCGGCTATGATAGCGTCGGAGATTTTGCTGATATATGGCGGATCTGGACAGTGCCAGTTCTCTCGCTTCTTCCAGCAGATCAACATCATTTTTCTGGGCTTCTTGCACTTCGGCTTCTGTGTATTGGGTGACCCTAGGAGAATCATGCTCTATGTCGGCTAGTAATACAGCTTCTGCCCCATATACCAGAAAAAACGGCGTATAGCCTGTTGATCGATTCAGAGTTGTTCTTAAACTCCACAGTACCACTGGTAGTTCTTCTATCCAGCACCCTGCTGATCTTTGCAGCGGCTCAATAAGCCTGGGTTTTATCCCGGATAGTACTAATCCGTTGGATCTTTCCACTTGTCCGTTTGATGCGGGGTGGGCTACCGAGGCTACGCCTAGCCGCATCCTCTTATCCCGGCAGAAACGCGCAAACGCTCCTTCCACAAAATTTGTGTCATTATCAGTTATGATACTGTGTGGGTAACCGTACCTCAGGATTATATCTTTGAGAAACGTTACGGCCGTAGCCCCGTCACATTTCCTAATAGGCTTTACTTCGATCCACTTTGTAAATTTATCCACCATGACCAAAATGTGAGTCATGTTTCCCCTTGCTGGTTTAAACGGACCAACCATATCCAAGCACCATACGGCAAATGGCCATGTGATTGGTATGGTCTTGAGTTCCAACATTGGCATATGTGTCTTAGTAGCATACCTCTGACAACCATTGCATTTTCTCACCAGATCTTCTGCTTGTTCTAAGGCACTTGGCCAGTAGAACCCATGCCGGAATGATTTTGCCACCAAGGCTCTGGATGAAGCATGATGCCCGCATTCTCCTTGGTGTATATCTCGGAGGATGTCAAGCCCTTCTTCCGGGTCAATGCATCGCTGGAGGACATTGGTTACACTCTGTTTGTACAGCTCGGAATTGATAATCGTGTATGCTTTTGCTCTCCTTTGAGTTTGCCTGGCTAACACCTCCTCAGTGGGTAGCGTTCCATCTTTCAGGAACTGAAATATAGGCAGTGCCCAAGCTGGTATTGCTCGTGCAGGGAACACATCCTCATCAATTTCCATCTAATCCACCGGCATAACTTCAGCCGGATCACGCTGAGCAGTCCCCGGGTCTAGCGAGGTAGTCCCCGGGTTTGCTGAGGCAGTCCCCGGGTTTGCTGATGCAGTTCTCGGGTTTCACGCACTACCTCCCATGTCAATGTCCATGGGCTCAGCTCCGGATTCTGTATCTTCCGGGACATAGATTGAGTCGGTTCCTGGGGACGGCCTGATAGATGGTTTTCTGAGGTGTTCCAATGCTACACCTGGTGGAATTGCCTGTCAGGTTGATCCGAGCTTCGATAGCATGTCGGCAGCCTCGTTTTCCACCCGGGGTACATGGTGAAATTCGCATCCCTCAAAGTAACCAGATATCTTCTGCACATGAAATCTGTACAGTGCCATGTTTGGATCCAGGGCGTCCCACACTCCGGACACTTGCTGCACCACCAAATCCGAGTCGCCAAAGCATATGATCCGACGTATGCCAATCTCTTTTGCCACCTTGAGCCCATGCACAAGTGCTTCATACTCTGCGACATTGTTTGATGCCGCGAAATGGATCTGCAATACGTATTTTAGCTGGTCCTTCTTTGGCAAGGTAAGCACAACTCCGGCGCCTAGGCCGGTTTTTGTTTTTGACCCATCAAAGTGCATCCGCCAGTAGTTCGGATCTGGTGGCGGTGGTTCGTATTGTACCTCGGCCCAATCTACAAAAAAGTCCGCCACAGCCTGAGACTTGATTGCTTCTCTTCTGTCATATTGTGGCGCATAAGGAGCTAGTTCAATTGCCCATTTTCGATCCGACCACTCGCATCCTTGTTACCCATTATCTCAGATATGGGAGCCTCACATATTACTTTGATGGGGTGATCCTCAAAGTAATGCTTCAACTTCTTTGCCGCCATATAGACACCATATGCCACCTTTTGAAAGTGCGGGTAGTTCTATTTTGAGGCAGATAATACCTCGCTCAAGTAATACATTGGCCTCTGCAGCGACTTACCCTCTTCATTGCGCTCTACTACAATCACTGCACTTACAACTCGGTTGGTTGCGGCTATGTAGAGCAACATTGGCTCCTTTGATAGTGGAGAGGCTAACACTGGTGCAGTGGCCAACATCTTTTTAAGTGGGCAAAGGATTCATCGTCCAATGGTGTCCAAACAAATTTATCCGACTTTTTCATGAGTTGGTAGAGAGGCAATGCCTTTTCTCCCAACCGACATACAAACCGACTCAACGATGCTAGGCACCTAGTGAACTTCTGGACATCGTTAAGACACTTCGGCAGCTCCATTCGTTCGATGGCCCGGATCTTAGTTGGATTAACCTCGATACCTTGGCTGGAGATGAGAAATCCGAGTAATTTTCCAGCCGGGACACCGAAGGTACATTTTTCCGGGTTAAGCTTCATTCGGGACCTTCTCAAGTTCGCGAATGTCTGCCTGATGTCGTCAAGGAGCGTTTTGCTTTCCTTGGTCTTGATAACCACATCATCCACATATACTTGTACATTTTGACCTATTTGGTCATGCAAACATTTTTGCATACATCTTTGGTATGTTGCACCTGCATTACGTAAACCAAACGGCATAGTGCGATAGCAATAGGCCCCGTACGGGGTGATAAATGCGGTCATTATTTGATCATCCGGATTCAGAGGTATCTGGTGGAAACCAGAATATGCATCAATGAATGATAACAGTTCACATCCCGCGGTTGAGTCTATGACCTGATCTATTCTCGGCAGTGGAAATGGATCTTGTGGACACGCCTTGTTCAGGTTCATGTAATCGATACACATACGCCAAACTACTGCCATGTTCGGATCGTCCTTCTTCTTTTCTACCAGCACCAGATTAGAGAGCTAATCCGGATACAGTACTTCCATGATAAATCCTGCTGCTAGCAACCGAGCTATCTCGTCTCCAATGACTTTTCTCCTATCCTCGGCGAAGCGGCAGAGAGGTTGCTTCACCGGCCTTGCTCCGGGTCTTACGTTCAAAGAGTTCTCGGCCAACTCCCTCGGAACACCTTGCAAGTCCTGTGTGGACCAAGCAAAAATGTCCCGATTCTCACGGAGGAAGCTGACAAGCTCGCTTTCCTATTTATCAGTTAACCCGGCACCAATTGTTACGGTGCGCTCCGAGAACATGTCATCAACTGGAACCTTCTTGGTATCTTTCATGGCTTGGAAGGAGACAGATCCATGCGGGTTACTCAGCGCCGGCATATACTGCTGCGCGGACTGAGCCAAAACTGCCACCTCTTGAATTTTCCTTTTCTCCTGCGCGATCACAAGTGACTCGGCTAAGTTAGACCCGGCTGAGGCACACTCAATGGAACGTCGGAAATCTCCTGCAATGGTAATCACTCCATTTGGCCCAGGCAACTTCATCTTCAGATAACTGATGTGGCAGCTTGCCATGAACTTGTTCAATGCTGGCCTTCCGAGTAATGTGTGATACGCACTTTCCAAGTTCACCACCTCAAACTCCAGATTCTCAGTTCGGCAATTATCTCTCGTGCCGAGCAATACGTCGACCCGGACTTTGCCTATGGGCTCACAAGAAATGCCTGGTACAATACCATGGAAAGTTGTCCTTGTAGCCTGGAGCATGTTCTCCGAGATACCCAACTTGCGCATTGTATCCGCATACATAATGTTGATGCTACTACCATTGTCAATCAGTACCTTGGAGAACCTCACATTGATGTTAGGCCCAATGAATGTCGGGTCCAGCACTAACGCATACGAACCAGGGCTAGGCATAAGCTTGGGATGATCCTTTATGCTCCAGGTGATTTCCTGGTCCGACCAAGGCATGTACCTCGTCACTGCCGGCATCACTGCATTTACCTCCATATGCCTACGCTGCAGGCTTTTTCTGTCAGTTTCCTCAGTGGTGAACACGGAATAGCTCTGATGATGCTCCCTGTACTCATTTCTCCCCTCATTTCCGGGGTTCCTCTGATCCGGCTGATATTGGTTTTCCACTTGATGCACCGCATCCCTTCGCTCAACATTATCATACCTCGACGGAGGGGGAGGCAACATTAGCTGTTGCGTGTTCGCTCCGGAGAGCAGTTGCTGCCGGGGTAACTCCTGCTGAGGTTGATCATTCCGGGGTGCCTGAACATTCCCCAAACCACCTTGTTCAATCTTGCGCATCCACTCACATTGCCTCGTCGTGTGACCCGCTGGATTACTTGGATTTGGTGTGTGAAACTTACACGACTGGTCCAACATCGACTCATAGGTATACCTCGGACGGTCTTTCTTTTCTTGCCACTGTCTCTTTTGCTCCGGCGTCCACGTTTTCTTGCCATCGTTTCTTGGAGTCCATTGTCCTCCAGTTTTATGGCGCTGATTGCTCCCTGCTCCGGGTTGATCTTGATTCACAGCCGCAACTTGTTGCGAACCGTCGCGATGATCCGGTCTATTATCTCTTCTTTTTCCTCTGTAGTCATTCCTCCGAGATGACCCGGCTCCATCCCTCTGATAGTATTCCTCATTCGACTCGTTTGATGCGAGCCTAGGTTGAGTCGGATCACCCAAAGCATACGAATCGGCAATCCGGATCATCTCTGCCAACGTAATTGGCATTTTCCTTTGCAACTTCATCCACATTTTGCTTTCATATTTGCACCCTTGCACAAACCACGCTATGGCCCGTGACTCTATGACACCTTCACACGAGTTTCTCACGGTACACCACCGGGTCAAGAATTCACGGTCTGTCTCATTAGGTCTTTGCTTGCACATTGCTAGGGTCTGCGGCCTATTTGGCCTCTGATATGTACTTGAGAAATTGCTGATAAACATTTCCTCAAAATCTATCCCGTAGTTGATGCTTCCGGGTGGTAAATTGTTCAGCCATACTCTTGCCGGACCTTCCAACATCTTGGGTACGTATCGTACAGCCCATCTCAAGTTGCCAGTGGCAATTTTCACAGCCGTAGCATAGTTTATCAGCCAATCCTCCGGCTTGGTACCGCCACACGCCTTCGTGTGCCCGGGTATGGAAGTTGGGTACCGGTGGCTCCTTCATGATCCGGGGTCCAAAGCACGCTAGACCCGGTGGACCTTGACATTCGATCTGTTCCGACCTATACAGGCGATCCAGTTTCAACCTGGCATCATCCGGCATCAAATTCCTGCTTCCCAATCTTGACCCTATCACATGATAGTCCGGTCTTGGGTACCCCACGTTCACCATCTCCGAATCACCGTCGTTGTACCGGTTTTGCTCTTGTGGCGCACCTCTCTGTTGCATACCTCGGCCGACACTTTGCTCTTGCCTTGGTATATTCCGCTGCTGTGGTTGTCCTGCTCCTGCCGAGTTTCGCTATCCGGCATTGCCGTTGGCAGCGTTCCCTTGACCGGCATTGCCTTGGTCGTGGTTACCTTGGCCAACTTCACCTCGGCTCACACTTCGTCGATCATCATTTTTCTGTGCTTCTTTTCCTTTTCCTGCACGCATCGGGTCGTACGGGACGATCTGTTTGTTCCGTCTAGCCGAGGTTACTACCTCTTCTCTCCTTGGACCACCATGAGGGGACGATGCGGCTCCAGCGGATTTCTCCGGGTTACCCATCACCGAATGGATGATTTTGGAAGCTCCAGCTCTCTCCAGGTTAGCTCTGAGTAGCTCTTCGTTCTGTCTGTTCGTGATCCGAACTAACTCGTTAACCCTATCTTGTTGTCTTTGACAGGCCTCACCCGTCAGACCCTCTAACTCGGATGTAGCCGCATCCGCTGCTCTGAGGTTCTTCGCCGGGTACTATACTTCGGCAGCCCCATGGACAAACAGTTTTCCGATTCCTCGGCTCCATTATCACCTTCTCTGTTCATCTCACTCATGAGATTTCTCCCTTTTACTTTTACCGTATCAACTTTGTTTGCTTTTGCATACTCACGCAGCGTCATGTTCAATGACTGCTGAGCCGCGGCTATTTTCTTTGCGCCCTCTAGTATCTTTTGCCTAGTTTCCTCCAGCTCGGCCTGCGCCCGAGTCAGATCTACTGCTGCTACTACAGGGTTTGCCAAGCTATCCATCGCCTCTCTCAGCACATTTTCCAGCCTCTCTAGTGGAGGACCTCTAGCTTTCCTTGGTGCCTTAGGCGTTACCTACGGATCTGGCACCGGATCCTTGTTTGCACCCGCACCAGGCGCGGTCATCATCACCTCTGCATGGTCCGGGGAGTGAACGATACGCGCCCCGTGAGCCAAAGTGAGGGGTGGTTCCCCTGCTTCGACGGCGCGGCGCGGATGAGCAAATGTTATGTCCACAACAACGTAGACCTTGTGCGCGCGGAGCTTGACGAAGAGGCCGTTGCGTGGAAGTGGGCGCGTGCCGAAGCAGCCTGCGTTGTCGCTGACGAAGTCCAGCGCTCCAAAGCACCGAACGAGCCCGGAGACGATGCGTTCGCCGGTGGCGATGAAGTTTCCCGTCCGGACCTTGACCACTGCTAGCGCCGCTATCCCCATGGTGGGCGCCAACTATCGTGGTGGTGTCACGACAGATGCTATGGATAGGCTAAAGGTGGGGACTAATACACGCTAGGGGAATCCAGGGAGGGATAGTGAAGTGATTCTCCACACAGAAGTTTGTATTGCTTTCCTTTCAAGATTACAAGTGCTCCTAGAGCTGTATTGGCGAGAGGAGGAAGAAGGAGCTCTCTTACTCTCACCCTCAGTTCACACCTAAAACCTTAGCCAAATCAGAAATAGAAGAAAACTCAACCCCCTCTACTGAACCCCTAGCCCCCCTTATATAGAGGTGGCTTGGTCTCTGCCTAGGGCATACGTGGAGGCATATTCCTAAGAATATGCCTCCTCTCAAAGTGGAAAGCCGACCGGGGTGCTTTTCCACTGCGTCACACATGCTTTAGCTACATGAGCCTCTGCGGCGCCCGCGTCAGCCGACATGGGCGTCGTCACACTTGTCGGCCATGACCCGGTGGTCCTGCCCTTTCCTGCTTCGCTCATGCAGTGCGTATCGGGCCTTCTTTTTGACCAGCGAGATTCCTTCCTTCTCCCAGAAGCTAAATGGGACCCAGATCATAGTAGATCCGACCATACATGTTCCTGCATACAAGTTAGACAAGCACTTCCGACTTACTCCTTAAGTCGGCTGAGATAATGTTAGGCGACCCCCCCTGGTCTGGGTTACTCCATGATCCGGCCTGCCTTGAGGTGACCCGGCCAGCATCCGCTTTGACCTTGCCGAACCTCGGATAACTCGACCTTTATACCCTGGAGTGACCCTACCCGGGGGTATCCCCCCAACAGTTATTTTCACAAATCACATATGGATCAACAAATGTCATTGCATATGTGTTCTTTTCACAAACCATATATGGATCCACCAATGTGATTGCATGTGTGTTCTTTCCATGAACCACATATGGATCCACCAATGTCATTGCATGCGTGTTCTTTCCACTAACCACACATGGATCCACTAGAGTCATTGCATGTTGTTCTTTTCACAAACCACATATGGATCAACCAATGTCATTGCATGTGTGTTCCTATCATGAACCACATATGGATCCACCAGTGTTCATTGCATGTGTGTTCTCTCCATAAACCACATATGGATCCACTAGAGTCATTGCATGTGTGTTCTTTTCACAAACCACATATGGATCCACCAATGTCATTGCACGAGTGTTCTTTCCACAAACCACACATGGATTAACCAATGGCATTGCATGTGCATTATTGTCACAAACCACATATGGATCAACCAATTTCATTGCATGTGTGTTCCTGTCATGAACCACATATGGATCCACCAGTGTTCATTGCATGTGTGTTCTTTCCACAAACCACATATGTATCCACTAGAGTCATTGCATGTGTGTTATTTTCACAAACCACACATGGATCCACTAGAGTCATTGCATGTGTGTTATTTTCACAAACCACATATGGACCCACCAGAGTCATTGCATGTGTGTTCTTTTCCACAAACCACATATGTATCCACTAGAGTAATTGTATGTGTGTTATTGTCACAAACCACATATGGATCAACCAATATCATTGCATGTGTGTTCTTTCCACAAACCACATATGGATCCACTAGAGTCATTGCATGTGTGTTCTTTTCACAAACCACATATGGATCCACCAATGTCATTGCATGTGTGTTCTTTCCACAAACCACACATGGATCAACCAATGTCATTGCATGTGTGTTCTTTTCACAAACCACACATGGATCCACTAGAGTCATTGCGTGTGTGTTCCTTTCACAAACCGCACATGGATTAACTAATGACATTACATTTGTGTTCTTTTAACAACCCACATATGGATCAACCAGTGTCATTGCATGTGTGTTCTTTCCACAAACCACATATGGATCAACCAATGGCATTGCATGTGTGTTATTGTCACAAACCACATATGGATCAGCCAATGTCATTGCATGTGTGTTCTTTCCACAAACCACATATGGATCCACTAGAGTCATTGCATGTGTGTTCTTTTCACAAACCACATATGGATCCACCAATGTCATTGCATGTGTGTTCTTTCCATGAACCACATATGGATCCACCAATGTCATTGTATGTGTGTTCTTCCACTAACCACACATGGATCCACTAGAGTCATTGCATGTGTGTTCTTTTCACAAACCACATATGGACCCACTAGAGTCATTGCATGTGTGTTCTTTTCCACAAACCACATATGTATCCACTAGAGTAATTGCATGTGTGTTATTGTCACAAACCACATATGGATCAACCAATGTCATTGCATGTGTGTTCTTTCCACAAACCACATATGGATCCACTAGAGTCATTGCATGTGTGTTCTTTTCACAAACCACATATGGATCCACCAATGTCATTGCATGTGTGTTCTTTCCATGAACCACATATGGATCCACCAATGTCATTGTATGTGTGTTCTTCCACTAACCACACATGGATCCACTAGAGTCATTGCATGTGTGTTCTTTTCACAAACCACATATGGACCCACTAGAGTCATTGCATGTGTGTTCTTTTCCACAAACCACATATGTATCCACTAGAGTAATTGCATGTGTGTTATTGTCACAAACCACATATGGATCAACCAATGTCATTGCATGTGTGTTCTTTCCACAAACCACATATGGATCAACCAATGGCATTGCATGTGTGTTCTTTCTACAAACCTCATATGGATCCACTAGAGTCATTGCATGTGTGTTCTTTTCACAAACCACATATGGACCCACTTGAGTCTCTTGCCACAAACCAACACTAGAGTCATTGCATGTGTGTTCTTTTCACAAACCACACATGGATCCACCAGAGTCATTGCATGTGTGGTCTTTTCACAAACCACACATGGATCCTCCAGAGTCATTACATGTGTGTTCTTTCCACTAACCACACATGGATCCACCAGAGTGATTGCATATGTGTTATTTTCACGAACCACATATGGATCAACAAACGTCATTACATGTGTGTTCTTTTCACAAACCATATATGGATCCACCAATCTCATTGCATGTGCGTTCTTTCCATGAACCACATATGGATCCACCAATGTCATTGCATGTGTGTTCTTTCCACTAACCACACATGGATCCACTAGAGTCATTGTAGGTGTGTTGTTTTCACAAACCACATATGGATCAACCAATGTCATTGCATGTGTGTTCCTATCATGAACAACATATGGATCCACCAGTGTTCATTGCATGTGTGTTCTTTCCACAAACCACATATGGATCCACTAGAGTCATTGCATGTGTGTTCTTTTCACAAACCACATATGGATCCACCAATGTCATTGCACGTGTGTTCTTTCCACAAACTACACATGGATCCACCAATGTCATTGCATGTGTGTTCTTTCCACTAACCACACATTGATCCACTAGAGTCATTGCATGTGTGTTATTTTCACAAACCACATATGGACCCACCAGAGTCGTTGCACGTGTGTTCTTTTCCACAAACCACATATGTATCCACTAGGATAATTGCATGTGTGTTACTGTCACAAACCACATATGGATCAACCAATGTCATTGGATGTGTGTTCTTTCCACAAACCACACATGGATCAACCAATGTCATTGCATGTGTGTTATTTTCACAAACCACATATGGACCCACCAGACTCATTGCATGTGTGTTCTTTTCCACAAAACACATATGTATCCACTAGAGTAATTGTATGTGCGTTATTGTCACAAACCACATATGGATCAACCAATGTCATTGCATGTGTGTTCTTTCCACAAACCACATATGGATCAACCAATGTCATTCCATGTGTGTTCTTTTCACAAACCACGCATGAATCAACCAATGGCATTGCATGTGTGTTCTTTCCACAAACCACGCATGGATCAACCAATGTCATTGCATGTGTGTTCTTTTCACAAACCACACATGGATCCACTAGAGTCATTGCGTATTTGTTCTTTTCACAAACCAATGGCATTGCATGTGTGTTATTTTCACAAACCACATATGGATCAACAAATGTCATTGCATGTGTGTTCTTTTCACAAACCATATATGGATCCACCAATGTCATTGCATCTGTGTTCTTTCCATGAACGACATATGGATCCACCAATGTCATTGCATGTGTGTTCTTTCCAGTAACCACACGTGGATCGACTAGAGTCATTGCATGTGTGTTCTTTTCACAAACCACATATGGACCCACCAGAGTCATTGCATGTGTGTTCTTTTCAAGAAACCACATATATATCCACTAGAGTAATTGCATGTGTGTTCTTTTCATAAACCACATATGGATCCACCAATGTCATTGCATGTGTGTTCTTTCCACAAACCACACATGGATTAACCAATGGCATTGCATATGCGTTATTGTCACAAACCACATATGGATCAACCAATGTCATTGCATGTGTGTTCCTATCATGAACCACATATGGATCCACCAGTGTTCATTGCATGTGTGTTCTTTCCACAAACCACATATGGATCCACCAGTGTTCATTGCATGTGTGTTCTCTCCACAAACCACATATGGATCCACTAGAGTCATTGCATGTGTTTTTTTTTCATAAACCACATATGGATCCACCAATGTCATTGCATGTGTGTTCTTCCGACAAACCACACATGGATTAACCAATGGCATTGCATATGCGTTATTGTCACAAACCACATATTGATCAACCAATGTCATTGCATGTGTGTTCCTATCATGAACCACATATGGATCCACCAGTGTTCATTGCCTGTGTGTTCTTTCCACAAACCACATACGTATCCACTAGAGTCATTGTATGTGTGTTCTTTTCACAAACCACACATGGATCTACCAGAGTCATTGCATCTGTGTTCTTTCCACAAACCACACATGGATCCACCAGAGTAATTGCATGTGTGTTCTTTTCACAAACCACATATGGATCAACAAATGCCATTGCATGTGTGTTCTTTTCACAAACCACATATGGATCCACCAATGTCATTGCATGTGTGTTCTTTCCACGAACCACATATGGATCCACCAATGTCAATGCGTGTGTGTTCTTTCCATTAACCACACATGGATCCACTAGAGTCATTGCATGTGTGTTCTTTTCACAAACCACATACGGACCCACCAGAGTCATTGCATGTGTGTTCTTTTCAAGAAACCACATATATATCCACTAGAGTAATTGCATGTGTGTTATTGTCACAAACCACATATGGATCAACCAATGTCATTGCATGTGTGTTCTTTTGCACAAACCACATATGGATCAACCAATGTCATTACATGTGTCTTCTTTCTACAAACCACATATGGATCCACTAGAGTTATTGCATGTGTGTTCTTTTTACAAACCACATATGGATCCACCAATGTTATTGCATGTGTGTTCTTTCCACAAACCACAAATGGATTAACCAATGGCATTGCATGTGTGTTATTGTCACAAACCACGTATGGATCAACCAATGTCATTGCATGTGTGTTCCTGTCATGAACCACATATGGATCCACCAGTGTTCATTGCATGTGTGTTCTTTCCACAAACCACATATGTATCCACTAGAGTCATTGCATGTGTGTTCTTTTCACAAACCACACATGGATCCACTAGAGTCATTGCATGTGTCTTCTTTTCACAAACCACGCATGGATCCACCAGATTCATTGCATGTGTGTTCTTTCCACAAACCCCACATGGATCCACTAGAGAAATTGCATGTGTGTTATTTTCACAAACCACATATGGATCAACAAATTTCATTGCATGTGTGTTCTTTTCACAAACCATATATGGATCCACCAATGTCATTGCATGTGTGTTCTTTCCATGAACCACATATGGATCCACCAATGTCATTGCATGTGTGTTCTTTCCACTAACCACACGTGGATCCACTAGAGTCATTGCATGTGTGTTCTTTTCACAAACCACACATGGATCCACCAGATTCATTGCATGTGTGTTCTTTCCACAAACCCCACATGGATCCACATGAGTCATTGCATGTGTGTTATTTTCACAAACCACATATGGATCAACAATGGTCATTTCATGTGTGTTCTTTTCAAAAACCACATATGGATCCACCAATGGCATTGCATGTGTGTTCTTTCCATGAACCACATATGGATCAACCAATGTCATTGCGTGTGTGTTCTTTCCACTAACCACACATGGATTCACTAGAGTCATTGCATGTGTGTTCTTTTCACAAACCACACATGGATCCACCAGAGTCATTGCATGTGTGTTCTTTCCACAAACCACACATGGATCCACCAGAGTAATTGCATGTGTGTTCTTTTCACAAACCACATATGGATCAACAATGGTCATTGCATGTGTGTTCTTTTCAAAAACCACATATGGATCCACCAATGGCATTGCATGTGTGTTCTTTCCATGAACCACATATGGATCCACCAATGTCATTGCGTGTGTGTTCTTTCCACTAACCACACATGGATCCACTAGAGTCATTGCATGTGTGTTCTTTTCACAAACCACATATGGACCCACTCGAGTCATTGCATGTGTGTTCTTTTCCACAAACCACATATGTATCCACTAGAGTAATTGCATGTGTGTTATTGTCACAAACCACATATGGATCAACCAATGTCATTGCATGTGTGTTCTTTCCACAAACCACATATGGATCAACCAATGTCATTGCATGTGTGTTCTTTCTACAAACCACATATGGATCCACTAGAGTTATTGCATGTGTGTTCTTTTCACAAACCACATATGGATTAACCAATGTCATTGCATGTGTGTTCCTGTCATGAACCACACATGGATACATCAGAGTCATTTCATGTGTGTTCTTTTCACAAACCACACATGGATTAACCAATGGCATTGCATGTGTGTTCTTTTAACAACCCACATATGGATCAAGCAGTGTCATTGCAGGTGTGTTACTGTCATGAACCACATATGGATCCACCAGTGTTCATTGCATGTGTGTTCCTTCCACTAATCACATATGTATCCACTAGAGTCATTGCATTTGTGTTCTTTTCACAAACCACACATGGATCAACCAATGAAATTGCATGCGTGTTATTGTCACAACACACATATGGATCAACCAATGTCATTGCATGTGTGTTCTTTCCACAAAACACATATGGATCCACCAGAGTCATTGCATGTGTATTCTTTCCACAAATCACACATGAATCCACCAGAGTGATTGCATGTGTGTTATTTTCACAAACCACATATGGATCAACAAATGTCATTGCATATGTGTTCTTTTCACAAACCATATATGGATCCACTAATGTGATTGCATGTGTGTTCTTTCCATGAACCACATATGGATCCACCAATGTCATTGCATGCGTGTTCTTTCCACTAACCACACATGGATCCACTAGAGTCATTGCATGTGTGTTCTTTTCACAAACCACATATGGATCAACCAATGTCATTGCATGTGTGTTCCTGTCATGAACCACATATGGATCCACCAGTGTTCATTGCATGTGTGTTCTCTTCACAAACCACATATGGATCCACTAGAGTCATTGCATGTGTGTTCTTTTCATAAACCACATATGGATCCACCAATGTCATTGCATGTGTGTTCTTTCCACAAACCACACATGGATTAACCAATGGCATTGCATATGCGTTATTGTCACAAACCACATATGGATCAACCAATGTCATTGCATGTGTGTTCCTATCATGAACCACATATGGATCCACCAGTGTTCATTGCATGTGTGTTCTTTCCACAAACCACATATGGATCCACCAGAGTAATTGCATGTGTGTTCTTTTCACAAACCACATATGGATCCACTAGAGTCATTGCATGTGTGTTCTTTTCATAAACCACAAATGGATCCACCAATGTCATTGCATGTGTGTTCTTTCTACAAACCACATATGGATCCACCAATGTCATTGCGTGTGTGTTCTTTCCACTAACCACACATGGATCCACTAGAGTCATTGCTTGTGTGTTCTTTTCACAAACGACATATGGACCCACTCGAGTCATTGCATGTGTGTTCTTTTCCACAAACCACATATGTATCCACTAGAGTAATTGCATGTGTGTTATTGTCACAAACCACATATGGATCAACCAATGTCATTGCATGTGTGTTCTTTCCACAAACCACATATGGATCAACCAATGTCATTGCATGTGTGTTCTTTCTACAAACCACATATGGATCCACTAGAGTTATTGCATGTGTGTTCTTTTCACAAACCACATATGGATCAACCAATGTCATTGCATGTGTATTCCTGTCATGAACCACACATGGATACATCAGAGTCATTTCATGTGTGTTCTTTTCACAAACCACACATGGATTAACCAATGGCATTGCATGTGTGTTCTTTTAACAACCCACATATGGATCAAGCAGTGTCATTGCAGGTGTGTTACTGTCATGAACCACATATGGATCCACCAGTGTTCATTGCATGTGTGTTCCTTCCACTAATCACATATGTATCCACTAGAGTCATTGCATTTGTGTTATTTTCACAAACCACACATGGATCAACCAATGAAATTGCATGCGTGTTATTGTCACAACACACATATGGATCAACCAATGTCATTGCATGTGTGTTCTTTCCACAAAACACATATGGATCCACCAGAGTCATTGCATGTGTATTCTTTCCACAAACCACACATGAATCCACCAGAGTGATTGCATGTGTGTTATTTTCACAAACCACATATGGATCAACAAATGTCATTGCATATGTGTTCTTTTCACAAACCATATATGGATCCACCAATGTGATTGCATGTGTGTTCTTTCCATGAACCACATATGGATCCACCAATGTCATTGCATGCGTGTTCTTTCCACTAACCACACATGGATCCACTAGAGTCATTGCATGTGTGTTCTTTTCACAAACCACATATGGATCAACCAATGTCATTGCATGTGTGTTCCTGTCATGAACCACATATGGATCCACCAGTGTTCATTGCATGTGTGTTCTCTCCACAAACCACATATGGATCCACTAGAGTCATTGCATGTGTGTTCTTTTCATAAACCAAATATGGATCCACCAATGTCATTGCATGTGTGTTCTTTCCACAAACCACACATGGATTAACCAATGGCATTGCATATGCGTTATTGTCACAAACCACATATGGATCAACCAATGTCATTGCATGTGTGTTCCTATCATGAACCACATATGGATCCACCAGTGTTCATTGCATGTGTGTTCTTTCCACAAACCACATATGGATCCAACAGTGTTCATTGCATGTGTGTTCTCTCCACAAACCACATATGGATCCACTAGAGTCATTGCATGTGTGTTCTTTTCATAAACCACAAATGGATCCACCAATGTCATTGCATGTGTGTTCTTTCTACAAACCACATATGGATCCACCAATGTCATTGCGTGTGTGTTCTTTCCACTAACCACACATGGATCCACTAGAGTCATTGCTTGTGTGTTCTTTTCACAAACCACATATGGACCCACTAGAGTCATAGCATGTGTGTTCTTTTCCACAAACCACATATGTATCCACTAGAGTAATTGCATGTGTGTTATTGTCACAAACCACATATGGATCAACCAATGTCATTGCATGTGTGTTCTTTCCACAAACCACATATGGATCAACCAATGTCATTGCATGTGTGTTCTTTCTACAAACCACATATGGATCCACTAGAGTTATTGCATGTGTGTTCTTTTCACAAACCACATATGGATCAACCAATGTCATTGCATGTGTGTTCCTGTCATGAACCACACATGGATACATCAGAGTCATTTCATGTGTGTTCTTTTCACAAACCACACATGGATTAACCAATGGCATTGCATGTGTGTTCTTTTAACAACCCACATATGGATCAAGCAGTGTCATTGCAGGTGTGTTACTGTCATGAACCACATATGGATCCACCAGTGTTCATTGCATGTGTGTTCCTTCCACTAATCACATATGTATCCACTAGAGTCATTGCATTTGTGTTCTTTTCACAAACCACACATGGATCAACCAATGAAATTGCATGCGTGTTATTGTCACAACACACATATGGATCAACCAATGTCATTGCATGTGTGTTCTTTCCACAAAACACATATGGATCCACCAGAGTCATTGCATGTGTATTCTTTCCACAAACCACACATGAATCCACCAGAGTGATTGCATGTGTGTTATTTTCACAAACCACATATGGATCAACAAATGTCATTGCATATGTGTTCTTTTCACAAACCTTATATGGATCCACCAATGTGATTGCATGTGTGTTCTTTCCATGAACCACATATGGATCCACCAATGTCATTGCATGCGTGTTCTTTCCACTAACCACACATGGATCCACTAGAGTCATTGCATGTGTGTTCTTTTCACAAACCACATATGGATCAACCAATGTCATTGCATGTGTGTTCCTGTCATGAACCACATATGGATCCACCAGTGTTCATTGCATGTGTGTTCTCTCCACAAACCACATATGGATCCACTAGAGTCATTGCATGTGTGTTATTTTCATAAACCACATATGGATCCACCAATGTCATTGCATGTGTGTTCTTTCCACAAACCACACATGGATTAACCAATGGCATTGCATATGCGTTATTGTCACAAACCACATATGGATCAACCAATGTCATTGCATGTGTGTTCCTATCATGAACCACATATGGATCCACCAGTGTTCATTGCCTGTGTGTTCTTTCCACAAACCACATACGTATCCACTAGAGTCATTGCATGTGTGTTCTTTTCACAAACCACACATGGATCCACTAGAGTCATTGCATGTGTGTTATTTTCACAAACCACATATGGACACATCAGAGTCATTGCATGTGTGTTCTTTTTCACAAACCACATATGGATTAACCAATGGCATTGCATATGCGTTATTGTCACAAACCACATATGGATCAACCAATGTCATTGCATGTGTGTTCCTATCATGAACCACATATGGATCCACCAGTGTTCATTGCCTGTGTGTTCTTTCCACAAACCACATACGTATCCACTAGAGTCATTGCATGTGTGTTCTTTTCACAAACCACACATGGATCTACCAGAGTCATTGCATCTGTGTTCTTTCCACAAACCACACATGGATCCACTAGAGTAATTGCATGTGTGCTCTTTTCACAAACCACATATGGATCAACAAATGCCATTGCATGTGTTGTCTTTTCACAAACCACATATGGATCCACCAATGTCATTGCATGTGTGTTCTTTCCACGAACCACATATGGATCCACCAATGTCATTGCGTGTGTGTTCTTTCCATTAACCACACATGGATCCACTAGAGTCATTGCATGTGTGTTCTTTTCACAAACCACATATGGACCCACCAGAGTCATTGCATGTGTGTTCTTTTCAAGAAACCACATATATATCCACTAGAGTAATTGCATGTGTGTTATTGTCACAAACCACATATGGATCAACCAATGTCATTGCATGTGTGTTCTTTTGCACAAACCACATATGGATCAACCAATGTCATTACATGTTTCTTCTTTCTACAAACCACATATGGATCCACTAGAGTTATTGCATGTGTGTTCTTTTTACAAACCACATATGGATCCACCAATGTTATTGCATGTGTGTTCTTTCCACAAACCACACATGTATTAACCAATGGCATTGCATGTGTGTTATTGTCACAAACCACGTATGGATCAACCAATGTCATTGCATGTGTGTTCCTGTCATGAATCACATATGGATCCACCAGTGTTTATTGCATGTGTGTTCTTTCCACAAACCACATATGTATCCACTAGAGTCATTGCATGTGTGTTCTTTTCACAAACCACACATGGATCCACTAGAGTCATTGCATGTGTGTTCTTTTCACAAACCACGCATGGATCCACCAGATTCATTGCATGTGTGTTCTTTCCACAAACCCCACATGGATCCACCAGAGTCATTGCATGTGTGTTATTTTCACAAACCACATATGGATCAACAAATGTCATTGCATGTGTGTTCTTTTCACAAACCATATATGGATCCACCAGTGTCATTGCATGTGTGTTCTTTCCATGAACCACATATGGATCCACCAATGTCAATGCATGTGTGTTCTTTCCACTAACCACACGTGGATCCACTAGAGTCATTGCATGTGTGTTCTTTTCACAAACCACACATGGATCCACCAGATTCATTGCATGTGTGTTCTTTCCACAAACCCCACATGGATCCACCAGAGTCATTGCATGTGTGTTATTTTCACAAACCACATATGGATCAACAATGGTCATTTCATGTGTGTTCTTTTCAAAAACCACATATGGATCCACCAATGGCATTGCATGTGTGTTCTTTCCATGAACCACATATGGATCCACCAATGTCATTGCGTGTGTGTTCTTTCCACTAACCACACATGGATTCACTAGAGTCATTGCATGTGTGTTCTTTTCACAAACCACACATGGATCCACCACAGTCATTGCATGTGTGTTCTTTCCACAAACCACACATGGATCCACCGGAGTAATTGCATGTGTGTTCTTTTCACAAACCACATATGGATCAACAATGGTCATTGCATGTGTGTTCTTTTCAAAAACCACATATGGATCCACCAATGGCATTGCATGTGTGTTCTTTCCATGAACCACATATGGATCCACCAATGTCATTGCGTGTGTGTTCTTTCCACTAACAACACATGGATCCACTAGAGTCATTGCATGTGTGTTCTTTTCAAAAACCACATATGGACCCACTAGAGTCATTGCATGTGTGTTCTTTTCCACAAACCACATATGTATCCACTAGAGTAATTGCATGTGTGTTATTGTCACAAACCACATATGGATCAACCAATGTCATTGCATGTGTGTTCTTTCCACAAACCACATATGGATCAACCAATGTCATTGCATGTGTGTTCTTTCTACAAACCACATATGGATCCACTAGAGTTATTGCATGTGTGTTCTTTTCACAAACCACATATGGATCAACCAATGTCATTGCATGTGTGTTCCTGTCATGAACCACACATGGATACATCAGAGTCATTTCATGTGTGTTCTTTTCACAAACCACACATGGATTAACCAATGGCATTGCATGTGTGTTCTTTTAACAACCCACATATGGATCAAGCAGTGTCATTGCAGGTGTGTTACTGTCATGAACCACATATGAATCCACCAGTGTTCATTGCATGTGTGTTCCTTCCACTAATCACATATGTATCCACTAGAGTCATTGCATTTGTGTTCTTTTCACAAACCACACATGGATCAACCAATGGAATTGCATGCGTGTTCTTGTCACAACACACATATGGATCGACCAATGTCATTGCATGTGTGTTCTTTCCACAAACCACATATGGATCCACCAGAGTCATTGCTTGTGTATTCTTTCCACAAACCACTCATGAATCCACCAGAGTGATTGCATGTGTGTTATTTTCACAAACCACATATGGATCAACAAATGTCATTGCATATGTGTTCTTTTCACAAACCATATATGGATCCACCAATGTGATTGCATTTGTGTTCTTTCCATGAACCACATATGGATCCACCAATGTCATTGCATGCGTGTTCTTTCCACTAACCACACATGGATCCACTAGAGTCATTGCATGTTGTTCTTTTCACAAACCACATATGGATCAACCAATGTCATTGCATGTGTGTTCCTGTCATGAACCACATATGGATCCACTAGTGTTCATTGCCTGTGTGTTCTTTCCACAAACCACATACGTATCCACTAGAGTCATTGCATGTGTGTTCTTTTCACAAACCACACATGGATCCACTAGAGTCATTGCATGTGTGTTATTTTCACAAACCACATATGGACACATCAGAGTCATTGCATGTGTGTTCTTTTTCACAAACCACATATGTATCCACTAGAGTAATTGTATGTGTGTTATTGTCACAAACCACACATGGATCAACCAATGTCATTGCATGTGTGTTCTTTCCACAAACCACATATGGATCAACCAATGTCATTGCATGTGTGTTCTTTCTACAAACCACATATGGATGCACTAGAGTTATTGCATGTGTGTTCTTTTCATGAACCACATATGGATCCACCAATTTCATTGCATGTGTGTTCTTTCCACTAAGCACACATGGATCCACTAGAGTCATTGCATGTGTGTTCTTTTCACAAACCACATATGGACCCACCAGAGTCATTGCATGTGTGTTCTTTTCCACAAACCACATATGTATCCACTAGAGTAATTGCATGTGTGTTATTGTCACAAACCACATATGGATCAACCAATGTCATTGCATTTGTGTTCTTTCCACAAACCACATATGGATCAACCAATGTCATTGCATGTGTGTTCTTTTCACAAACCACACATGGATCCACTAGAGTCATTGCATGTGTTTTCTTTCTACAAACCACATATGTATCCACTTGAGTCATTGCATGTGTGTTATTTTCACAAACCACACATGGATCAACCAATGGCATTGCATGTGTGTTCTTTTAACAACCCACATATGGGTCAACCAGTGTCATTGCATGTGTGTTCCTGTCATGAACCACATATGGATCCACCAGTGTTCATTGCATGTGTGTTCTTTCCACTAACCACATATGTATCCACTAGAGTCATTGCATGTGTGTTCTTTTCACAAACCACATATGGATCCCCCAATGTCATTGCATGTGTGTTCTTTCCACAAACCACACATGGATTAACCAATGGCATTGCATGTGTGTTCTTTTAACAAACCACATATGGATCAACCAGTGTCATTGCATGTGTGTTCTTGTCACAAACCATATATGGTTCCACCAATGTCATTGCATTTGTGTTCTTTCCACTAAACCACGTAAGATCGCGTCTTCTAGAAGCCCCCCTGAAGAACTAGTTGTCCGATCCGATTGTCGCAGACCTTTCGATTGGGGCGTGAGGACGAATAAGATGGTTCTTCGTAAGAGCGATCCGCGAGTAGGCTGTTCTGCGACATGATTGGCCGCGCTTACATTTTCACTTATATTACTATTATTTCCACTCCCCTATAGCCTACTAGTAATATCATAGAGCTCGTGAGTGAGCATGTCTACTCTGTTGCCCCTCTCCCCTCATCCACCACACGTCGTTGTGCCCGGACGACGCCACCGGCTTTTGTGCGCCGTGCCCGGACGACATCCACCAATTCTCGGGTCGCTACCTTCATGCTAAGAAATCATTTTACAAGGTTTTGAACTTATCCTACATATTCCTTCTATTTGCCGATTTAACTGTTGATCTTTTTTCCAATTTCTCGATGAACTTCACATGTGGCAGATGCTGTAGCCCAAGAATCTGTAGATCCTCGCGTGCAACTTCGCAGCGATGTTCCCGCTCGTGTGCTCCCACCCAGGATGCTTTCGCCGTTACTCCTACCATGAGCTCCCACTCCACGAGCTCACGTGCCCGCACGACGCGTGCTCCTACATGGAGCCGGGCTGCAACTACACCGGACCGCCGGCAGAGCTCGTCGTCCACCTTGCAGAGGAGCACTTGATAGAAGTGATTAGGATCTCGTATGGGCAAGCCCAACTTCTCCAAGATCAGGTGCCGTTCACTGACCCGACACGCCGCCGACTAATTTTACAGGGGGCGGCTCTGTTTTCGTCCTGACCATCACCGCCGGTGTTCCGGGAACCAGAGCTGGGCCCACCTTCGTGTGTGTGGTATGCGTCAGGTCGGTCTCGTGCGCCTGGCCCGTATACACGGTGCACATGTGGGCGAACGCCCAGCCGCCGTCGTCCGATAGCATTCTTGTGCTAGCCGAGGCGCCGAGCTGCCCGACACTGCGGGAGGTGGAGTATGTGGACCTAAGGTCGATCCTATGTGTGCCATCTTAGTACCTTGTAAGTGCTAGACCGAACAGGCAGATGCATTTCTACATTTGTATCAAGAAGACCGACAGGGAAATGTAGTACTTATGCTGTCGTTACTTTTAGACTTAAGCGATGCTTCTCAGGTGCGTAGAGCATACGTGTTGTGCGAATGTACCCCAGTTGTAGTTTTTTAGTACTCCTTAATAATTCGACGAGTTATTGGTCCAATCAGCTTGCTGTTGTCACATTGCAAAGTCCGCTTGCTCTGGACAGACTGGCAATACCGTGTGCTCCCGCCCCCGCATGTCAGTGTCACGTGTTCTGTGGACCCACCTGCTAGTGTCATGCCCCCTTCTCTTCCTTTCCCTCGAAGCCACTGTCCCAACTTCTCTTGCATCCTGCCACTCCCGTGTGATGGTTGTAATCTAATTTTCGTTGGATTGTTTACATGTAATCTACGATGATAATGCAACATGCAAATGGCACAGACACAATTTCTAAAGTGGAAGCACTCACACGCTGCTATTGCACATATTTCTCAATATAGTTCGACAAACCCATTACAATAATTGTACTCGCACTAAACACAACCGAAATTGAAACCATCCTAAACAACATCTAAACCCACATCACAGCATTGTCGTCGGAGTCCACCTCGATTGGTGACACCGCCGTGCCCTTCCCAGCGACATCCACTCCCGCCTGTGGCTTGCCCTTTGCCAAGGAGGCAACAATGGCGTTCTGCACAGCTTCATCCCCGTCGTCCTCCACATCAGAATCGACAATGACGAAAGTGACGGGGTTGGCGTGGACCAAGCGCCATCGCGCCTGGCGGCTCCTGCTCGAGCTCGACGCCGCATCATTCCTTCTATAGGTAGGAGGGGCTGAGCTCGGAGACATAGCATCGTCGCTCCTCTCAAGAAACCATGGCCATTTGATACTGCGATAGTAGGATCTTGGGGTGGATCTGCCGCGGCGAGCCCTGTCGGAAGCGGTGGAGCGGAAGGATCTGCCGGCGCGAGCCATGACAAGTTCCTAGGAGGGAGTAAGATTGTGGGCCAGGCGTGTCTGGTTCCTGAGCAAGGCCTCCCAGTGATATGTATGTGGGCAAGGTGCCAAAAAATTTCGTCCAATGCGCGCGAGAGGGCCTTTGAACCACGAAGGCGCGAGGTTTGGTTGACAAGTCCACACACTAGGTCCCCCACCTGTCAGCCGAATGTGGACGGTAGGATTCTGCCCGAGTTATTAAGTGGGGATAAATCACGCTTCACCACTACCCTGACATCCAAAGGCTCCTCTTTCCTCTGCCCTCGCTCCCCTCGCTCATGGCTCGCAGCTCATGCAGTTCGTCTCGGGCAGAATCAGGGTCGGCTCAACACCGTCAGGAGGGTGCCCCCATCAGGTACCGGAGGGCGCCCTACGATTACTACACCGATATGTTGTGTTTGTGCGGTGAGAAGATGCCGAGATGGATTTCGTGGACCGACAAAAATACTGCAGGAAAATTCAGCAACTGCATCATCAGAGCGGTAAGTTCCTACTGTAGGTACAATGGTAACCTGGATCCGGAAAACGTAATATAATTCTTTTTTTGTTTCCTTCGATCTACTTTGCAAGAAGGGAGGGGCACTGGCTGTGACAAGTTTGTGTGGATCGAAAAGCCACTGACAGGTTTTCACAAAGAGCTTGTTCAGGATCTGCGTGATGCTGTGTGGGACAAGAAAGAGGATACTCGTGCGATGGAGCGAGAGATCCGGGAGCTTCGCCAGGTGCAGGGGAGACAAGGGCAGGGAGGTGGTGAGACAGACGGGCTCAAGATTAGGCCAGATAGTAGAAACAATTTCCTTATTATCTCGGCAGTATCTGTTGCATTTGCAGTTTATGTTGCCATGTCGTTGTCTAGCAGCTGAAATAAGTTGCTGCTTCGTGGAGCGTAGCAGCCAGCTTAGAACTTGTTTTTTAGCCCAAAAACTTATCATAAGTGTAATGTGATACGTCCATAATGTATCTATAATTTTTGATGGTTTTATGCTAATAATATGCTTTTGATACTCCTTTTTATATAAAGTTTATGATTTATTTGGACTAACCTACTAATAGTTGCAAAAGTGGACAATGTTCTTGTTTTACACTTTGATGTGTAGGAATTACCAAGAATACAAGTGGAAACCTTGTTGGAGTCAAATTAGGATTTTCCAGAAATCTGTCTCAGAACTCTTTTTGAAGATGGTCAAGTTTCGGGTCGAAGACGGTGTCAAACGGAAAACTCTTCAACAACAAAGTTGTTGGAAATTTCACGACAAATGTTCTGAACATAAAATTTAGCTGATTCCGATTCCGGACGGGACCGATAAGCCAGATTTACTATAGCCCAAGATGGAGTGACGGGAATCCGAGAAGCTATATAAAGGGAGGAAACCTAATTCATGGGAGACACCTCCACCCACGAATTTGCAGCCACCAAAGCCACGTTTTTGCTTCCCCCTTGGATCCCATCTCCATGGGGAAGGGCTCCCAAGAAGCCATGAAGGAAGGGTGCTAAGGGCGGTGCTCCCCTGTGATACCGGCGACGGGGAAGGAGTCCTCCGCGCCGCCGCCGCCTCTTCACCATCTTCACCGCCATCTCCATCACCGTTGCTGACTCCCATGATGAGGAGGGAGTAGTTCTCTCTCGAGGCTAAGGGTTCTACCGGTAGCTATGTGTTCATCTCTCTCTATGCATGATCATATTGTGATCATGAGCTTTGAAATCAAGTAGATCTACTTTGCTACTCAAGTGCTTTAATAGATCTCTGCTCTCCCCATGTGTGTGAAAGTGACAGCATGCACACCATGGAGAATATCATTTTGCGGCCTGAAAGTTGGGGTGTACAGGCAACGCGGTACCCAAGTTCCCTGAAATCAGCCGGGATGACTACAGTTGGTGTGCCAAATACTCAGAGGGTCTTTTTCGGCATGATTTCAACTTTACGTTTCAATACAAAAAATCAGGCTAACGGGCGTCAAGTTGCCCCCCTGTCAGTTCGCCGTTAAGTCGCTCCCGTCGCTTAGGCAGGGTGGCTGTCACGTAGGCTTACAGCGTTGGCACAGTGGATATGACAGCGCCCCCTACCCAGTGTATTGACGTGACAAAACAGGGCCATGTATCGGCGTTATAATTATTTTTTGTTTACTCAGAAGCTCGAACGGCCACCGCCACGCATCTCTCCTTGGACTTCCGTCCCAATCGTTAACCCCTACCATAAAAGCGCATTGACGGTTCCACCGTTCCCCTGCCTCGTAGAAACCACTCTTCTTCTTCCTGTCATCTACTATCTTCTTCTCGTCTTCTCCTTGCCGCCATGGAAGATCTACGCACTCTAGAGACAAGCTTCACTACCCATGACAACAAGAAGATAGACGTTGTCTACACCAACGAGGAGGAGACAGTGGTGCGTGTCCTGAGGATGTACGAGGGTTGGCTTGGGATAGACGAGGACAAGTTTGTGGGATTGGACCTCGAGTACACCCCGGAGCACCCATATGAAGTGAATGAAGTCGCCGTCGTTCAACTTGCCATGCGGAAACACGTCCTCGTCTACCACCTCTCCCGGTTTGTAGATCTGCTCTCTGTAGCTAACCGCTTTTAGGGTTTTCTCCTCTTGTTCTTTATCCACTTGCTCATCTTGCAACTACTGGATTTTACTTAGGACCAAATAAATTAGGGTTTGCCTATGTCTCAATCGACTGAGATTTTCTTTAGTCTCAATCACCTAAGAAAAGTGCAACCGTAGTTAAAAAAAATGTGCAACTCGTTCAGTCGACTAAGAAATAGCAAAACCGAATAAATTATGACAATACAATGTTGAGAGTCTTGATCTTGCATTTACTAAACTTTTCAAAATTATATTGAGATGATGATCTTGCATTGACAAAATATTTGTAGTTACAAATTTTGGTGATGACAAACTACATACTTTCAGGACTGACAAGAAATTTCCGGCGCTGCGCCAGTTCCTTGAAAAAAAGGGAATTGTTTTCTGCACTGTCGACACAACAACTGATTTTTCGAAATTGTATCAAGAGGAAATTATGATTCCTGTGCACAACTGGATCGATATTCAGCATCTTGTAAAGATCCTAGAGGGCAGGAAGAAGGATGGAATGGCATCACTCGCAACTAGAATCCTCGATGAGTCGTATGCCACAATGAAGGAAGATTTCTCTAAGGATAGGCACGATTTCTAAAACGAGTGGCCGTTGTCTGATATAAACCTGAAGTATGCAGCCATAGATGCTTACGTGACCTACCAGCTGTACAAGAAGATCTTTTTTTTCAACGTTACCTCGTGTTTTGCCCTATTTGCAAGAGGGAAGACGAGCTTAGGGGAGCCCTTTGTAGAAAATGCCGAATAGCTGAGTTTGAAGTTGAATATGCAAAGAAATTGGCTGCATCTGAAGCAGCTGACAGAGAGGCTGCAGAAGTAGCTGAAAGAGAGCATGCAACTGAAGAAGCAGCTGACAGAGAGGCTGCAGCTAAAGCGGCAAACAGAGAGGCGGCATCTTCTAGCAGCAATAATTAGGCATGTGATGCACCGCTAATTGTGCCACAGGACGCTGAAGATAGGAAAGCCAAGTCAGATGCCATTTGGGACAAAGCAGTTCATCGGACGTGGAGTACCTGGAATAATAGCAAGCGCATCAAGTGGTCTGATGAGGAGTGAATTAAATTTTACTTGTCACTGTTATGTTTCTGTTTCTGTTTTGTGGAACTCAGTTAGCTTGCCAAGATGTCTAGCGCAGCAAGTGATACTAGTAAAATAAATTTAACCCTCGTTGTGTTATGTTTATGTATGTGTCTTGTAGCTTGTCAAGATGGTAGCTTCTTAACTGGCAGTTTGAAACAGTGCCCTTTTCCTCTCTGCTAAACAGATATGTTTCATTTTGCCCAAATTGGTAGCAAATCTAGAGCAGATTCTCACTTCGATAATTCGTTCCCTTTTGGACCTCTTTTTGCCTCCTATCAGGTAGCAAATCTAGAGCAGCAAATCACACCAGGCAGAATACATTCATTCAGAAAACAAAACAAATGTAAATATAGCTATGTGCAGCTAAATAGGATATAGCGATAGAAAGTAGTAGGTTGCTTAACAGGGTTCGATGCATTCAGCCAAAAATAGGATGCAAGCAAAATATAGAAAATCAAAAGAAGCTGCTTAGCAGCAGCAGCCATGGCAGATGCAAATACATTCAAGGAGACATCCAACTCGTTCATTCGCCAGCGCCTCCATCTCCCTGTGGCGCCTCCGCCACTTCTTGCTGCCCAGTTTCTTGGACTTGGGGGCCTTGGGCCTGATTGGAGGCATGCGACCCTCTTTGATGGCCACCCGCTGGAGGTTTCGGAGGTGAATGCCGAGAGCATGGTGTTCAGCGATGTAGGCGTTGATGTTCGCGGGCTCAGGCTTGCCGCTTTTGTGGATGCTGGAGCCCGTGGCCTCTGCATGCTTCAGTAAGGTGTTCAAGACGGTGCCGCTGGCGGCGCGACTCGTCAAGCAGTAGATGCCCCCATTGCGAAAGGGGCAGCTGTAGTAGGGGCGTGAGGAAGCCGTCGTACTTGCCGGCCCGCAGCCTCCTCAGCACCTGACGAGCCTTGGTGTGAATGGACTCGTCATCGCTACAGACATCGCTGCCGGAAACCTATTGGAAGAAAGGGAAAATGGGGGAGTAGATGGTGTAAGAAGATCGAGCAATCGAAATGCAAACAAGCGAATCCTAATAAACCAAGATCTAGCATCCAACGATAGGAACAATGTTGGATAATTAGGCACAATTTCCATGATTAATTCAAGAATATTAAACATGACAATACCAGCTAAATTTTAAATAGATTAGCCCATTATTTCTAACAAACGGTAGAAGAACCAGGGGAGGGGAGCAAACCCTAGTTACCTCCGACCATAGGTCGTCGATGCCGGTGTCGTAGGGGTTCAGCGGAGCGATGTACTTATCTGGATCGTAGGTGCCCAAGAAGTGCGTGATCTGCTTGTGACCGTGGGCCTCTCGCCGGGGCTCCTCTTGGCCGTTGGTAGCTGACGGGGGCACGGCTCGACGGCGGCTGCCATCGATGCCTCTACTGGGGCCTAGACAGGGACAACGGCTGCTTTCAACGCATCGAGGGGGACCGGCGAGGATACGGGGGCCTCCTCACCGGCGGCCACGGAGGCGACGATGGCCACCTTATCCTCCTCGGCCATCGCTGGCACGGACGGGGTATTCTCGGGAGTTTGCGGATGCTGGTGGGACAGTGGAGAGGGTTGCGTGGGACAGTGGCGAGTGGAGTGGGTGTGCAGAGAGAGCCTCTAATGCTAAGCTGGATCGAAGCAAGGCACGTTTCGTTGCACCACCGTGCAACACGCCACAATGATCGACTGCCGTGCACGCGACAAGCGCCGCACGTTTTTCCCGGGCCATGCATGGCAGTTCTGTATTGAGCCGCATGCAAAGGGCGCACATACAATTTCTATGTACGAAGTTTGACACGGCCCTAAAATTGGCGATTGAGAGCCGCTGCGTAAAAAATGGGATATGTCTTATTAAAATCAAGTGGCAATAAATTGCAGTTGTCCATCAACGACCGTGCACTCGATGACGCATGCGTTGTGGCGTAGTAGTAGCAGTAGTAGGCTTTTCAGACTTGATTAAACATGACATGACCGCTCGACGACTTTTTCCATGGACGGCATCGTGTTCCTTCTTGTAGAAGTCTCGCTGAGGGAGACATCCGTGCTGTCTCGCGCTGTACTGTGAAGGGCACGACGTGTGCAACGATCATCGTTGGATCACACAGAATCAACGGCTGGTGCGAATGATCCGCGTGACAACTGTGATAACCAATCAGGGAGTAGCAGACAGGGTGAGCACAGATTTGTGCTTCTATGAAAGATAGAGAGAGAGAGGGAGGGGGCAAAACTGAGTAGTACCACATAAAACCAAGGGCGACACTGAGTAGTGTATAAAAATGGAAAGTGGGTGTCTTGCACAATGAAATACATCGTGGCATACATAAAATTATGCCAAGATAGATCCACAAGAGTTCATTGGATGTGGGTTCTTCTCACAAACCACATATCACCAGTGTCGTTGCATGTCTGCTCTTCTCACAGAGCACACATGGATCCACCAGTGTCATTGCATGTATGTTATTCTCACAGACCACACATGGATCCACCCAGTGTCATCGCATGTGTGTTCTTCCCATGAACCACACATGGATCCACCAGTGTCATTGCATGTTTGCTCTTTTCATGAACAACAGCTAGAGTCATTGGATGTGTGTTCTTCTCACAGACCACACATGGATCCAGTGTCATTGCATGTGTGTTCTTCCCAAAGACCACACATGGATCCACCAGTGTCATTGCATGTGTGTTCTTCTCACAAACCATACCATGAACCACAGAAGGATCCACCAGTGTCATTGCATGTCTGCTCTTTTCATGAACCACAGCTAGAGTCATTGGATGTGTGTTCTTCTCATAGACCACACATGGATCCAGTGTCATTGCATGTGTGTTCTTCCCAAAGACCACACATGGATCCACTAGTGTCATTGCATGTGTGTTCTTCTCACAAACCATATCATGAGCCACACCCAGAGTCATTGCATGTGTGTTCTTCCCATGAACCACACATGGATCCACCGGAGTCATTGTATGTGTGTTCTTCTCACAGACCACACATAGATCCACCCAGTGTCATCGCATGTGTGGGTTCTTCCCATGAACCACACATGGATACACCAGTGTCATTGCATGTCTGCATTTTTCATGAACCACAGCTAGTCATTGGATGTGTGTTCTTCTCACGGACCACATATCACTAGTGTCATTGCATGTGTGTTTTTCTCACAGACCATATCATGAACCACACCCAGTGTCATCGCATATGTGTTCTTCCCATGAACCACACATGGATCCACTAGTGTCATTGCATGTCTGCTCTTTTCATTAACCACATCTAGAGTCATTGGATGTGTGTTCTTCTCACAGACCACACATGGATCCAACAGTGTTATTGCATGTGTGTTCTTCCCAAAGACCACACAAGGATCCACCAGTGTCATTGAATGTGTGTTCTTCTCACAAACCACACATGGATCCACCGGTGTCTTTGCATGTCTGCTCTTCTCACAGACCACACATGGATCCACCGGTGTCATTGCATGTATGTTCTTCCCACAGGCCACACATGGATCCACCGGTGTCATTGCATGTATGCTCTTTTCATGAACCACAGCTAGAGTCATTGGATGTGTGTTCTTCTCATAGACCACAAATGGATCCAGTGTCATTGCATGTGTGTTCTTCCCAAAGACCACACATGGATCCACCAGTGTCATTGCATGTGTGTTCTTCTCACAAACCATATCATGAACCACACCCAGTGTCGTTGCATGTGTGTTCTTCTCACATACCACACATGGATCCACCAGTGTCATTGCATGTCTGCTCTTTTCATGAACCACAGCTAGAGTCATTGGATGTGTGTTCTTCTCACAGACCACACATGGATCCAGTGTCATCGCATGTGTGTTCTTCCCAAAGACCACACATGGATCCACCAGTGTCATTGCATGTGTGTTCTTCTCACAAACCATATCATGAACCACACCTAGTGTCGTTGCATGTGTGCTCTTCGCACAGACCACACATGGATCCACCAGTGTCATTGCATGTGTGTTCTTCTCATAGACCATATCATGAACCACACCCAATGTCATTCCATGTGTGTTCTTCCCATGAACCACACATGGATACACTAGTGTCATCGCATGTCTTCTCTTCCCACATACCACACATGGATCCACTAGTGTCGTTGCATGTGTGTTCTTCCTATCAACCACACATGGATCCACCAGTGTCATTGCATGTGTGTTCTTCTCACAAACCACACATGGATCCACCGGTGTCGTTGCATGTCTGCTCTTCTCACAGACCACACATGGATCCACCGGTGTCATTGCATGTGTGTTCTTCCCACAGACCACACATGGATCCACCTGTGTCGTTGCATGTCTTCTCTTCTCACAGACCACACATGGATCCACCAGTGTCATTGCATGTGTGTTCTTCCCATGAACCACACATGGATCCACCGGAGTCATTGCATGTGTATTCTTCTCACAAATCACACATGGATCCACCCAGTGTGATCGCATGTGTGTTCTTCCCATGAACCACACATGGATCCACCAGTGTCATTGCATGTCTGCTCTTTTCATGAACCACAGCTAGAGTCATTGGATGTGTGTTCTTCTCACAGACCACACATAGATCTAGTGTCATTGCATGCGTGTTCTTCCCAAGACCACACATGGATCCACTAGTGTAATTGTATGTGTGTTCTTCTCACAAACCATATCTTGAACCACACCCAGTGTCATTGCATGTGTGTTCTTCTCACAGGCCACACATGGATCCACCAGTGTCATTGCATGTGTGTTTTTCTCACAGACCATATCATGAACCACACCTAGAGTCATTGCATGTGTGTTCTTCCCATGAACCACACATGGATCCACCGGAGTCATTGCATGTCTGCTCTTCCCACATAACACACATGGATCCACCCAGTGTCATCGCATGTGTGTTCTTCCCATGAACCACACATGGATCCACCAGTGTCATTGCATGTCTGCTCTTTTCATGAACCATAGCCAGAGTCATTGGATGTGTGTTCTTCTCACAGACCACACATGGATCCACTAGTGTCATTGCATGTGTGTTCTTCCCAAAGTCCACACATGGATCCAGCAGTGTCATTGCATGTGTGTTCTTCTCACAAACCATATCATGGATCCACCAGTGTCGTTGCATGTCTGCTCTTCTCACAGAGCACACATGGATCCACCAGTGTCATTGCATGTGTGTTATTCTCACACACCATATCGTGAACCACACCCAGAGTCATTGCATGTGTGTTCTTCCCATGAACCACACATGGATCCACCAGTGTCATTGCTTGTGTGTTTTTCCCACAGACCACACAAGGATCCACCCAGTGTCATCGCATATGTGTTCTTCCCATGAACCACACATGGATCCACTAGTGTCATTGCATGTCTGCTCTTTTCATTAACCACATCTAGAGTCATTGGATGTGTGTTCTTCTCACAGACCACACATGGATCCACCAGTGTTATTGCATGTGTGTTCTTCCCAAAGACCACACATGGATCTACCAGTGTCATTGCATGTGTGTTCTTCTCACAAACCATATCATGGATACACCGGTGTCGTTGCATGTGTGGTCTTCTCACAGACCACACATGGATCCACCAGTGTCATTGCATGTGTGTTTTTCTCACATACCATATCATGAACCACACCCAGTGTCATTGCATGTGTGTTCTTCCCATGAACCACACATGGATACACTAGTGTCATCGCATGTCTTCTCTTCCCACATACCACACATGGATCCACCCGTGTCATTGCATGTGGGTTCTTCCCATGAACCACACATGGATCCACTAGTGTCATTGCATGTCTGCTCTTTTCATGAACCACAGCTAGAGTCATTGGATGTGTGTTCTTCTCACAAACCACACATGGATCCACCAGTGTCATTGCATGTGTGTTCTTCTCACAAACCACACATGGATCCACCGGTGTCGTTGCATGTCTGCTCTTCTCACAGACCACAGATGGATCCACCGGTGTCATTGCATGTATGTTCTTCCCACAGACCACACATGGATCCACCGGTGTCGTTGCATGTCTGCTCTTCTCATAGACCATACATGGATCCACCAGTGTCATTGCATGTGTGTTCTTCCCATGAACCACACATGGATCCACCAGTGTCATCGCATGTCCGCTCTTCCCACATACCACACATGGATCCACCAGTGTCATTGCATGTGTGTTCTTCCCATGAACCACACATGGATCCACTAGTGTCATTGCATGTCTGCTCTTTTCATGAACCATAGCTAGAGTCATTGGATGTGTATTCTTCTCATAGACCACACATGGATCCAGTGTCATTGCATGTGTGTTCTTCCCAAAGACCACACATGGATCCACCAGTGTCATTGCATGTGTGTTCTTCTCACAAACCATATCATGAACCACACCTAGTGTCATTGCATGTGTGTTCTTCTCACAGACCACACATGGATCCACCAGTGTCATTGTATGTCTGCTCTTTTCATGAACCACAACTAAAGTCATTGGATGTGTTTTCTTCTCACAGACCACACATGGATCCAGTGTCATTGCATGTGTGTTCTTCCCAAAGACCACACATGGATCCACCAGTGTCATTGCATGTGTTTTCTTCTCACAAACCATATCATGAACCACACCTAGTGTCGTTGCATGTGTGCTCTTCGCACAGACCACACATGGATCCACCAGTGTTATTGCATGTGTGTTCTTCTCATAGACCATATCATGAACCACACCTAGAGTCATTGCATGTGTGTTCTGTGGTGAATTGGTGAATTAATGTGATTTCACTCATTCCACGGAAGTTAGAAGTGGCCTTTATCCCTTGATACTTTTACTTCCGTCCTTGTTTTTCCGGAGTGCTCTCTCGAAGAAAGTAATCAATAATCTCTTGTTGGTGGTCTGTCTATTCTAGATGAAGCAAAATCTTCAATTATCTGGTGGAAACAGACGCAAACTCTTTTCTGTCTTCGTCATTCTACCGATGCTCGACATCCCCAAACAAGATGAAAGGAAACTATCTCTCTTTGTTTCATCAATTCTTTTTCTGTGGTAAAGCCAATTATGGTTGATGCCATCAGCCGCAAATCTATTGCTTTAGCCTCAAGGCTAAAGAAAGCAATAAGTATCTCTACAATAAACTCCAGATCCTCCATATTCTTTGCTTCTCGGAATTCCACCATGATCTAGCTTCACATCCGTCTCTAGAAGTTATATCCGCGCACCTCAATTGCGTGATCCTTTGGGGTCTTACCGGCGCAACAAGAATCTAATCCGACGATGTCTAACTAAATCTTTCTGTTGATATCAAGGGACTCTATTGTTTGAAGGCAATGTTGTTTCCGTACTTCATTCTCAAATCCGAGAGAAGATACGATGCTATTGTCATAGTGGTTCAAAACCTCTCCAATCTAGCTCTTTTTCTTCCGGCGAGACAAAGATTTCATCATGTCTAGTATCGGTAAATCTTTAATCTTAATGGTGTGTCTTTCTTTATCCATGATACATCATCTTGTCCTTTCTTTCACAAGTGGATCTATTCTTTTATCATGTTTCTTGAGAAAACCGGAGCTATGTCCATCCTATCCTTCTTGTCTCACGACAATCCTTCAACTCTTCTAACCCGTTGTTTCTCAAGCAAAACGCAAGACGCGCAACAAGTCTAGCAAGTTTTGCAAGGTGTAGTGGTCGCATCATTCCGTTGTTCATCAACTTGGGAACATGAGGGTCACCTTCGTTCCGAACACCCGCCTCTCCTTGTGTTGTTTTCTTTTCCTAGGAATCTCGGGGCGAGATTCTTGTTTAGTGGGGGAGAGTTGTAGCATCCCAATTGTCTAACAATTGTAATGCTACTTGGTCTAGTAATATAATGGCTACTTCCTATATATAATGGCTGCATCATAATTATATCATGCTCATGTCATCATGCCACCTTGCATTTGAGCATCATATAAAACCCTTTTTGATTTGGTTCTTCTCTCATATGCATTGTTAATTGTATTTGCCTCTTGATATTGTATTCGGCTATTGATATATTGTTTAAATGCCCAAGTTGAGCTGGGGGCATATATTTTAATCTACTCCACCACCCTTTCTTTCACCACCTTATAATTCCACCATTCCATTATCCATGAGCTTGCATTTGTTTTTCTTTTGGTATTCAATCTAGCTCATGGGAGATAGGATGGATCTACTTCTACAAATACTTTTGCTTGGCTTTAATCCACTTTTGGGAATGCATAAGAATAATGCCATGTAAATATTATTGTTTTCACAAGAATAAGCATGGCATTAATTATTTTGCATGGGCCATGCAAGAACCACCACATTCTAGTCTTTTGGATTTTATTTGAATCTTTGAGTGGATCGTCCCCCATATCTCTCTCTACCCCTCTTCATGCTTGATCTTGCTTGATGCATGCAAGCATCTAAAACCCTACAACCATGTCCATCCATCCCATCACCTCTTTATCTCACCCATATCTTTTTCTTTTATTTAAAAACTCTTATGCATGATCATAGGAGGCTTATTCTTTTCTTTCTCTCTTTTCTCTCCTAGCCTAGTTCTTCTAAACCATAATCTCCTTTTTACCCCTCTCTCTTTTTCTATCTCTAACCCTAATCTCTCTCTCAAAACCCTAAGACCCCATCTCTCCTCTCTCTAACCCGAGCCACCACCACCATGATCAAACCCCAAACCTACCACCTCACCTACCCCTCCCTAACCTAAGACCAAACCTAACCCTAACCCTAGCTAAACCTAACCGAGGCTGCCCTACCCCAGCTCGAGCCTCGCCTCTCCCTCTCTTTCTCTCTGCCATAAGGGTCTAGCTGCACCACCACGCCGGCCCTACCTGGCGGTCTCCACCACCCCTGCCGCCTCAAGCTACAAGACGTGAAGGGAGGAGGAAAAGGTGGCCGAAGCCACCTCTATCCCTAACCCACTCCCCCACGGCACCCCGCTCTCCCTCGCCTTATCTCCACCCTCCCTCTCTTTTCGACCTACCACAGATCCCCAGCCGTGCCTTCCCTCCTCCTTCCCTTCTACCACACATCCACCTCGTGGCCACCTCGGTGCCGATCACCAACTCCTCGTGTCAGCAGGCGCGGTGCCGGGTTGTCGAGGAAGGCCGTGGAGAACCTCTCGACGCTTCGCCCACGCCGCCAAGGAGGAGAAGCCTCAGACCTGCCAGTAACCGCCACGCCGAAACCCTAACCTCGTCTGCGTCGTGTCACGATCCCTGCGTCCCAAGCTGATCCGACCACACCACCCACTCGGTGAGCTCCTCCTTCTCCTCGACACCTCCGTCCTCGCCGTGGCTCCTGTTCTCGCGGACCCAGGATGAACGCTCTCTGGCGTGTCTGCGCTGCGACCGTGGCACCCAGCATTTACCTAGCCGATCTGCTCGGACGAACCTCCACCTACCGCGGCTTCACCCTCCGCGCGCACGCGCAGGTCGCGGGTTCGAGTTCCCAGCAAGGCCGCTGCTGTCGCGTCACCTAATCTGGCGTTCGTAGAAAGAAGAGGAACGAGACGGCATGTGGTCGATTTTAATAGCCCCCTTTTTTTTCGCCTCAGCCGCAGTCCCACCGAGCCCACCAGTCAGCCTCCCGTCCTTTTACAAAAAACCTCCCGCTGTTTGAACACCTAACCCAAGACTCCATCGCGTCCCGCTTGTCGACACTCGGTTAGTTGTCACGTGGCCCAGAGCCACCGGGACCCATGCCACCCTCTCGTGGCTAGGCGGCAGGTGAGAAAAATCTTTCAGCACATCCAGCACTGGCCTGGCCCCACTTGTCACCGTCGTGGCTAGGACTGGCTGAGTGACAAAAGTATCTCTGCTTTCTGTTTGAATTTAAACCTTATTCAAATTAATTTAAATTCAAATTTAAATCTGTTTTAATATATCTTTTAAAATACAACTCCAAATTAAACATGTAATATATGTTTTGAAATCAGAAAAATGTGATGAATTCAAATATGCCCTTCAAAATATATTTTGAACACTTTAATTTTCAAGTTGATTAAAATTACAATAACATGCCCTCTTTCCTAATTAATTAATAACTTTTGTTTTATAACTCCAAATTTAACAAATAATATGTCTAAATCGATCAGCTCGACGAGACCTTTCTGTTTATGCATTCCTTGTTCTGAATTGCAGCATGCATCATATAAATATAAAGTATACAGCAACTTATTTGAGTATAAAATATGATTAAAACCCCATAAAATGTTTATTTCTTGTATTCCACACCTCACCCATGCCATGCTACTTTATTGCCATGCAAATTGTGCATCATTCATCATGGCATGATTGTTTGCTTGTCGCATTTTATTCATATGCTTGTGCACTTTATTTATGTTGGCCCTTGTTTGTTTGGTTCTTCTTCGAATAGACGCTGAGCAGGGCATATATCAAGAAACCCAGGAGCACTACCCAGATCCTTCTCTCGCTTCAACTGAGCTGCCAGGCAAGCACTACCACATGCTTGCATACATACAGTACCTATTTCCTTTATCTTAATCTTGCATCATTGAGTCGCGATTGCATTAAACTGAATCCCAAGTACTGCATAGCCTTTACTTTTAAACCCCACCGAAGCTTGTTCCTCCATCCCATGAGCCATTACTACAGGAGTAGTTTGAGCCATGCGAGTCATAGAACAACATGTGTAGGGTATGTGAGTGTCTGATGTACAACGAGGTACCTAAACAACTTAACCTGAGTAGTAATGGGATAACTAATGAAAGTGGCACCGGTGAGCAATATCTGCTATTTGGTTTTTATGCTCACTTGTGTCCCGTAGGACCCCGAGTACTTGATTCCTGTTCCTTGAATATTCGCGCTATCCACATCCGGGAGGCCTATGGACCCCCCTGAGCCAGAGCTTGATTCATTCTTATTTCTTGGGGCCACAAGTAGTTTGGGGCTTTATTACTATCCTGTACTTATGCCATGCTTTACTGCTTTATTTAAGATTGTGCGAGGAGCACCTGTACTGTTTTGGAGGCGAGTGTTTTCGCGGTATCGACAAGCCCACCACACTTTCGGTTCCCATCGTTTATAGCCATCGACGCAAACCTTGAGTCCGTCTCGAGCCGCCAACTTCGCTATGGTAGCTTAATGGGTGGCCCCCTGAAATATTTATGAATCCTGTGATCGCTTTGTCGTGAATGCCTCGTTGGGTTTTGATTTGGTTTTTCCGAGGTTGATCGAGTGTGTGTTGCTATTTGTGCACCCCTGCAGGGTAAAACTTTCTGAAAGCCGTGTCCGCGGTTATGGACGACTTGGAGCACGCTTCGATCATAGACAAGAATAACTAAAGTACCGCTTTAATTTGACTAAGTGCGACTAGTAAATAGTGCAACACTCATGGAATGGATAATAAACCGCCAGCGGATGGGGTTGTTCGTCCGCTTCCTCGTTGGTGTTTAGGAGGAGGATGGATCATAACATTACTGTTATAACGTTGTTATTAATTCACGGACATCCGTCTATCTTTGTTAGGCGGATGGTTAGCGAGTATCTATAGAATTGTTAGGGATTATCTTTCGCTGCAATTGCGTCACCCCAGGTTGTGTCCCCTTTAGAGGCATAAAGACTTGCTGAGTACCCCTAGGGTCTCACACAATAAATTGTTTGATTCAGATGAACAGGTAAACTCGCAAGATGGATACTGGGTGGAGGAGTCGGACGATGTTGGCAACGATCATTCGGTGTAGAGATTCCGGGAACGAGGATCCGCGAGATCTGTGGGCGGGATGTGTTTATTTATGGGGCATCTTATGCCGATTTGCTTCTTATCCGTACTCGGATCTTGTTTTCCGCTTCCGCCTGATACTCTGATGTTTGCTGTATGAGGAGATATCCTAAACTAATATATCTATCTAGGATATTTGGATCTTGCCGTATGGCGTTGCAATATTTCTATTTCTTTTAGATGGAATGGCTCTGAGGACTATTGTATGGTGGCTTGCATACATACTCATTTGTGTATGTAGTTGATCCCTTCGCCGACACGCCGTTCTTGTCCCGATGTTTGGAAATGGTTAGGACGGCCGAAAGGTCTACCTGTGAGTGGCATTTGGCCCCACCGTACTATTTTAACCATTTCCGCTCATCCAGGCTTGTAACTAAGAGCGTAATTCACCGAGGCAGTTACAATTGGTATCAGAGCCATCCCGCCCTTCAGGGTCTCAGCCAAATGGTCGTTGTCAGTCTAGCAAATATTTTTGGTAGCTATGTATACTAGGGAAAAACAAAACGCGAGAGTAGGACTGCTTCCACTTTTATTCTTACCCAACCACCCACCCTTTTCTGGTAAGGAAGTGTAACGTTTTCAATCCTCTTCTAAAAATTCAAACTAGGGTTCACGTGTTCGGCTCAGAGTACCATAGAAAGTGTGTGTGTGTGTAATTCCTTGTCTATCTGTTGCATCCAACATGTTATCTTTAATCTGCCTTTGGTTATCAACTGTTGGTACATTCCATACTGACAGGCTTTTGAAAACCGGCGCGATCTATCTGACTCCTTGTTAACCGGTGCCATCTTCTTAAGGGTGTCCTTCCTTCTAGCAACTCCACATTCTGTGAAACCATCAGTTGCTAATCTCTACCTGATAAGTGTTTTTGCGCATCTATTGGTATTTTAATGCCGAAAAATGCGGAAAAATTTTCTTTGATACATCTGTGCTTCCACACTCCTTTTCAGTCGTGTGAGAAACATTATCTATCTCCCTTTTATCAGCATGTCCATGCTAACTCATTCTTTTGTCACCGGCGCTTAATCCTAGAGTTTCATTTCATCTCCAATTCTCTTGGGCTAATTACATAACATGTGTCGATCCGATGCTGGTGATTGTAATTTGGTTCTCGGCATAGCTATATGGCACTTATCATGAGTGGAATATGGAAAATGCTATCAACACTATCCTCCTAATGGTGACGGTTATCTCCTGTGATTTTGAGTACACCGTGATCATATCTATGCATATTCAAGCATCTGTGGCAATCCAGAGTTTCTCAAGGCACTACGGCGGTCTATCATCTATCCATCATGCTGCACATCTTTTTGAACTCCATATCTGCAAAATTCTCTTTGAGATGAGGGAATTGCATCTTTTCGTCTCTGATAGCTTTGCTTAAGGTATGATCTATCATCTTTTCTTTATCCAAGATCTCTTTATCTTTGTAACCGGTGATCCGATCGACAATGTGAACCAGGTGGCATTCCTGTTCTCTTCCGAAGGACCAGATAATCTATTCTTCCAGTGCATCTTCTTCAACACGAACCCGTGCTCTTAATATTGATCTTTCTAAGAGCGTTGAGCTCAGAAAGTGTTTCGAGCAGTTGTTCGTTTCTCCCGCCTCTTGAACTTGATATTCTGGGAATATCCTGTTAATCCATGGTGGTATATGTTGATAATATGCTTTCCTATTCGATATCAATGGAAGGACATGGAAGATCATCTGTGTCCCTTCCTCTCAAGCTTCGTGAGCACTGCCTGTGTGCAGAGTCTCAAAGTGAGAATTCTGGCTTCTTGAAGTCACCTATCTCGGCCATGTCCTTCTGCTAAATAGATCGCTTCAACTCTGGAATCAGCAAGTCCATTGTTAATTCCATCTTCCATCTTCAATCAAACCTAGGGTCTTTCCTTGTTGGCGAGTTATCATCGTCGTTCCGTCGTAGATATCCTCAAGACCACTAAACCTCTCTCAATCATTTCAAGAAGAACATGGAGTTCTTTCACCTCAGTCTCGTCAAGTAATCTCTTGAAACCCTCTCGCTCTATCGTCTATGCTCAATCCACCGGAGGCCATGAAGACCTTCCAGATCTTGTATTCCTTTCGTTCAAGTTGGTGCTATCTTTTCTATAGCTGTTGAATCTTGCAGTTGTCTCCATGATCTTACTTCATATCTTTCCGGTGGCTGGTTACTTATGACATGACGACAACATCATCATCTTTATCTATCTTGGATCCGGTGAATCGTTTGCATCTATCCTTGTTTCTAGCGAAGTTCCATGAGTTTTTGTCAATACCTTCAGTCTGTTTCGGTAGTTGGGTTGCATGGTTTTCTTATTCATGTGCGGAGTAATGCTTTGGGTGCGGGATGGAGTAGCTACCATACCACTACTCTTATCATTCGCTCTCGTACCTTGAATTGGTGAATTAATGTGATTTCACTCATTCCACGGAAGTTAGAAGTGGCCTTTATCCCTTGATACTTTTACTTCCGTCCTTGTTTTTCCGGAGTGCTCTCTCGAAGAAAGTAATCAATAATCTCTTGTTGGTGGTCTGTCTATTCTAGATGAAGCAAAATCTTCAATTATCTGGTGGAAACAGACGCAAACTCTTTTCTGTCTTCGTCATTCTACCGATGCTCGACATCCCCAAACAAGATGAAAGGAAACTATCTCTCTTTGTTTCATCAATTCTTTTTCTGTGGTAAAGCCAATTATGGTTGATGCCATCAGCCGCAAATCTATTGCTTTAGCCTCAAGGCTAAAGAAAGCAATAAGTATCTCTACAATAAACTCCAGATCCTCCATATTCTTTGCTTCTCGGAATTCCACCATGATCTAGCTTCACATCCGTCTCTAGAAGTTATATCCACAAGACCTCAATTGCGTGATCCTTTGGGTCTTACCGCGCAACAAGAATCTAATCCGACGATGTCTAACTAAATCTTTCTGTTGATATCAAGGGACTCTATTGTTTGAAGGCAATGTTGTTTCGTACTTCATTCTCAACCGAGAGAAGATACGATGCTATTGTCATAGTGGTTCAAAACCTCCAATCTAGCTCTTTTCTTCCGAGACAAAGATTTCATCATGTCTAGTATCGTAAATCTTTAATCTTAATGGTGTGTCTTTCTTTATCCATGATACATCATCTTGTCCTTTCTTTCACAAGTGGATCTATTCTTTTATCATGTTTCTTGAGAAAACTGGAGCTATGTCCATCCTATCCTTCTTGTCTCACGACAATCCTTCAACTCTTCTAACCCGTTGTTTCTCAAGCAAAACGCAAGACGCGCAACAAGTCTAGCAAGTTTTGCAAGGTGTAGTGGTCGCATCATTCCGTTGTTCATCAACTTGGGAACCTGAGGGTCACCTTCGCTCAACACCCGCCTCTCCTTGTGTTGTTTTCTTTTCCTAGGAATCTCGGGGCGAGATTCTTGTTTAGTGGGGGAGAGTTGTAGCATCCCAATTGTCTAACAATTGTAATGCTACTTGGTCTAGTAATATAATGGCTACTTCCTATATATAATGGCTGCATCATAATTATATCATGCTCATGTCATCATGCCACCTTGCATTTGAGCATCATATAAAACCCTTTTTGATTTGGTTCTTCTCTCATATGCATTGTTAATTGTATTTGCCTCTTGATATTGTATTCGGCTATTGATATATTGTTTAAATGCCCAAGTTGAGCTGGGGCATATATTTTAATCTACTCCACCACTTTCTTTCACCACCTTATAATTCCACCATTCCATTATCCATGAGCTTGCATTTGTTTTTCTTTGGTATTCAATCTAGCTCATGGGAGATAGGATGGATCTACTTCTACAAATACTTTTGCTTGGCTTTAATCCACTTTTGGGAATGCATAAGAATAATGCCATGTAAATATTATTGTTTTCACAAGAATAAGCATGGCATTAATTATTTTGCATGGGCCATGCAAGAACCACCACATTCTAGTCTTTTGGATTTTATTTGAATCTTTGAGTGGATCGTCCCCCATATCTCTCTCTACCCCTCTTCATGCTTGATCTTGCTTGATGCATGCAAGCATCTAAAACCCTACAACCATGTCCATCCATCCCATCACCTCTTTATCTCACCCATATCTTTTTCTTTTATTTAAAAACTCTTATGCATGATCATAGGAGGCTTATTCTTTTCTTTCTCTCTTTTCTCTCCTAGCCTAGTTCTTCTAAACCATAATCTCCTTTTTACCCCTCTCTCTTTTTCTATCTCTAACCCTAATCTCTCTCTCAAAACCCTAAGACCCCATCTCTCCTCTCTCTAACCCGAGCCACCACCACCATGATCAAACCCCAAACCTACCACCTCACCTACCCCTCCCTAACCTAAGACCAAACCTAACCCTAACCCTAGCTAAACCTAACTGAGTGCCCCAGTTCTACCCGAGCCTCGCCTCTCCCTCTCTTTCTCTCTGCCATAAGGGTCTAGCTGCACCACCACGCCGGCCCTACCTGGCGGTCTCCACCACCTGCCCCTGCCCCTGGCCGAGCCAGCTCGCGCAAGTGAAGGGAGGAGGAAAAGGTGGCCGAAGCCACCTCTATCCCTAACCCACTCCCCCACGGCACCCCGCTCTCCCTCGCCCTTATCTCCACCCTCCCTCTCTTTTCAGACCTACCATAGATCCCAGGCCGTGCTTCCCTCCTCCTCCTTCCCTTCTACCACACATCCACCTCGGCCACCTCGGTGCCGATCACCAACCTCAGATCGGCGGGCGGCGGTGCTCGGGTTGTCGAGGAAGGCCGTGGAGAACCTCTCAGACGCTCGCCCACGCCGCCAAGGAGGAGAAGCCTCAGACCTGCCAGAACCGCCGAAACCCTAACCTCGCCGTCCGTCTGCGTCGTCGCCGATCCCCTGCGTCCCAAGCTGATCCGACCACACCGACCCACTCCCGGTGAGCTTCTCCTTCTCCCTGACACCTCCGTCCTCGCCGTGGCTCCCTGTTCTCGCCGGACCCAGATTTAACGCTCTGGGGCGTGCTTCAGCGACCCCGTGGCACCCAGCGTTACCTAGCCGCCGATCTGCTCCCGGACAGCAACCTCCACCTACCGCAGCGGCTTCACCCTCCACGCGCACACCCAGGTCGCGGGTTCGAGTCCCCCCCCCCCCGCGTGCCGCGCTCTGCCTGTCGCACACGAATCTGTCTGCGGTTCAGAGAAAGAAGAGGAACAGTACGGGCATGTGGTCGATTTATGAATAGCCCCCTTTTCTTTTTTCGCCTCAACCCGCAGTCCCACCGAGCCCCACCAGTCAGCCTCCCCGTCCTTTTTACAAAAACCTCCCCGCTGTTTCGAACACCTAACCCGCACTCCATCGCGTCCCCGCTTGTCAGACACTGCGGGTTAGTTGCTGTCACGTGGGCCCGTAGCCACCGGACCCATCTGCCACCCTCTGTGGCTAGGAAGCGACGTGGTGAGAAAAATCTTTTCCGCGCACGTGTCGCCCAGTCAGCCTGGCCCCACTTGTCACCGTCTGTGGCTAGGACTGGGCTGAGTGACAAAAGTATCTCTGTTTCTCTGTTTGAATTTAAACCTTATTCAAATTAATTTAAATTCAAATTGAAATCTGTTTTAATATATCTTTTAAAATACAACTCCAAATTAAACATGTAATATATGTTTTGAAATCAGAAAAATGTGATGAATTCAAATATGCCCTTCAAAATATATTTTGGACAATTTAATTTTCAAGTTGATTAAAATTACAATAACATGCCCTCTTTCCTAATTAATTAATAACTTTTGTTTTATAACTCCAAATTTAACAAATAATATGTCTAAATCGATCAGCTCGACGAGACCTTTCTGTTTATGCATTCCTTGTTCTGAATTGCAGCATGCATCATATAAATATAAAGTATACAGCAACTTATTTGAGTATAAAATATGATTAAAACCCCATAAAATGTTTATTTCTTGTATTCCACACCTCACCCATGCCATGCTACTTTATTGCCATGCAAATTGTGCATCATTCATCATGGCATGATTGTTTACTTGTCGCATTTTATTCATATGCTTGTGCACTTTATTTATGTTGGCCCTTGTTTGTTTGGTTCTTCTTCGAATAGACGCCGAAAGGGGATATATCAAGAAACCTGTGAGCACTACCTGATCCTTCTCTCGCTTCAACTGAGCTGCCAGGCAAGCACTACCACATGCTTGCATACATACAGTACCTATTGCCTTTATCTTAATCTTGCATCATTGAGTCGCGATTGCATTAAACTGAATCCCAAGTACTGCATAGCCTTTACTTTTAAACCCCACCGAAGCTTGTTCCTCCATCCCATGAGCCATTACTACAGGAGCTGTTTGAGCCATGCGAGTCGTAGAACAGCATGTGTAGGGTATGTGAGTGTCTGATGTACAACGAGGTACCTAAACAACTTAACCTGAGTAATAATGGGATAACTAATGAAAGTGGCACCGGTGAGCAATATCTGCTATTTGGTTTTCATGCTCACTTGTGTCCCGTAGGACCCCGAGTACTTGATTCCTGTTCCTTGAATATTCGCTATCCACATCCGGAGGCCTATGGACCCCCACGAGCGTAGCTTGATTCATTCTTATTTCTTGGGGCCACAAGTAGTTTGGGGCTTTATTACTATCATGTACTTATGCCATGCTTTATCGCTTTATTTAAGATTGTGCGGAGCACATTTTTCTATTTTGGAGTGTTTCGCGTATCGACAAGCCCACCACACTTTCGGGTTCGGTTGTTTACAGCCAGCGACAAACCTTGAGTCCGCTCGAGCCGCCAACTTCGCTATGGTAGCTTAATGGGGTGGCCTCAAATATTTCTCAATCTGTGATCGCTTTGTCGTGAATGCCTCGTTGGGTTTTGATTTGGTTTTTCCGAGGTTGATCGAGTGTGTTGTTATTTGTGCACCCTGCAGGGTAAAACTTTCAAAGCCGTGTCGCATGGTTATGGACGACTTGGAGCACAGTTTCTCGATCATAGACAAGAATAACTAAAGTACCGCTTTAATTTGACTAAGTGCCTGACTAGTAAATAGTGCAACACTCATGGAATGGATAATAAAACTGCCAACGGATGGGGGTTGTTCGTCCGCTTCCTCGTTGGTAAGCGAGGAGGAGGATGGATCTGTTAACATTACTGTTATAACTGTTGTTATTAATTCACAGACATCCGTCTATCTTTGTTAGGCGGATGGTTAGCGAGTATCTATAGAATTGTTAGGGATTATCTTTCGCTGCAATTGCGTCACCCCAGGTTGTGTCCCCTTTCGAGGCATAAAGACTTGCTGAGTACCCCTAGGGTCTCACACGATAAATTGTTTGATTCAGATGAACAGGTAAACTCGCAAGATGGATACTGGGTGGAGGAGTCGGACGATGTTGGCAATGATCATTCGGTGTAGAGATTCCGGGAACGGGGATCCGCGAGATCTGTGGGCGGGATGTGTTTATTTATGGGGCATCTTATGCCGATTTGCTTCTTATCCGTACTCGGATCTTGTTTTCCGCCCGCTACCGATACTGATGTTTGCTGTATGAGGAGATATCCTAAACTAATATATATATCTAGGATATTTGGATCTTGCCGTATGGCGTTGCAATATTTCTATTTCTTTTAGATGGAATGGCTCTGAGGACTATTGTATGGTGGCTTGCATACATACTCATTTGTGTATGTAGTTGATCCCTTCGCCTGCCGATTACGCCGCTCGTTCTTGTCCCGATGTTTGGAAATGGTTAGGATGGCCGAAAGGTCTACCTGTGAGTGGCATTTGGCCCCACCGTACTATTTTAACCATTTCCGCTCATCCAGGCTTGTAACTAAGAGCGTAATTCACCGAGGCAGTTACATGGATCCACCGGTGTCGTTGCATGTCTCCTCTTCTCACAGACCACACATGGATCCACAAGTGTCATTGCATGTGTGTTCTTCCCATGAACCACACATGGATCCACCAGAGTCATTGCATGTCTGATCTTCCCACATACCACACATGGATCCACCCAGTGGCATCACATGTGTGTTCTTCCCATGAACCACACATGGATCCACCAGTGTCATTGCATGTCTACTCTTTTCATGAACCACAGCTAGAGTCATTGGATGTGTGTTCTTCTCACAGACCACACATGGATCCAGTGTCATTGCATGCGTGTTCTTCCCAAGACCACACATGGATCCACTAGTGTCATTGTATGTGTGTTCTTCTCACAAACCATATCTTGAACCACACCCAGTGTCATTGCATGTGTGTTCTTCTCACAGGCCACACATGGATCCACCAGTGTCATTGCATGTGTGTTTTTCTCACAGACAATATCATGAACCACACCTAGAGTCATTGCATGTGTGTTCTTCTCATGAACCACACATGGATCCACCGGAGTCATTGCATGTCTGCTCTTCCCACAGAACACACATGGATACACCCAGTGTTATCGCATGTGTGTTCTTCCCATGAACCACACATGGATCCACCAGTGTCATTGCATGTCTGCTCTTTTCATGAACCACAGCCAGAGTCATTGGATGTGTGTTCTTCTCACAGACCACACATGGATCCACCAGTGTCATTGCATGTGTGTTCTTCCCAAAGACCACACATGGATCCACCAGTGTCATTGCATGTGTGTTCTTCTCACAAACCATATCATGGATCCACCGGTGTCGTTGCATGTCTGCTCTTCTCACAGAGCACACATGGATCCACCAGTGTCATTGCATGTGTGTTCTTCTCACACACCATATCGTGAACCACACCCAGAGTCATTGCATGTGTGTTCTTCCCATGAACCACACATGGATCCACCAGTGTCATTGCATGTGTGTTTTTCCCACAGACCACACAAGGATCCATCCAGTGTCATCGCATGTGTGTTCTTCCCATGAACCACACATGGATCCACTAGTGTCATTGCATGTCTGCTCTTTTCATTAACCACATCTAGAGTCATTGGATGTGTGTTCTTCTCACAGACCCCACATGGATCCAGTGTCATTGCATGTGTGTTCTTCCCAAAGAGCACACATGGATCCACCAGTGTCACTGCATGTGTGTTCTTCTCACAAACCATATCATGGATACACCGGTGTTGTTGTTGCATGTGTGGTCTTCTCACAGACCACACATGGATCCACCAGTGTCATTGCATGTGTGTTTTTTCCACAGACCATATCATGAACCACACCTAGTGTCATTGCATGTGTGTTCTTCCCATGAACCACACATGGATCCACTAGTGTCATCGCATGTCTGCTCTTCCCACATACTACACATGGATCCACCAGTGTCATTGCATGTGTGTTCTTCCCATGAACCGCACATAGATCCACCAGTGTCATTGCATGTCTGCTCTTTTCATGAACCACAGCTAGACTCATTGGATGTGTGTTCTTCTCATAGACCACATATCACCAGTGTGATTGCATGTGTGTTCTTCCCAAAGACCACACATGGATCCACCAGTGGCATTGCATGTGTGTTCATCTCACAAACCACACATGGATCCACCGGTGTCATTGCATGTGTGCTCTTCCCACAGACCACACATGGATCCACTGCTGTCATTGCATGTGTGTTCTTCATACAGACCACACATGGATCCACCGGTGTCATTGCATGTGTGTTTTTCTCATAGACCATATCATGAACCAGACCCAGAGTCATTGCATGTGTGTTCTTCCCATGAACCACACATGGATCCACCGGAGTCATTGCATGTCTGCTCTTCCCACAAACAACACATGGATCCACCCAGTGTCATCGCATGTGTGTTCTTCCCATGAACCACACATGGATCCACCAGTGTCATTGCATGTCTTCTCTTTTCATGAACCACAGCCAGTCATTGGATGTGTGTTCTTCTCATAGACCACACATGGATCCACCAGTGTCATTGCATGTGTGTTCTTCTCACAGACCATATCATGAACCACACCCAGTGTCATTGCATGTGTGTTCTTCTCACAAACCATATCATGAACCACACCCAGTTTCATTGCATGTGTGTTCTTCCCAAAGACCACACATGGATCCACCAGTGTCATTGCATGTGTGTTCTTCTCACAAACCATATCATGAGCCACACCGAGAGTCATTGCATGTGTGTTCTTCCCATGAACCACACATGGATCCACCGGAGTCATTGCATGTGTGTTCTTCTCACAGGCCACACATGGATCCACCCAGTGTCATCGCATGTGTGTTCTTCCCATGAACCACACATGGATCCACCAGTGTCATTGCATGTCTGCTCTATTCATGAACCACAGCTAGAGTCATTGGATGTGTGTTCTTCTCACAGACCACACATGGATCCAGTGTCATTGCATGTGTGTTCTTCCCAAAGACCACACATGGATCCACCAGTGTCATTGCATGTGTGTTCTTCTCACAAACCATATCATGAACCACACCTAGTGTCATTGCATGTGTGTTCTTCTCACAGACCACACATGGATCCACCAGTGTCATTGCATGTGTGTTCTTCTCACAGAGCATATCATGAACCACACCCAGTGCCATTGCATGTGTGTTCTTCCCATGAACCACACATGGATCCACCGGTGTCATTGCATGTCTGCTCTTTCCCACATACCACACATGGATCCACCAGTGTCATTGCATGTGTGTTCTTCCCATGAACCACACATGGATCCACCAGTGTCATTGCATGTCTGCTCTTTTCATGAACCACAGCTAGAGTCATTGGATGTGTGTTCTTCTCATAGACCACATATCACCAGTGTCATTGCATGTGTGTTCTTCCCAAAGACCACACATGGATCCACCAGTGTCATTGCATGTGTGTTCTTCTCACAAACCATATCATGAACCACACCCAGTGTCATTGCATGTGTGTTCTTCCCATGAACCACACATGGATCCACCAGTGTCATTGCATGTCTGCTCTTTTCATGAACCACAACTAGAGTCATTGGATGTGTGTTCTTCTCACAGACCACATATCACCAGTGTCATTGCATGTGTGTTCTTCCCAAAGACCACACATGGATCCACCAGTGTCATTGCATGTGTGTTCTTCTCACAAACCATATCTTGAACCACACCCAGTGTCATTGCATGTGTGTTCTTCTCACAGGCCACACATGGATCCACCAGTGTCATTGCATGTGTGTTTTTCTCACATACCATATCAAGAACCACACCTAGAGTCATTGCATGTGTGTTCTTCCCATGAACCACACATGGATCCACCGGAGTCATTGCATGTTTATTCTTCTCACAAACGACACATGGATCCACCCAGTGTCATCGCATGTGTGTTCTTCCCATGAACCACACATGGATCCACCAGTGTCTTTGCATGTCTGCTCTTCTCATTAACCATAGTTAGATCCACCCGTGTCATTGGATGCATGTTCTTTTCATAAACCGCATATGGATACTAATTAACCTTAGGGGAGCCCTAACCTTAGCGTTAGACCGAGTCTTCTAGAAGGCACGCCCTAACACAGTTCTTCTTCTTGTCGATTGTTACATACCGTCTGATCGGGGCGCTTGGACGATTGGGATGGTTTTCGTGAGATCGATCCGCGAGTAGTCTTTTCTACGGCATGATTTGCCACGCTTGCTCTGGACAAACTGGCAACACCGGGGGCTCCCTTGTTGTGAGTGTCACGACTCACCAGTTGAGCAGGCCATATCCCAGTGTCACGTCCCCCTTACTTCTCTTCCTCCCCGTACTTCTCTTCCTTCCCCTCGAAGCCACATTCCCCACTTCACTCCCATCCTGCCGTAGTCGCAAGCTGACGGCACCGCCATCCCAATCCCCTCTCCGGCAGCCACCACCCCCTCCCCTCTCGCCATGGGTTCAAGGGGAGACGACGAGGAAACGCGTCGTGATGACAGGGATGGTGATTTCGATGTGAGTCGTCTCATCTCTATCTCTATCATCTGTGGCCAGTTATCTATTTTTTGAGCCAGATCTACTCCGTTTACTCATGCGCGTATGATGTGTTAGGCCAACCAGACGATGTGTGACGCCGACTATCACGGTTTAGCGGATGAAGACAGCCCTCTGCTATGTAAACATGGATATGTGCCCGCTAAATTTGTAGCGTTCGAAGGACGAAACGCAGGCAGGAGGTTTCTACGATGTCAAGGACAGCGTGCAATGATGCGAGGCGGAAGTTGCGGTGTTGTCAAATGGGTAGATCCAGAGTGGCCCAAATCGATGCAGAAAACGCTGGACAAACTATGGGAAATGACTGTTGAGTTGAAAGAATCCGCATTCCGCTCACTTCTTGACAGTGTTGAGATGAAGCTATGGGAACCAGTTGACACGACCAAGCATAAGCGAGATCTCATGGGGGTGGAAGACAAGGTTAGCAAAGTCGAGAAGGAGAGGGACACAGCGTTGGCCCTGAAGGCTAAAGCAGAGCAAGAACTGACTCAAGCAAGGAAGTATCTTCACCAGGCCAAAGTCCTGCAGTTCACAACTACGAGTATTGACAAGTGCATGAGGAAAGATGTAGAGAAACAATTGAAGCTGTGCAAGGAAGATGCTAAAAGGAAGGAGCAGACGATTCGATCCTTGCTCTCGCAGGAAGATGCGCATAAGGCTAAAATTAGGAAGATCAAGGAGATGTGTGTTAACTAGTTCTATTTAGCTTAAGCCCCATGCCTTTTTTAAGTTGTAATAGTTGTACTTGTTGACCTAGTGGTCTAAACTATTGGCCCCGGAGTCCTGGGAGTAAAAAAAATTGGTCGCCTGTTAATCTGTCTTAACGCTGCATTACTTCCTTTTGTCTGACCAATGCCCCTTGGATATTCCGCCCGTCGCTTCGTCATCCTCGTGTACAAATAGGAGGCGCCACAGCTTGTCGCTTCGTTGCCCATCCCCTCGCCCCCTCCAATCTCCACAGCGTCGTCCACCCCCTCGCTCCTTCTCCAATCTCTACCGTGCCGCCATGGAGATGCCCCCGCTGAACTTCTACGAGGCGGTGATGTTCTCGCACTTCGACATCCTCGCACCGCCGGCCGCGACGGTGCCCCACGGATGGCGCATCAGCTATGCGGGGGTGCTGGTGGCTCCACTCCTATTCCACGGTGGAGCCGTGATGGAGAGCGAAATCGCGGCGCGCCACCTCCAGATGCCCGCAAGGAAGAGGGCGCTGCCACAGTACGCGGCGGCCAGCCCGTGCTGGCCGGCGCTATTCAAGAAGGAGCGGAAGGCCAAGATTGGCAACCACATCGTTTACGGGCGCGTGGTGCACCGGGATCTCCGCAACCGAGAAGGGCGGGAGAGGTTATGGTCCGTCCCTGGACGGACCAAGTTCACCATCATCACCGCTGCTCTCCGCGAAGAGGTGTTCCGTCTCGCGTACAATGCGGAAATCGTGGAGGTTCCGTCCGACGAAGACGAGGAAGCCGGCGACTCGGAGGACAACGGCAGCGGAAGTGAAATTGTTGACTAGTTGGTTGAATTAATGTAGGATGTGAAATCGCACCTTTGTTTAGAAGAATTTGTGGTTGAATTAATGAAATGCCTCGATTTAGATCTTTGTCTCGATTAATTTGTGGAAGAATTTGTGATTTAGATCAATTTCTGCCTCGATTTAGATCTCTGTCCTGGATTGGGAACGTAACCGTGAACCAAAGACACCTTTTCTACTAGTGTATTCTGACACTGGTGGTTTGTTTAAACGTAATCTACGTGGATTGTGCCGCATGCAAATGGCACAACCACAATTTATAAAGTGGAAGCACGTACACCCGGTTACTGGAGATCCGGGAGCTTCGCCAGATGTAGGGGATGCAGAAGCAAAGAGGCGGTGAGATAGACGGGCTCAAGATTAGGCCAGAAAGTGGTACCCATTTCCTCCTCATCTGGGCATTATCGGTGAGAACATTGTTGTTTATGTTGCCACGTTGTTGTGCAGCATCTGAAATAAGTTGCTGCTTCGTGGAGTGTGGCAGCTTAAATAATTTATTTATGTGCCACTTACATTTCGTCGTATTTGGAGACCTCCTGCCCCTCAGCAATCGTGGAACCGGTGGATCATTGTTTTCAGATAGCAGTGGCACAATCACAATTTCGGATTCAACTACTGACTCGGGCGTTTCTAAACCCTAAGTCACGGTACATTTTACTCAGAGAACGTGGGTAGATTGTTTCGCCCAGCAACGTGCCACACACAGAGCGATCAGAATTTAACAGAATTACATATATAGGTTCAAGTTCAACACATTACTATGCATCTTCATTGCCAGCCTTCTTCAGCCACAGGTGCCAAGCCTTCACGTCCACTGGCTTCTTCATTTCCTGCCTTCTTCCTCTTCCTCGGTGCCAATTTTCTTAGCTTCACGTACTCTTCATCGCCGGGATAATGGGCACCAGAATCGTGTCCAACATCATCTTTCCACTCATTTTTAATTTCTTCAGGCAACAAAATCACTGACCCGGTAGTCATGTTTCTAACCTTGCGGCGCTTCCTGTCAAAGAAACAAGACTGTTGCATAACTGCCTAATATCTACAGAGTAAATAAAACAAAAATTACAATTCAGCACAAACATGCGAACCCCAAGCAACCTTTGCTTACCAGGAGCTAATTGGGTTCGAGCAACCACCCTGTCCAAGAATAGAAGGGCAACTCCCAGTTGCAGCAGCTTCCACATCCAGTACATGACATTTCAGGTCAAACATGGCAGCCGAAGCATACCTTTTCATCAACCCAATTAGCTGACTGTCACACGTTATAGGAACCATGATGTCATGTTCATCCATGAAGCTGAACTTTGCTGTCTGCTTCGGCCATAATTCAACATGATTACGTAGAGCAAAAACCATACTAGATATAGTGCAGATCTGTGCATGCGCTTCTTCCATCGTGAAACAATGGCTTCCATACCACTTGCCATTAGAGTCGTACCTGTAGAGGATTACCGTAACCAGGTAAGGGGGGTCCGCGCAGATCCCACATGACAGAAAACTGTGGACAAAATATGTTTGTCAGCGTCGGGCTAAAAAACAATTTGAGGTTCAGTAGCCAGCTAGCAGTTGTAATTAGTGCGAATAGCAAAGAGAAGGGTAGCTCACCCGCTTGTAGACAGAACTTCTTCTTTCTTGATAGTAGGATCTGCCATCCTCCGAGCTCGTCGGCGGTGGAGGTGGGATAGATCCTCGCAACAGCGGCTACGGCATGCGCCATTGTAGCTCGGTATCAGTGACTGGGCGCAGCAACTTGGCCCCGGAAGTCAAATGTTCGAAGGGATCGTCCTGCCTGGAGGGTGGATTCCGACGCCGCCGGTGCTAGGGGAAAGCTGGGAATGGATTTGTGAAATTGGTCAACGCATCCAATCCACTTAGCTGCTCGATTTTCCTAAGAGGTTGCCGCGTTGGCGCCCGCGTCACAGACAGATAACCGACATGTGGGTCCCGACCGTCTACTTCACGGGGCGGTTTAACGGAATGTTTGTATTTGGCGGGGTGAGATGAGTTTGCCTCGAAATGTCCCCTGTCAGTAGTTGGCGGCCCAACTTTTCGAAACGCGGTGATTTCAGGCAACTTAGGTACCGACATGCCTTGGCCTGCCAACTTTGGTACCGCAGACGAACAAGCCCCACACCATGGTGGCACTTAGGCTAGAGATTACAATTACTTGTTATGAGTTATATTTGGAGTTGGATGTTTCTATGAAATTGTGGTGTTTGTTGGAACCATCTAGAGCTCAAGGTGACAGTGTGGGGTTATCTAGATGGGGAAAGCAAACTTTGAGGAGTGCTATTATAGCCCTACCATGGATTAGAGTGTCCAACCGGAGAGTAGTTCAGAATAGTATCATAAAGAGAAGATATTTATATGGGAGTGTTCACTAGTGAAAGTATGATCCCTAGGCCTTGTTTCTAAGCATTGAAACACCATTTGCAACTAGATATGTTACATGTTTGCTTGCTTCCATCTTTATTTCAGTTTGCCTTTAGTCTCTTCCATGCCATCAAAGTATTTTTTCGCACCGTTATCTTATATCCATACCACTTGTATTTTACTGTCTCTTCGCCGAACTAGTGAACTTATATACCAGACAAGTGTATTGGGTGTGTTGGGGACACAAGAGACTTCTTGTATCTTGATTGCAGGGTTGCTTGAGAGGGGATACCTTTGACCACTTCCTCCCTGAGTTCGATAAACCTTGGGTAATCCACTTAAGGGAAAACTTGCTGCTGTTCTACAAACCTCTGCACTTGGAGGCCCAACAATTGTCTACAAGAATAGACGTGCGTAGACATCAAGCTATTTTCTGGCGCCGTTGCCGGGGAGGTAAGGTAAAAGGTACTCACATCCTCCGGTGTGAGTGCTCGAAGTTATTTCCTTTAGATTCTGCAATTTTGTCTTTTTGTTTCTTGTTTTCATTAGTTAGGCTTAATGGAAAACAACAAAAAAATTAGAGAGCTTTATAGTATTTATCTTGAGTTAGGACATGAAGTGTTTGAAGAGAAAATTAAAAAACATATGGAACTTTATTTGCATGCTAATATCAATGTTGTTAGTATGAATTCTTTGGACACCATTATTGCTAATGCTGTGGAAAAGTCTAAGCTTGGGGAAGCTAGTTTTTATGAAAATGATCTTTTTAGTTCCCCAACTTTGGAAGATAGCTATTCTATTGCTTATGATGATACCAAACCTCCAATATATGATGATTACAATGATGAATATGATATTTTCAGTCCACCTACTATTGAGGAGAAAATTAATTATGGTTACAATATGCCTCCTATATTTGATGATTATGGTGATGAGAATAATAATGATAGATATTTTGTTGAATTTGCTCTCACTATGATTAATAAGAATGACTATTCTTATAGGGAGAGTATTAATTCTTTTATGCATGTGGCTCATGATAAGAATGTTTTATGTGATAGTTATATTGTTAATTTTATTCATGATGCTACTAGAAGTTATTATGAGAGAGGGAAACATGGTTTTATGCATCTCAATAATATTAAGTTTCCCCTCTTTATGTTGAAATTTTTGAAGTTGCACTTGTTTTGCTTTCCTATGCTTGTTGCTTTGTGCTTTCATGACTTGTTTCTTTACAAGATTCCTATGCATAGGAAGTGGGTTAGACTTAAATGTGTTTTGAATTTGCTTCTTGATGCTCTCTTTTACTTCAATTCATATTTCTTATGTGAGCATCTTCTCAAACTATCAAGCCTAACTTAAAAGCATTAAAGAAAAGTACTTATTGGGAGATAACCCAAAAGTCTTAGTTGAGTCTTGGAATTTATTGCTTCAATAATAACCTCTCCTTATCATTTTTGTGTGGTTTTTGTGCCAAGAGTAACCTCTAATGAGAGAGAAGTAATGCTTGGGAAAGTTGTTGTCCCGAAACAGATTTTTTGTGCTTCACCGTACTCAAAGAGGGAAAGTTGATGCTTGGGAAAGTAATGCTTGTTGATTCCTTTTTGAGTTCTTTTTGGGGAATTGACCTTTTTGAGGGAAGTGCTACAGTAGCTTGTGTTTTAGTGGAAGTTTTATTGGTGTTGAAACTGAACTCAAAGACTTATTATCTTGAATGCACTAATGTTGCTAATAAAGATTGTGTGAAGTTTTGTATGAAGGAAAAATTTCAGGTGTATGGAGAGAATGATGTAATGAGATGAAAAATGGACTAAAGCTCAAGCTTGGGGATGCCACGCGTGTCACCCCAAGAAATATCCAAGAAGTACAAGCGTCAAAGCTTGGGGATGCCCAAGGCATCCCCTTCTTCATCAATAAAAATCCCAGGATTCTTCCAAACACTTCATTTTTATTGTTTCATGCACAGTTGTGTTGTTCTTGAAGCGTCTTTGTTTTTAGTTTTTATTTGCTTGGTTTGCTTAGTTTGCTTGAATAAATTGGTTGGACCCCCTCATTCATACATTAGTTTTCAAATAAGTTTGGTTTGGATTGGAAAAGAGTGGGAAAGTTCATGCTTAAGTGGTAAAAAGAGCTTGATTTTGACTGTGGCCTATGCTTTGTCATGTCATGCTTGGTATTGTTTTGGCTTTATGCTTAGTATTCTTTGTTGTAGCATGACTTGTTATAAACAATGGAGATTGCTTAATGTGCCTTGGATGAATCATGCATTGTTTTAGCATATTAAAGCATAAGATTGTGGTATTCTCCTTTGATGCTTTATTTGGGTTGACTTGGCGCATGCTCACACCATGTTAAGACTATCCCAAGTCACCATAGCCTTTATGATCCTTTAGTTTTCGACTTGTAATATCTGTATGCTTTAATTAATGATGTTTTGTTGCTTTGCATGATGATGGCCATTATTGCTCTCTTAGTTGGCCGCTCCTAGTCTTTTGCTAGCCTCCATAACCAAGTATGAGTTCCAATCATGCATCCAACTCCAAATAAAACCAAGTTATTCCAAAGAGTCCACCATACCTACCTATTAGCATTTGCTATTCCAAATATATTCATGTTTTTATTTACCTTCTGAATTAAACTTGATATGAGAAAACTAGTGATTAAAGCTCTCACGAACTTGATGGCACACTTTACTTTTGTTGCACCAAATAAACTTGAACCATTGTGTCGTCTATGTTGTATATGCTTGCACTTATATGTTGGGGATTAGCAGAACCATGCTATCATGGGGAACGCTTTCAACATTGCACTTGTACTTTTGTACCTAGTTGATATCATGCTCTTTTGTCTATGGATGTCGTCAGTGTGAAATGAAAGGGGAGCTTGTAAGTCCATGGAGTTATGTATGTGTGTTAGAGAAACGCCTGGGCCACTGGTCTAATCCATGCCTAATCATGGTGGAAACCTGTAGCGTAACCATAATGATCAATCTATGAAGCATTCTTCTTATAAAAAAAGAGACAGATATTGAGAAAAAGAAAAAAATATGAGAAAAGAGGAAAGATAGAAAAAAGCACCATTTTCCCATGGTAAATAAGAAGATTGCTGAGATGCTCATTGTCTGCTTGCCTTATCATTTTGATATGGGGATTCTTCCGTATCATCGGGCAAGGGGTACCCCATTGGCGGTTCTCTATGATACACATGTACTTACTATGACAAGAACTTACCGGTAACTAAACTTGAGTAGCACGAGGAGCGGCCCTCGTATTCAAGGGACATGAGATTTCCAACTTATACTTCGTCAAGCATATAGTCCATAGTTTGTTCACTTTAACCTTAATCACTTTAAGATTCTTACGATATGGGTAATGAGGGCCGAAAGCTAATAAGTACCATAATTTTTGGAAGCTCTTTATGAGACTTGAATCCATTCGTCTTGCAAAGCATTGTTATTCATGAAACTTTTGTTTGTACCTTTTCATGCTACAGCATAGTTGATATATATGTCTTACTGTTAGAACTCTATCTTTCATGTTCATGTTCAGAGTACCTCGATCCCATCTATCAATGCTTTTGCAATAATGATGATCAAGATTGTGTTGACTGCGTGTCACCTCAAAAATTATATTGTTTTTATCGTTTACCTACTCAAAGACGAGCAGGAACTAAGCTTGGGGATGTTGATACGTCCATAACGTATCTATAATTTTTGATGGTTTTATGCTAATAATATGCTTTTGATACTCATTTTTATATAAAGTTTATGATTTATTTGGACTAACCTACTAATAGTTGCAAAAGTGCACAATGTTCTTATTTTACACTTTGATGTGTAGGAATTACCAAGAATACAAGTGTAAACCTTGTTGGAGTCAAATTAGGATTTTCCAGAAATCTGTCTCAGAACTCTTTTTTAAGATGGTCACGTTTCGGGTCGAAGACAACGTCAAACGTAAAACTCTTAAATTACAAAGTTGTTGGAAATTTCACGACAAACGTTCTGATTATAAAATTTAGCTGATCCCGATTCCGGATGGGCCTGATAGGCCCGATTTACTGCAGCCCAAGATGGGGTGACAGGAATCCAAGAAGCTATATAAAGGGAGGAAACCTAATTCGTGGGAGACACCTCCACCCACGAATTTGCAGCCACCAAAGCCACGTTTTTGCCTCCCCCTTGGATCCCATCTCCATAGGGAAGGGATCCCAAGAAGCCATGAAGGAAGGGTGCTAAGGGTGGTGCTCCCCTGTGATACCGGCGGCGGGGAAGGAGTCCTCCGTGCCGCCGCCGCCTCTTCACCATCTTCACCGCCATCTCCATCGCCGTTGCTCACTCCCATGATGAGGAGGGAGTAGTTCTCTCTTGAGGCTAAGGGTTCTACCAGTAGCTATGTATTCATATCTATCTCTATGCATGATCATATTGTGATCATGAGCTTTGTAATCAAGTAGATCTACCTTGCTACTCAAGTGCTTTAATAGATCTTTGCTCTCCCCATGTGTGTGAAAGTGACAGCATGCACACCACGGTGGCACTTAGGCTAGAGATTACAATTACTTGTTATGAGTTATATTTGGAGTTGTATGTTTCTATGAAATTGTGGTGTCTGTTGGAACCATCTAGAGCTCAAGGTGACAGTGTGGGGTTATCAAGATGGGGAAAGCAAACTTTGAGGAGTGTTGTTATAGCCCTACCATGGATTAGAGTGTCCAACCGAAGAGTAGTTCAGAGTAGTATCATAAAGAGAAGATATTTATACGAGAGTGTTCACTAGTGAAAGTATGATCCCTAGGCCTTGTTTCTAAGCATTGAAACACCGTTTGCAACTAGATCTGTTACAAGTTTGCTTGCTTCCATCTTTATTTTAGTTTGCCTTTAGTCTCTTCCACGCCATCAAAGTATTTTCTAGCACCGTTATCTTATATCCATACCACTTGTATTTTACTGTCTCTTCACCGAACTAGTGCACCTATACACCTGACAAGTGTATTGGGTGTGTTGGGGACACAAGAGACTTATTGTATCTTGATTGCAGGGTTGCTTGAGAGGGGATACCTTTGACCACTTCCTCCCTGAGTTCGATAAACCTTGGGTAATCCACTTAAGGGAAAACTTGCTGCTGTTCTACAAACCTCTGCACTTGGAGGCCCAACAACTGTCTACAAGAATAGATGTGCGTAGACATCATAATGCCAATACCAGAGATTTATTAAGCGCCTATAAATAATTCATGTCTATGCCACTAACACCCATCGATTTTGGAGACCCCTTAACCGCTCAGCTATCGCGATTGTTTAGATAGTAGTGGCAAAGTCACAATTTCGGATTCAACTAGTGGCCTTGGCTGTATCCAATCCTAAAGTCGCGATACATTTACTCTGAGTACGGGAGGCAGATTTTTTTGCCCGAAAAGTTCCACGCACACAGCTCCATAGTTTAACCGAACTACATATATAGGTTCAAGTTCAATACATCATTAGGCTTCTACACTGCTAGCCTTCTTTCTCTGCTTGGGTGCCAACTTTCTTCCTCTTGCCTTCATGTCCACTGGCTTCTTCATCTCCTGCCTTCTTCCTCTTCCTGGGTGCCAATTTTCTTACCTTCACGTACCCTGCATCTCCGGGTCGAGGGAAGTCAGGCCAATTAGCACCAGAATCTTGTCCAGCATCATCACTCCACTCGTTTTGGTTTTATTCCCGCAGCCAAATCACTGAGTCGGCTGTCTTGTTTCTTACCTTGCGCTTCCTGTAAAAAAAACAGTACATGGATTACTACCTTATATCTACAGACTATAAACAATTTTTTGTGTGAATGTACCATCTCATACCTAGGTTTGGGAGCATTAAGGGGACAACCCGCTGCTCTATGGCCTATAAGATGGCAGGTCTTGCATCTGTTTTTGCCCTTCTTGACAGCATAGAAAGCCGAACCCTTCTTCTTGAGAAAATTCTTAAACCTATTCACCTGAGGTCTTCCTCTGCCCCTTTTTATAACTGGCTGGCAAAGCTCGAAAGGCAGTTGGACTCGAGGCCACTGAGATGGGTCTGTACATGGCTCGACAGATCTAGCGTACGCAGCTATGAACTTTTCCATAGAGTAGTAGTCTGACAAATACTGATCCAAATGTGGTAGAGTTATTTTATTCACCAAGAAGGCCAAGGCGTGGTCACAAGGTTTCCCGGTATGCTGCCACTCTAAGCAGGTGCATTCTCGCAGCTGGATGTTCACGACATCCCTTTTGCCACTCTTGGACATATCGACCACCTCACAGCTGTTGTTGGTTGATGGGAGAACCTTAAGATGAGCAAGTCCTCGGCTTCTCTTGTGCAGTTGCTATACAACTGGCGGTAGCATATGTCCTCTAAGTCTCCTACCGATCTCTCTGCTTATATTTAACAGCTTCATGATCATACCACGTATGTTGTCCATCAAGATATGAACATGACGCACTTTTATGTCCTTCACCCAGTTATTCAGGCATTCTGCAAGGTTGTTGTTTACGTAATCAACTTTGATGTCAGGGTTGAATTGACTCCTCTTACATAGCTATGAATGATGGATGGCTAAGTACTCTAGAAGTTCAGGGGCTTCCGCAAAAATCTTGCTCATGAAATATTCGCTGCTACTAGGTTTGTAAACTCTAGCAGCAGGAAACATGTAATGAAATATGCTGCCTGCGTAGTGTGAGTACAAGTTGAGCATCATATGGGCATGGCATTCTCTACCTTCAGCTTGCGGGAACACCTCCTTCACTCATTCGTCAGCCCTTTGCATGCATCCGTGGATATAGCCAATGGATCCATGTGGCCTATTGATCTCCTGAGCTGCCTCATAAACCAGACCCAGTTTTCCTCCGTTTTTGTTTCAAACAGCCTGAATGCCACTAGGAACATCTAGTTTTGACCATCAAGTGCTGTGGCAGATGGCAAGCAGCCTTTCCATTTGCCAGTTAGGACAGTGATGTCTACACTCAGGTACGGCCTACAGCCGTCCTTTAATCCTTGTATGCAAGGTTTAAGTGCCATGAAAAATCTTTTGAAATATATTTTACCACGTACTGATTCGTTGTCAATCTCCACAACACTCCCCGGACACCTAGCTTGTACCTCCGCCTTGAAGTTGTACAGCATCCTGAAGCTATTGGTCCAATCCCCGTGCAAGACCCCCAGAGCTTTCTCTTTACCTTTCCAAACCGTGTAATACGGTAGGACAATGTTGTATTTAGAACCAAGGCTAGTCTGAATATTCTTTGCGGTCTCCTTAGGGTTATCCTTTAGTATGGACATAGATTGCATAGTGATACGTTGCTAACGTATCCATAATTTTAGATGTTCCATGCTTGGTTTTTATCTACTTTCTTATGTTTTGTCCACACTTTGGAGTACCTTCTTACACTTTCTTGGACTAACGTATTAACAAGAGCCACAGTGCCAGCTGCCTGTTTTCTGCTGTTTTTGGTTCCAAGAAAGTCAGAAAATGAATATTCTCAGAATTCGACGGGACAAAAGCCAAAGTCAGTTTTTCACCGAGGGACACACAGAGCCGGAATACGAGACGGAGAGGGGCCAGAGGGCGGACACAAGACCTGGCCGTGCGGCCAGGCCTGAACCGTGCCAGGGGGTGGTGTGGCCAGCCCAGGCACCCCCTCGTCCTCCCCTTTCGCCTATAAGATGCCTCCGATACAGAAACCCTAAGTACCCAATCAAAATTCCATGAAAGAGTCTGTAGCCGCCGTCATATCCATCCCTAGATTAGGAGGGATCTGAAGCTCTTCCCGACACCCTGCCGGAGAGGGGAATTCACCATGGAGGCCTTCTTCATCACCATGTAAGCCTCCGGTGTGATGCGTGAGTAGTTCATCTCTGGACTACGGGTCCATGCAGTAGCTAGATGGTTGGTTCTCCTCCTTTGTGTTATCATGTTTAGATCTTGTGAGCTTCGTTCATGATCAAGATCATATATTTGTAATTCCTACATGTTGTGTTTGCGGGGGTCCGATGGATATTGAGATGCTATTTTAGATTGATTATTGATTCTATCATGTCTTTGTTATTTGTGATCTTGCATGCTTTCCGTTGTTAGTAGCTATCTTGGCCAAGTAGATGCTAGCAACTCCAAGAGTTAGTATTTATGCTCGATAGTGGGTTCATGCCTCTAGTTATCTGGGGAAGTGACAGAAATCTCTAAGGTACTATATGTGTTGTTGCTACTAGGGAGAAAACAACAATCCTTGGTTCATATAACAATCATATTGTGTACTTTACATGCAATGCGTAATGCTATTATCCGTTGCTTGCAACTTAATACTGGAGGGGGTTTGGATGATAACCTGAAGGTGGATTATTAGTCATAGATGCAGTTGGATTACGGTCTATCTATAATGTTGTAATGCCCAATCAAGTCTCAAAGGAGTCAAGATGAGTAGTATATTCTTGTATGCTTTCTCGATGTTTGTCAATTGCCCCGCTGTAATTTGTTCACCCAACATGTCATCTATCTTAAGGAGAGCCACCACTAGTGAACTATGGACCCCGGTCCTTTCTTTTATCATCAACCTACAATCAACTATTTACTATTTTCTGTTTACTTTCTGCAAACTATTACTTTCTTCCACTCGATACGTTTAATCCCTTGTTTTCATCAAAACCGGTGAGATTGACAACCTCATCGCAAGTTGGGGGCAAAGTTCTATGGTTGTGTTGTGCAGGTCTCCACATTGCTGCTGACACCGGTAGTGCACCCTGCCAAAGTTTAGCTAGCAACACCTTTGAGGTGTTTCCTTGCTCCTACTGGATTGAAAACCTTGGTTTCATAACTGAGGGAAAACTTGTTGCTGTGCTCATCATACCTTCCTCTTGGGGTTCCCCAACGGGCTCAATATATTTTGTGCTAAGAAACCAATTTTCTTGCGCCGTTGCCGGGGAGTCAAGGACATCTTCACAAGGGGAGTCCCTCATAACCAATCTCTTTACTTTGTTATTTTTGTTTTGCTTAGTTTACTTTTGCTTTGTTTGCTTGTTTCTTTATCAAAAACACAAAAAAATTAGTTTTACTAGTTTGCTTTCTTTATTAAAAACACACAAAAAATGACTACTCTGGAAAATACTAAGTTGTGTGACTTCACTAGCACCAACAACAACGATTTCATGAGCACACATATTTCTCCACCTGTTCCTGAAGCTACTTTCTTTGAAATAAACCTGCTTTACTCAATCTTGTTATGAGAGAACAATTTTCTGGTATTGGTAATGAAGATGCTGCTGCTCATCTAAATAACTTTGATGAACTTTGTGAGATGCAAAAGCATAGGGATATAGATGGAGATATCATTAAGCTTAAATTGTTTCCTTTCTCTTTGAGAGGAAATGCTAAAGAATGGTTGAATTCCTTGACTAGGAATAGTATTGATTCTTGGACTAAATGCAAGCATGCTTTCATTGGAAAATACTATCCTCTTGCTAAGATTATATCTATGAGAAGTGAAATAATGAAGTTTAAACAATCTGATAATGAACATGTTGCTCAAGCTTGGGAAAGAATGAAATCTTTGGTAAAGAATTGTCCCACTCATGGACTGACTACTTGGATGATTATCCAAACTTTTTATGCAGGATTGAACTATTCTTCAAGAAATCTATTGGATTCTGCTGCTGGAGGTACCTTTATGACCATTACTTTGGGTGCTGCAACAAAGCTTCTGGATAATATGATGGTTAACTACTCTGAATGGCATACTGAAAGAGCTCCACAAGGTAAGAAGGTAAATTCTGTTGAGGAAACCTCCTCCTTGAGTGATAAAATTGATGTTATTATGTCTATGCTTGTTAATGGGAAGCCCATATTGATCCAAATAATGTTCCTTTAGCCTCTTTGGTTGCTCAAGAAGAGCAAGTTGATGTGAACTTTATAAGAAATAACAATTTTAGTAACAATGCCTACAAGAATAATTTTGGTAACAACAATTATAGGCCATATCCTCCCAACAATGGTAATGCTTATGGAAATTCCTACAACAATAATAGGAGTGCACCCTCTGAATTTGAAGTTATGCTTAAAGATTTTATTAGTAAACAAACTGCTTTCAATAAAACTATTGAGGAGAAACTCTCTAATGCTGAAAGAAATATAGCATCATTGGCTGAAGCTCAATCTTCTTTGAATAAAATGACTGCTAAACCCAAAACTAATGAGAATCCCTTTGCAGCTACTAATGCCATACAAGTTAGAATTGATGAAAATGTTAGACTATTAGCTGAATTGATGCTAAGTGGGAAAGAGAAGATGAAATTGCTAGAAACATTAGTGTTTCTACTATCACTACCACTAGTGTTGAGGCTAGTAATAGCTCTACTACTTTAGATGATAATTATGATTTTGATCTTGATGGTTGCAATATCTCTGAAGTTATTAAGTTCCTACAAAAGCTTGCTAAAAGTCCTAATGCTAGTGCTATGAATATGGCCTTTACAAAACACATTACTGATGCTCTCATAAAGATTAAAGAAGAAAAGATGACATATAAAGCTTCTATTCCTATAAAACAAGAAGATGGTTGGGAACCCATCATTAATATGAAAGTGAATGATTTTGATTTCAAAGCTTTATGTGATCTTGATAGTAGTGTTTCTATTATGCCTAGAAGGATTTATGATATGCTTGATTTGCCACCATTGGAAGATTGTTATTTGAATGTCCCACTTGATGATAATGATAAAAAGAAACTCATGGGGAGTATTAATGATGTTCTTATTATGGTTAACAATGCCTATGTCCCCGTTGATTTCTATGTTTTGGATGTTGAATGCAATGCTTCTTGTCCTATTACTTTGGGAAGACCTTTTCTTAGAACTGTTGGTGCCATTATTGATATGAAAGAAGGCACCATTAAATATCAACTTCCACTCAAGAAAGGTATAGAACACTTCCCTAAGAAGAGAGAGAAGATTTCTTTTGCCTCTCCTATGAAAACAAAATTTGCTCTTAATGCTTCTTCATTTGAGAACACTTGATTCTTTTTCTTGCTTCTTATGCCTAACTTAAAGGCGTTAAAGAAATGTACTTGGGAGATAACCCAAAAGTTTTAGATGAGTCTTGGAAGTTATTACTTCTGTAATAACCGCTCCTTATCCTTTTTATTTGCTTTCTGTGCCAAGAGTAACCTCTAATGAGAGAGAAGTAATGATTGGGAAAGTTGTTATCCCGAAACAGATTTCTATGCTTCACCGTAAAAATTCGTGTAAAATATCTGTATGACCTTTTGAGGCGTGAATTTTTGTGCTTCTGTCCCAGGTTGTTATCTAACTTTCGTTAGTTAAGCACTTTTCGATTTGAGCAACAGAAGGTCTTCGAAAAAATTCGTCTTTACCTGCTAGTCTGTTTTGACAGATTTCTGCCATTATTTGCATTTGCTTCGTGTTGGTTCCTTTTTGAGTTCTTTTGGGGAATTGAGCTTCTTGAGGGAAGTGCTACAGTAGCTTGTATTCTACTGGAAGTTTTATTGGTGTTGAAACTGAACCTAAAGACCTATTATCTTGAGTGCACTAATGTTGCTAATAAAGATTGTGTGAAGTTTTGTATGAAGGAAAAATTTTAGGTGTATGGAAGGAATGAGTAATGAGATGAAGGATGGACTAAAGCTCAAGCTTAGGGATGCCACGCGTGTCACCCCAATAAATATCCAAGAAGTACAAGCGTCAAAGCTTGGGGATGCCCAAGGCATCCCCTTCTTCATCAATAAAAATTACAGGTTTCTTCCAAACACTTCATTTTTATTGTTTCATGCACAGTTGTGTTGTTCTTGGAGCATCTTCTTTTTCGTTTTCGTTTGGGTTTTTCGTTTGGTTTTTTTTCTTAGTTTGCTGAATAAATTGGTTGGACCCCCTCTTTCATGCATTGGTTTTCAAATAGTTTGGTTTGGATTGGAAAAGAGTAGGAAAGTTCATGCTTAAGTGGTAAAGAGAGCTTGTTTTTGACTGTGGCCTATGCTTTGTCATGCCATGCTTGATATTGTTTTGGCTTTATGCTTAGTATTATTTGCTGTAGCATGACTTGTTATAAACAATTGAGATTGCTTAATGTGCCTTTGAAGAATCATGCATTGTTTTAGCATATTAAAGCATAGTATTGTGGTATTCTCCTTTGATGCTTTATTTGGGTTGACTTGGCACATGCTCACACCATGTTATGACTATCCCAAGTAACCATAGCCTTTATGATCCTTTAGTTTTCAACTTGTAGTATCACTTTATGCTTTGAATAATGATGTTTTGTCGTTCTGCATGATTATGGCCATTATTGCTCTCTTAGTTGGTCGCTCCCAGTCTTTTGCTAGCCTCCATAACCTAGTATGAGTTCCACTCATGCATACAACTCCTAAAACCAAGTTATTACAAATAGTCCACCATACCTACCTATTAGCAATTGCTATTCCAAGTATATTCATGTTTTTATCTACCTTCCGAATTAAACTTGTTATGAGAAAACTAGTGATTAAAGCTCTCACAAACTTGATGGCACACTTTACTTTTCTTGCCCTTAATAAACTTGAACCATTATGTCGTCTATGTTGTATATGCTTGCACTTATATGTTGGGGATTAGCAGAACCATGCTGTCATGGGGAACGCTTTCAACATTGCACTTGTACTTTGTACCTAGTTGATATCATGCTCTTTTGTCTATGGATGTCGTTAGTGTGAAATGAAAGGGGAGCTTGTAAGTCCATGGAGTTATGTATGTGTGTTAGAGAAACGCTTGGGCCGCTGGTCTAATCCATGCTGTCATGGTGGAAACCTGCAGCGTAACCATAATGAGCTGTCTATGAAGCATTCTTCTTATAAAAAAAGAGTCAGATATTGAGAAAAAAAGAGAAAAAGAAAAAAAAGAGATATGAGAAAAGAGGAAAGAGAGAAAAAACACCATATTCCCATGGTAAATAAGAAGATTGCTGAGATGCTCGTTGTCTGATTTCCTTGTCATTTTGAAATGGGGATTCTTCCATATCATCGGGCAAGGGGTACCCCGTTGGCGGTTCTCTATGATACACATGTACTTACTATGACAAGAACTTACTAGTAACTAAACTTGAGTAGCATGAGGAGTGGCCCTCGTATTCAAGGGACTTGAGATTTCTAACTTATACTTCGTCAAGCATATACACCATAGTTTGTTCACTTTAACCTTAATCACTTCAAGATGCTTATGATAGGGGCAATGAGAGCTGAAAGCTAAAAGTATCATAATTTTTGGAAGCTCTTTATGAAACTTGAATCCCTACTTCCTTCTATGAAGGCCTTTCTTTTACTTTTATGTTGAGTATCCACCTTCTATCTTTATGCACCTACTTTGAGAGCATAGTGGTCATTCTTAGTTCTATGTGCATTGTCCCAAGACCTGTTGATTGATGCATAGCTTTGATATTGCTTGTTTTAAACTATTTGTATCTAGTCACTCTGATGAACTTTGAAGGTGTCCTATGCATTTATGTTTGCTACTCTATGAGGGACAAGCTGAATGCTACTATGCTATGTTTTCTTTATGTGAAACAAACAAACGTCTTGCAAAGCATTGTTATTCATGAATCTTTTATTTGTGCCTTTTCATGTTGCAACTTAGTTGCTTTGTCTTATTGTTAGAACTTTGTCTTTCATGTTATGATTGAAGTACTATGATCCCAGCTATCAATGTTTACAAATACTTTGATCAAGTTTATGATGATGCATGTCACTTCAAAAATTATTCTTTCTTTTTATCACTTACCTACTCGAGGACGAGCAGGAGTTAAGCTTGGGGATGTTGATACGTTGCTAATGTATCCATAATTTTTGATGTTCCATGCTTGGTTTTTATCTACTTTCTTATGGTTTGTCCACACTTTGGAGTACCTTATTTAGACTTTCTTGAACTAACCTATTAACAAGAGCCATAGTGCCAGCTTCCTGTTTTCTGCTGTTTTTGGTTCTAGAAAAGTCAGAAAATGAATATTCTCGGAATTGGACGGGACAAAAGCCAAAGTTAGTTTTTCACCGAGGGACACACGAAGCTATAATACGAGACGGAGAGGGGCCAGAGGGTGGCCACACCACCTGGCCGCGCGGCCAGGCCTGACCCACGCCAGGGGGTGGTGTGGCTAGCCCAGGCACCCCCTCGGCCTCCCCTTTCTCCTGTAAGATGCCTCCGATACAGAAACCCTAAGTACCCGAACAAAATTCCACGAAAGAGTCTGTAGCCGCCGTTATCTCCATCCCTAGATCGGGAGGGATCTAAAGCTCTTCCCGGCACCCTACCGGAGAGGGAAATTCACCCTGGAGGCCTTCTTCATCACCATGCAAGCCTCCAGTGTGATGCGTGAGTAGTTCATCTCTAGACTACGGGTCCATGTAGTAGCTAGATGGCTGGTTCTCCTCCTTTGTGCTATCATTTTTAGATCTTTTGAGCTTCGTTCATGATCAAGATCATCTATTTGTAATTCCTACATGTTGTGTTTGCGGGGATCCGATGGATATTGAGATGCTATTTCAGATTGATTATTGATTCTATCATGTCTTTGTTATTTGTGATCTTGCATGCTTTCTGTTGTTAGTAGATATCTTGGCCAAGTAGATGCTAGCAACTCCAAGAGTTAGTATTTATGCTCGATAGTGTGTTCATGCCTCTAGTAATCTGGGGAAGTGACAGAAATCTCTAAGGTACTATATGTGTTGTTGCTACTAGGGAGAAAACAACAATCCTTTGTTCATAGAACAATCGTATTGTTTACTTTACACGCAATGTGTAATGCAATTATCCGTTGCTTGCAACTTAATACTGTAGGGGGTTCGGATGATAACCTGAAGGTGGATTATTAGTCATAGATGTAGTTGGATTACGGTCTATGTATAATGTTGTAATGCCCAATCAATTCTCAAAGGAGTCGAGATGAGTAGTATATGCTTGTATGCTTTCTCGATGTTTGTCAATTGCTCCGCTGTAATTTGTTCACCCAACATGTCATATATCTTAAGGAGAGCCACGACTAGTGAACTATGGACCCCGGTCCTTTCTTTTATCATCAATCTACAATCAACTATTTACTGTTTTCTGTTTACTTTCTGCAAACTATTACTTTCTTCCACTCGATACGTTTAATCCTTTGTTTTCAGCAAAACCGGTGAGATTGACAACCTCATCGCAAGTTGGGGGCAAAGTTCTATGGTTGTGTTGTGCAGGTCTCCACGTTCTGTCTTGCACCGGTAGTGCATACGCCAAAGTTCAGCTAGCAACACCTTTGAGGTGTTTCCTTGCTCCTACTGGATTGATAACCTTGGTTTCATAACTGAGGGAAAACTTGCTACTGTGCTCATCATACCTTCCTCTTGGGGTTCCCCAACGGGCTCGATATATTTTGGGCTAAGCACATAGCCACCCATGCCGTATCAGCCATTGAGGATTTCAGTTTGCTGCCTGTCGGACACATGTGTGGAGGGCCCATTTTGTTCACCTGCAACACAGATTCATTTAAAAGATAAGCGGAGTCGACTAGTTGCCAGAAAGATATCGCACATCAATTGTAGTTATAGAGTGAAAAGAGGGAAAGTTTTAATGGTTTGATGCATTCATTGCCCCAGTACCCTAATTGCCTTCGACGCATGTAAGGCTCTTGTTGTGATCCTCCATGGACAATGTACCTCGGCCCGTCCATTCATCCATGTTAACTTGCAAACGGCCTCATACCTCTGGGCAGTGTTCTTCAGTCGATAAACGTCGAACTCCCCCTTGATACAAAAATGCCGGAACGACATCCTGAACTCATGCATGCTCCTGAACTCGGTGCCAACCGAAATTATAGGATACTCATGGTCATGTTTCATTTCTTCTACTTCAACACCCAAATCATCGACTGGAATACCAGCCTCATCGTTAAGTTCCTCGTCTATTTCATCATCACCAGATTCTTGATCCTCTATAGTGCCTTCTTCTTCATCTGATTTAGAATCCTGGCCATTGTCTCTAATGCCTAGTACTACACACATCATATTGACTCCCATGGGTGGGGTTCCACCATCGTCTCCACCCGGATGGACCGGAACATTCTCCAAGACACTCGGTTGGTTCTGCTGCAACCACATGGGGTGGTCTTACGTTTGCACGCATCCCAGGTACTTCAGTAGACAAACAACAGTCAGAATCAATTTCATCTTGGCTGTACAGAACCCTCTTGCTTTTCCTGTGTACATCCTCCTTCCTAATCTTTCCTGATGGTATCAGTAGGGCTTGACATCTGCGTTCTATTCCCCATCGAACTAGGCTTTTTGCTGCTGCTCTTGGGTGTGATCTCCTTCCTACCTCCCCTCACGGGTGTTGGCTCCAGGGTGCTGGGATTATTGCCTGACCTCTACGGCGTGTTCTTCTTCGAATTAGCCCTTTTGCTGCTACTATTGGGCGTGTTCTCCTTCATGCTGGCATTATTGCCTAACCTCAGCAGCGTGTTCTGCTCCAAATTAGCCCTTTTGCTGCTACTATTGGGCGTGTTCTCCTTTGTGCTGGCATTATTGCCAGACCTCAGCAGCATGTTCTGCTCCAAATTAGTATTTTTTTCTGCACCCACTAGGTGTGGTATCCTCCATGCTGGCCATCTTCGCCTCTTTGCTACCACTCCTGGGAGTGTTCAGCACCGTGCTAGCCCTCTTAGCATTTTTGCTGCTACCGTTCGGTGTGGCACTTTGACTGGATCTCAGGGGTGTACTCTGTGGCGTGGTGCTTTTTTCATGCGACTCTTGGGCGTCCTCTTCTCTGGTGTGGTCTCCTTGGTGACGTTCTTCTTCGGGGTGCCCTTTCTGGGGATGCTCTTCCTGCTCCTCTTTATGATGCTCCTCTATAAGACTCTCCTCTGTTCGAAGATACCCTCAGTCGCACCAGCCCGAGTGATGCCATGGATCAGGTCACGCATGCCTTATAAAAGTCCATCATCTCTATTGTCGAGTTCCAATTCCTCTCCAACCATTTGCACTATCAAGTGGAAGTACACTTCGCCTCTATAATGTTTCCTTGTAAACGGTACGACTAAATCCCTGGTATCTTTCACTTCGATAGCCTTTTTGCTCCTGTAACCAAAATATAACAAACGTGCTTCCTGGGAGGACCCCCACATCACCTTCACACGTAACGATGCCATCATGTCAGATAACTCTACCAGTTCAGGATCGTATCTTCCAAGGATTACATTAAACTCGTCATAGAATTTTTCTGTGCCATCATCTAATTTTGTAGTATAATCCGCGACACCGATACGAACGATTACTTTGCCATCATCAGGTTCTTCAGGATAGAAACCTCCGAGAGGTTCGAGAGGTGGAGCGGCACCATCAGACCCAGACCTAATGCTACCATCGCCATCACCAGCGTCATCATTAGCTGGATAAATTTCGGTGGAAGTACCAGGACCAGGAGCAAGGTGAGGGCCCTTAGCAGCGGGAGCTACATTACATGGTGGACAGGCAGGGCCCCTTCTAACGACAGCCACAATAGGATCAGCTGTTGCCATGCCACATCGACAATCAGGAGCAGTTCCCACAACAACAGTGTTTCGAGTGCTAGCAGAGTCCAGACCATGAGCTAGCTCCAGACCAGCAGCTCGCTGAACCTGAGCACGGGTTCAAGGAGGATACAAGGCATCAGTCTTTGCAACAACAGTGGGCAGCCTCCAGAAGCCTTAGTTTGCTCAACAGCGGCAGGGATTGGGTCAACAACAACACGAGTACAACTAGTACCAGCAGATTCCAGAGCACGAGTTCGCACAACTTGAGGACGGTTTCGAGGAGGAGCAGCACACAAGGCAGCGTTCTTGGCAACAATAGCGGGGCAGCCTCCGGAAGCCTCAGTTTGCTCAACAGCGGCATGGATTGGGTCAGCAGCAGCCAGAGCAACAACACCATGGGGACGACCAGTACCAGCAGATTCCAGAGCAGAGTTTTCCACAACGGCAATACGGGGACTCCTACGAGGAGGTTGCCTGACAGAAGCATGTCGCGGACAAGGAACCACATTTTGCTCAACAACAGCAGGGGTTCGAGTTAGACCTCCCTGTCCAATAATAGCTGGGCGACTCCCAGTAGCATGAGCTTCCTCATCCAGTATGTTACAAATTAGCATAACCACGCGAAGCCCAGCATACTGTTTCATCAACCCAATTAGCTGACTATCACACGCTATAGGAACCTTGAAGCCTCGTTCATCAACGATGCTAAACCGTGCAGTCTGCTCCAGCCCCATTTCAGCAAGTTCATACACAGCAGCAACCAAACCAGGGATAGTGCATAACTGCACATGCGCTACTTCCATCTTCAGATTGTGAGCTTGACTCCACGTGCTCTTCCCATCTACTAATTTAATGTCGTAGCCATAGATGGTTACCAGAACCATGTATTTGGGTTCAGCAGAGATCCTACTTGACAGAAAATTGGGGACAAAAGATAAGAATTGTTTATCAGCGTCATGCTAGCAAACAATTCTATGTTCGATATATCTCTGTAATGCCAATACCCAGCTAGCAGTTATAGGTAGAAGAGTAGCTCACCCACAATTAGCCAGAAGTACTTCTTCCTCGGCAAATGGATCTACCATCCTTCGCACTGCTCAGCTCGTCGGCGGTAGAGGTGGGCTAGATCGTCGCAACGGCTGGCACGAAATTCAGCATTAGAGCTCGGTAGCAGCGAGTAGGCGCAACAACTTGGTGCTGGAAGTCGAATGCCCGAAGAGATCATTCTGGTTGGAGAGGGGATTTCAACGCTGCCGGTGCTAGGGTTCATGCGAAAGGAGGGAGGGAGTGGATTTGTGAATTTGGTCAACGCACCATGCTCCTTTAGTCTCTCGTTTCGCCTATGTGGTTGCCGCGTTGGATCTCACGTCACAGAAATATTACTGACATGAGGGTCCCGACCGTCTACTTCACGGGGCATTTTCACGGAATGTTTGGATTTGGTAGGGGTGAGATGAGTTTGCATCGAAATGGCCCCTCTCGTAGTTGGCGGCCCAACATTTTGAAACGCGGCAATTTCAGGCAACTTAGGTACCGCAGTGCACTCGCCCGGGAACTTTGGTACCGCAGACGAACATGCCCCCATCGATGGTGCAATGGGAGAAGTCCGGGAATGTCAAGCATCACCGCATTGAGAATTCCTTGATGACGATCTGAGATGATACATAATTCCCTTTGGGCGGGTAAGACCTTGGTCTCAAAATATGGAAGAACCACTCCTAATTGTCATTGTTTTCCACCTCAACCAAAGCAAAACCCAAAGGAACCAACCGGTTGTTGGCATCGCTAGCTATTGCAATTAAGATAGTGCCCTTGTATTGTCCGGTCAAGAAGGTGCCATCAACGGATATAACAGGCCTACAATGTTCAAAAGCCCGAACATATTGCTCGAAACCCCAAAATGCACGTCCAAATACTTGAACGGTTCTTCCGTTCATTATCCTTGTCTTGTTCCCATAAGGCTCACTCACATGAATCATGCCTGGGTTAGCATTGGACATCGCTAACAACAATCAAGGGATTCGGTTATAAGATTCCTCCCAATCACCATACAACATCTTGAATGCGGCTTGCTTCGCCTTCCATGCCTTCCCGTACTTCACCTCGTAGTGAAAGAGGGCTTTCACAAGCTCTTGGACCATCTTGATGGTCATTATTGGAAAAGACTTGATGTTATTGGAAAGCCTATAAGCAATAAACTCGGAGGTGAGTTGTTGGTGCTTGTGCTTCACATCCTTGCCATCCACCGTCGGGCCTCGGCACATGTGAGTTGATACACAACTAGATATGTGCCAACTTGGACCTCCCTTAAACGGTCTTGCACGCACAATCCAAGGACATCCGTCCTCCTCGCATTTAACCGAGTAATGCTTCTTCACGTCCGAGTGCACCACCATGTAAGGGCGATGATTCTTAACCAAGAAGTCCTTTATCCATTGCTTAAATTCCAACAAGGTCTTGAACCTCGATCCACGAGAAAAGCCATTATTCTCTTGATTACCATCCCGGTAAGAACTTGACCTTGGTCCAAGTACTATGCCCTTCCCGCCATCAACCGTGGCTTCATCCGCGAGACTAACATCACGGAACAAAGATACCATGTGGTCCCGCCCCAATACGTTATCGTGGATTTCGGCCTCTGTAGCCATGAACCCTTCATCATCAAGTTCTTCTTCGGGACCATCATCATCCGAGTCTGATGCATATCATCGAGTATACGGGATGTCACGGTCCATGTTCTCTTGCATAATATATTTGTCCAAATCTCCAACATTGTTGTTGTGGAGATCAACCTCATTCTCATCATGCCAATAATCATCATTTTTCTCTTCCAACACTTCATCTTGGTTCTTCGAAATCGGGCTCAATGTTTGGGTAAATGGAGGTTCAATCAATGCCTCTTGGTTTATTGGTGGAGGAATCCTAGAACCCAATGGGGAGGCAGTACGGTTCAAATCCAAGTGCAAGTTATTATCAAACTTCTTGGTGGCAAATAGTTCGAGAGCTTTGTCTAGCGACTCCGCCACCACCTCCTTGTATGCAACCCAACGGGGCTCGGAGAAGATACACATGGTCGTCCAACGGTGTGCATTCCAAAAGCCACATTATGCCTTCCCTCCAACTCAACAACATCATTTGGGACCATCCATTTCAATTCACTCCTAACTTGCTCCAAGACCTCGGCGTAGGTGGGACTACGCTCAAACACCAAGTCAAGCTCATCCGGGTCCGGTTCTATATTACCTCTCAAAATGGCATCCTTGTCTACATGGTGAACATGAACAATTCTTGACATTCCTAAAATAATCACAACAATAATACCATGGTCAACATACTCAATACATACTCATTGGTAACATTAACACAATACCCATCCCTATGCCAATTCAACAATACCCTATGCCAAAATCTACCATACATCTTGCATAACAACCTAGGGTTTCCAAGATATGGGTCAAACCAAGAATTTAATAGGTGAAAACAAAGAAAAAGGGGAAGAATACCTCTAGGCACTTGGGGGGATCGAAATCCACGGAGAGAAGTTTCCGATTTGGCCTCTTGGAGGGAGGGATTTGAGGGAGGAGCCGAATCCCGCCACCGCCGCTGTCTTCTCTGTTCGTGGGAGGCTGGGTAAGTGAGGGTCGGGCAAGGGTGGCCGTGCGCGCTGGTACAAGACCTAAAGTGAAGCGCCATGCTCCGTGGCGTTGCATATAGCAGTGCGACGCCGTAGTGTGTGGCGCCGCACTTACTAAACTGGGCCCACCGAGACCACGGCGATGCCATGCTGGCAGCCATGCGGCGCCACCAGTCGTGGCGTTGCGCTTCAGAGTGTGGCGCCGTCGTTCACGGTGTTGCAAAAAGGGTTAGTTCCATGAATTTGTTGTGGCCCGACTTTATTTCGTGAATTTGTTATTTCTGTTCAAATTCCCCTTCATGTAAGGAACCTTTTTTTTGGATTGTTTTCATCTGTAGCATCCCAATTGTCTAACAATTGCAATGCTACTAGCCTAGTCTATATAATGGCTTCTTCAAACATATAATTGTTGCATCATCATTATATCATGCTCATGTCATCATGCCACCTTGCATTTGAGCATCATATAAAACCCATTTTCATTTGGTTCTTCTCTCATATGCATTGTTAATTGTATTTGACTCTTGATATTGTATTTGGGTCTTGCTATATTGTTTAAATGCCCAAGTTGAGTTGGGGGCATGTCTTTTACTAACTCCACCACCTTTTCTTTCACCACCTTATAATTCCACCATCCAACTAAATATGAGCTTGGCACTTATTGGTTTTACCTCTAGCTCATGTGGGTTGGGATGGATCCAATTCTTTTCCACATGCTCTCATCTTAGCATCATGCTATTTTCACATTATTGATATATGAGAGCCACATGGCCATCTTTGCATGCCTTGTGAGTGGGACCTTTTCTAGCTTCCATATGTGTTGTTTTGGGGTTATCATCATGTTGGGATATTTTTGTGGGCTTATTAAATACCTAGTGGCATATACACACTAGCAAGCCCCAATTATAATCAAATGTGATAATCTCCCTCTACTCCACTTGGAACTTCTCTTAACTCCTTTGCTTAGGCCTTACTCCACATTTTGGAATGCATAAGTATAAATGCTAGGGATATTCATTTTTGTTCTCACAAGAGGAAACCTAGCATTTAATGCATTTGCATGGGCCATGCAACCATCACCCTCTTTGGTCCTCTTTTGGTTTTATTTGTTTTTGAGTGAATCTTTTCCCCTCATCTCTCTCTTCCTCCTTTTAGCTTGATCTTATTTGATCATGCTTAAACCACATCACCTCATCCCTCCCTTTCTTGTCTTGTTCTTGATGAAGCTTGGCATGTGCTTGCTTGACTTTGTCAAAAGAGGACACTCCACCTAATCACCTCTTTAAACCCTAAACCTACCTCCCTCTCTCTCGGCCTCTCTATCTCTCACCTAGCTTGGCCCCACCGGCCACCCTCTCTCCCTGGCCACCTCACCCCTACCCTAGCTACCCTCATACCAAACCCTAACCGAGCCTAGCTCACCCGAGGCTCCCCCAAAACCCTAACCCGAGCCTACCCTCTCTTCCTCTCTTCTCTCCCTGCCTTGTGGCCCCCTAGCCCGAGCTACCCCTTCCCCCTCTGCCAGGTAGCCCCATCGCCACGCCACCTGCTCCCTTACCTCCCCTGGTCCCCTCTCTTGCCTTCTCTAGCTAAAGAACAAAGAGAGAGGAGAGACCAAACCCTACCCGATCACCCCTCCTCACCTTTTCCAAAAGTGTAACAAGCCCCATGTGCAAGCCCTGGCCCTCTCCTTAGCTACCCCTCCTCCACGCCTTGCCCAGATCTAGATCAACCAGAAGATCCCTCCCTCTGTCCTCCTTTTTCCAAGAAAAACCGCAGCCATGGCCTTCATGTAGGGGTTCGTAGCATGGAAAACAAAAATTTTCTATCGCATACAAACAAACAAGCCAAGATCTATCTACTAGATTGTAGCAACGAGTCGATAGTGGAACTCACCCTCGAAGATTCCAGCGGTTAACGAGCAGATTCTCGTGGGTGATGTAGTCGTACTCTTCCGATCTCAAGATCGCGTGAGATCCTTCCTTCGTGCAGCGCCCCAGATCGGTCACACGTTAGGTACTGACGAAGACCTTCCTCTCCTTGTTCCAGCAGGCATGGAGGTTGTAGCACTCTCCTCGCGATTCCGGGCAAAGACAACGGGCGTGGTACCTAAGTAGAGGGAGATCCCAGGCTTCGCCTTAAGCCAAGTAGTATGGTGGAGCTTATGAGAGAGGCTATTAGTGGTCTAGTAATTAGACACACTAATTAGAAGGCTCTAAACCAATTAGAAGGCTCTAAACCGAATAGCTCTAAACCGGGGTCTAGATCTAGGGTTTAGTTTAGAGGATAGGAAACTTGTGTGTGTAAGGAGGGGAGCCCTGCCCCTCCTTATATAGGTGGGAGGGCTGCGGCCAAGGGAGGAGTGAGTCCTCCCCAACTCGGCCTTGAGGTGGGCGCTTGGGAGGAGGAATCCTCCCAACTCGGTTTCCACTTCCTCCTCTTTTCCCACTTCCAAAAACTTGCCGTTTGACTTTCAAACTAGCCGTTTGACTTTTCAATTTAGGATTTAAATAAACCCTTTATTTTGGACAGCAAGAACACCTAGTACATGATGCAATCATTCCAATATGTAATGACACATTCATGTACCCCTTCCCCCTCCGGAGTGCCGGACATTCCGGGACCTTCTAGAATGTTCCCGATGAAAACACCGGAACCATTCCCCAACTCCGAAACGGGACTTTCCTTATATGAATCTTATTCTCCGGACCATTCCGGATCACCTCGTGATATCCCGGATCCCATCCGAGACTCCGAACAACATTCGGTCTCTTTCTCATAATACCATAACTACTCAAACAACGTCGAATCCTTAAGTGTGTCTCCCTACGGTTCGTGAATTATGCGGACATGATCGAGACACTTCTCCGAACAATAACCAATAGAGGAATCTGGAAATTCATATGGCTCTACATATTTCTACGATTACTTTGCATCGAATGAACCACTTACATACGATACCAATTTCCCTTTGTCTCACGATATGTTACTTATCCGAGGTTATGATCGCGGTATCTCGCATACCTAGTTCAACCTCGTTATCGATAAGTACTCTTTTCTCGCTCCTGATATGTGATCCCTTGTGACCAAGTCACATGCTTGCAAGCTAATTGGATGACATTTCACCGAGAGGGCCCAGAATATCTATCCGTCATGTGGATGGACAAATCCCACTCTTGATCCATGTGTTTCAACCAATACTTTCCGAACACTCAATGCCACCTTTATAGCCACCTGTTACGGTGGTGTTTGATGACATCAAAGCATCCATCCAGAAAGGCAATATGCATGATCTCATGGTCAAGGAATTAGGTTACTATGTATCAGAAAGCATATAGCAATTGAACTATTGAAATGACTTGATCTTTATGCTACGCTTATCTATAGGAGTATGTCCACCATATCATTCTCCTAACGATATGATCTTGTTGTTAATAACATCTCAATGTTCATGATAGGGAAACCACAATCATCTATTAACCAACAAGCTAGTGAAGTATAGAGGCTATACTAGGGACTTCAAATTAAGTTTACAAATCACACAAGTATTAATGTTTCCAGTTAATACAATTATAGCATGGTATGTAAACATTTATCATAAGTGTGAAGATATGATAATAACCACTTTATTATTGCCTCTTGGGCATATCTCCAACAGTCTCCCACTTGCACTAGAGTCAATAATCTAGTTTCAAACTTTTGTATTCAACACCTATAGCTTTCCTGTTGTATGTACACGATTGCTAGTGGTCAACTGATCTCCGGATCTGACACTTCCAGGTCCGTGTGTAATTGCATGTCTTTGCGTCTCTACGCATCACTCATTCTCTAATGAGATGGCTTTGTATGATTTGGTCTTTCGGTGTGACCTTTAGTTCTTTGGGGTTAAAACATGTTGATAATATTGTCGCACAATATATCTTCATAGTATTATCCCGCTGTGAACTACACCTAGTTTGATAACAAACTACTTGACATAAATGCCCTCTTTTGCTGCTATAATAGCAGTCATATACTTAGCCTTTTGTTGAAGTATCTGTCATAATGTCTTAACTTTGGAACTCATCCAAATCCATTATGGAACTCACTTTCCATTATATTGTGCCACCCTTAGTTTAGATTGAGATAAACTTAATTTGTACTCTGTGACAAAACTAGTATCAATGTAGTACTTTTACAATGAACTAATCATCTATTTGTCACTTCTACAAATAATATACTCTTAGTTCTTCCAAAAGATCATAAGAATATCCTTACTATCATCCAATGATCATCTTATGAATCATTCTGGTATATGCTCATAATATTTATAGCATAGGACATATCTGGATTTGTACATATCACAAGATGATTGATATAAATACTCTTTGTGATTTCATACATCAAGTATCAATCTATACTTGAATCTTTGTTTCACTTACCAAGTGCCAATACACTTGAATATATCATCAATATTGAACTCTTTCAATCCTTTCTGTGCAACAAGAACCTTTCTTGTAGTTTCTATATTGAATTCATTCAATATCTCGTCTATGTACTTCTGGCACAACCATATTAGCGTCCATTGATGCCAAATATTTGGGTTTTGCCTAAGTCTTTCATCGGGATGAAATTCTTAATATGTGTTAATAAAGATACATTATTTCCAATCAACAATATGTCTTCCACATAATGTATTAGAAACATGTCTTAGCGCCCCACTTAATTTCTTGCAAATGCAAGCATCTTCATTGTCTCCATGAAATTAAACTCTTTAACAGTTTCATCATAGTGAAGATTCCAACTCCGCTTATGCTTACTTCAACCATTGAAGTTTGCATATGCTTTTAGCATCCTTTGAATTAACAAAACCCTTTGGACCGTGTCATGCACACGTCCTAGGTAACCATTCTATTAGAAGAACTTGTTTTGTTTATTCTACTACCACATAACAAATTATATGTAGTGGTTGCTACATTAATCCGTCTAGACTAAAAATCGCTATGAAAGATCAAATCTTGTCATATACAACCTTTGAACATTGTTGTGAACTCTTTCCCAACATGTCGACTATTTCATAGATGTGAAACATCCATGTCTACTTCTTTATAGATCCAAACACAACTGCAAGGTCTTACACCTTTTTCGAGGGTCCTTCAAGTTCAAAACTTGATCTCTTGTGTATGGAACTTTCACGGATTTTATGGCTTCAAGCCATTTGACGGAGTCAGGGCCCATCATTGCTTCTTTGCATGTAGTAGGTTCATTATTCTCAAATAATGATTCAACCCTCAAATCTTGGTATTTGATTGTTCATCCGACCTACTTGTTTCAATAGGAACTTAGACCTCCGTGACCACAACCTTTGAGGCACGTGAGCCATGAGCATTGTTGCTGCCTCCGGAACACTTTTCGGTGCTGCGCAACTCTGCACATATAGCTAAGGTTCTTTTAACCTTATCAAAGTTCTATTGTCCTCCCACTTAACTTTTCACGAAAAATTCCTTCTCAAAGAAACTTGACGTTCTAAGCGACAAACACTTTTGTCTCCGGTGTTTATGGAGGAATACTTAACAGTAATACAAAGACAGGTTTATCCGACTTTGGTTGCAAACATCTTTCTTATGTATTGCATACCAATGTTTAAGAAAGGACTACTTGGGTTTTATCCCAAACCATAACCTTATATGGTGTCATTTCAGCGGATTATGATGGAGCTCTTTTAGTGGAAAACGGTAGTCTCTAAAGCTTTTAATCTTTAAAATATAATGGCAGTTTTATGAATTATACCTTTGATCTTACCATGTCAAACAAGGTTTAATTACATATCTCGAATGCTCCATACTATTATGGTGTTTCGGGAAATGCAAATCCACGGAACGATTCCTTAAATTTTAGGTATTATGCTAAACTTGTAACTCAAATATCTTCTTTTATGATCTTATCATAAACTATTTATATTCTTGTTATAATGATTTTGCACTTCATCTTGAAATCTTTGAACTTTTCAAATATTTCATACTTCATCCTTATTAAGTAAATATTCATATATTCACTCAAATTTTCGGAGAAAGCATATGAAGTTGAAATCCATCGCTCTTGACTACACATAATGGAGTTCGTACAACAATATGCACAAGTTCCAATAAGCTAGTCTTTCGTTCCCTTTTGGCCTATGAACAAAGTTTTAATTATCTCTAGGAAAGTTTCACAAACGTCATTTGATCAAAAATCAAAAGACTCCAAAATTCCATCCACATGGAGTTTCTTTCATGTTTTCTTTCCAATATAATTTAAACGGCGATGTCACTTCCTAAGTGATCTTTCAATCAATTTGTCTTTCGACAATTTTTAGCACTAGTTTTATGGATGTGATTTCTCCAACGAGATTTGTGAATCATCCATCTTTTATGGATTACGGCAATTATTTGAACAACCCTTTTGTTCTCATAATACCTGATAAAACAAATCTTGAAGGCAAGCGTTGATGTTTAACGAGCAACACAATAACCCTTTATTTGTTCTCGATGAACATCATCACATATTCTTTTGCTAGTTACTTAGGCCATTGTAGTTCATGAATTGTGTTGTTTCGTATGACGATTCACACCAACAAATTCAGTATCAAATACTTAAGAACCACATTGTTTAATAAGCAAAGAATATAGCCATAACACATATATCATCTATATACTTTAAACTGAACAATTCTAGTCTTTTCTTTTCTGCCATATACTTATGAGATTCTCTTTCAGTATTTCCTTTTCTGTTTGAAAGAATCTATCAACATCAATAGTGGAGTCATACATATGACACATAATCCAAAGCGTGTATAATTAAATACAAATGTCTTTGGACTTTGCACTTTGAAGTAGATCACCATCATCAAATGTTTGGTGTTCTTCCAAATTCCTTTCTTTAGTAATCTCTTGGTGTAGTAAACATTTTACCTACATCAAATATTCACTTTATCATGGAATCGTCCATGATCAAGCTACTTATAACGATGAATTATGAGTATAATGTTGCTATCCAAAACCTTTTGGAGGATTAGGACAACTAGTGTCTCCAACCTTTTGCAAATTCTCATCAAAATATGAGAACATGAACTTTGCCATATTATACTCTATCATGTTGTAACCAAAACTTTGTTTCAGATATCACAATATCTTCCACACATCATGGTTTCTGAAACAACTCTTTCAGATCCTAGATAACCTTGATATTAAGATAATCTTTGAATATCAAGAATCATGGAGACAAACATGATACTTATATACTAACATTTGGAATTGTTACTCTTGATTTAATACTAATTATTAAACTTCATGGAGTGACCGGAACTTACTGAAAGTTTGCAATAGGACTTTTAAACTTTAGATTAACACTTCAATACAATACGATACCAGTTAAGAAAGTAACTAACCAGAATTCTATAGTTCTATCATCTCAATTATAACTAAGCGCAAGGTGGTAAACGGATGCCAATGACTACAACAACTATGCAAATTCACTTTGATTTAGTTTATGATAAATTGAGTTCTAATTAATAATTAAATTAATCTAGGTGAACTCCCACTCAAAACAATATCCCTCACATTGTTTTAGTGATCACACGAACCAAATCCACCACATCAAAACCGATCATCACGAGAGTTGATATAGCTTCAATGGCGAACAATCAACATGTTCATCATATCTACTATATGACTCATGCTCTACCTTTCGGTAATCCGTGTTCTGAGGCCATGTCTGTACATGCTAGGCTCGTCAAGATCAAACCTTAGCTACCGCATAAGCAAATCTGGCTTGCTTACGTTGTATTCACCCGCGGAATCAAAGACACCCGATCATCACGTGGTGCTTTGAAGCAGCAAGCTTTGGCAACGGTGCATACTAAGGGTGAACACTTTAGAACTTGAAATTTATGTGCATGAGGGATCATCTTATAATGCTACCGTCGTCTACAAAGCAATACAAGATGCATAAAGGATTAACATCACATGCAATTCATAATATGTGATATGATATGGCCTTTCTTCTTTGTGCTTTCGATCTCCATCTTCAAGCACGAACATGATCTCCATCATCACCGCATAGCATCAAGGTCAATGATGCTTCTTCATGGTTGTCGCCCACCAGCTTCAACTATTACAACTATTTTGAATAGACACGCAGGTCTTAACAGAATTTAAAGACAACCATAAGGCTCACGCCGTTGTCAACTTACAATAAGGAACATTGCATACATCAAATATAATCACAATCATGGCCATATCACATCATTGCACACCCTGCAAAACAAAGTTAGACTTCTACTTTCTTTGCATATTTTACGTGGTTTGGGGCTTTCAATAAGTGTCGTTCTAACCTACGAACAAGAACCACAACATTGATACTAGCATTGTTGATTACCCGTTGTAAATTGGATCTTTACTATGCTAGGAGAAACAGGCACCAAAAGCCACTTATGCAATACAAGTTGCATGTCAAGCGTGGAGCAAGTCTCATGAACGATGTCATGTAAGGTTAGCGGCCGCTTCATCCCAACATACCGCAAGATGCAAAGTACACAAGAAGTAATCGACAATAAAAGCATCAACGCCCACAATGACCATTGTGTTCTACTCGCAACAGATCTACATATAGACACGGCTCGATACCATCAGAGGGGTTCGTAGCATGGAAAACAAAATTTTCTATCGCATACAAACAAACAAGCCAAGATCTATCTACTAGATTGTAGCAACGTCGATAGTGGAACTCACCTCGAAGATTCCAAAGCGTTAACGAGAGCAGATTCTCGTGGGTGATGTAGTCGTACTCTTCCGATCTCAAGATCGCAGAGACGATCCTTCCGCCAGCGTTCCAGCGCCCCGCAGTCGGGTCACATCGCCTGTACTCGACGAAGACCTTCCTCTCCTTGTTCCAAAGAAAATGGAGGTTGTAGCACTCTCTCGCGATTCCAAAGACAACGGCGTGGTACCGGAAGTAGAGGGAGATCCTGAGGCTTCGCCTTAAGCCAAGTGCAGTATGGTGGAGCTTATGAGAGAGGCTATTAGTGGTCTAGTAATTAGACACACTAATTAGAAGGCTCTAAACCAATTAGAAGGCTCTAAACCGAATAGCTCTAAACCGGGTCTAGATCTAGGGTTTAGTTTAGAGGATAGGAAACTTGTGTGTGTAAGGAGGGAGCCCTGCCTCCTTATATAGGTGGGAGGGCTGGCCGGCCAAGGGAGTGGAGTCCCTCCCAACTCGGCCTTGAGGTGGGCGCTGGCTTGAGGAGGGAATCCTCCCCAACTCGGTTTCCACTTCCTCCTCTTTTCCCACTTCCAAAAACTTGCCGTTTGACTTTCAAACTAGCTGTTTGACTTTTCAATTTAGGATTTAAATAAACCCTTTATTTTGGACAGCAAGAACACCTAGTACATGATGCAATCATTCCAATATGTAATGACACATTCATGTACCCTTCCCTCCGGAGTGCCGGACATTCCGGGACCTTCTAGAATGTTCCCATGAAAACACCGAACCATTCCCCAACTCAAACGGACTTTCCTTATATGAATCTTATTCTCCGGACCATTCCGGATCACCTCGTGATATCCCGGATCCCATCCGAGACTCCGAACAACATTCGGTCTCTTTCTCATAATACCATAACTACTCAAACAACGTCAATCCTTAAGTGTGTCTCCCTACGGTTCGTGAATTATGCGGACATGATCGAGACACTTCTCCGAACAATAACCAATAGAGGAATCTGGAAATTCATATGGCTCCCACATATTTCTACGATTACTTTGCGATCGAATGAACCACTTACATACGATACCAATTTCCCTTTGTCTCACGATATGTTACTTATCCGAGGTTATGATCGCTTGGTATCTCGCATACCTAGTTCAACCTCTATCGATAAGTACTCTTTCTCGCTCCTGATATGTGATCCCTTGTGACCTAGTCACATGATTGCAAGCTAATTGGATGACATTTCACCGAGAGGGCCCAGAGAATATCTATCCGTCATGTGGACGGACAAATCCCACTCTTGATCCATGTGTTTCTACCAATACTTTCCAACACTCAATGCCACCTTTATAGCCACCTCATTACGGTGTGGTGTTTGATGACATCAAAGCATCCATCCAAAGAAAGGCAATATGCATGATCTCATGGTCGAAGGAATTAGGTTACTATGTATCAGAAAGCATATAGCAATTGAACTATTGAAATGACTTGATCTTTATGCTACGCTTATCTATAGGAGTATGTCCACCATATCATTCTCCTAACGATATGATCTTGTTGTTAATAACATCTCAATGTTCATGATAGGGAAACCACAATCATCTATTAACCAACAAGCTAGTGAAGTATAGAGGCTATACTAGGGACTTCAAATTAAGTTTACAAATCACACAAGTATTAATGTTTCCGGTTAATACAATTATAGCATGGTATGTAAACATTTATCATAAGTGTGAAGATATGATAATAACCACTTTATTATTGCCTCTTGGGCATATCTCCAACACTTCATGCTACCCCTCCTAAACCCTAGCCTCGGCCTCGGTTGTTCGCCGGTGGAGAAGTGGTGCCCAGAGGCGGGGGTAGACGGGGAGCTCTTCTACGCCGCTCTCACCGTCGCCTTGCACCAGAGCCCTGAGCGCCGGAGAAGCCTCGCCGCGCAAGGCCACCGGACTTGCCGTCATGGGACCTCTGCCTCAGCTCCGATCCGATCCACCTCCAGCTCCAGCGACCACGCCAGCGAGCTCCTGGTGAGCCCCTCAACCCCCTAGACATGCCCGTCCTCCTCCTAGCGGCCCAGATGCGCCGGACGCTCTGTCGAGCAGCCTCCGAGCACCGCCGCGTGCCGCGCGTTGACAGACAGCAGCGGATGCAGCAGCTTTTCCGTCTCTGTTCGTCGCCGAGCCCCGCGCGCTGTAGGCCTCCTCCGGCGATGCCACCTGAACGAAAGTTGTAGCCCTTCGTCGCATCTGTGTTTTTTGTTTTTAGGGCTTAGCCAGATTCTCGCTAGATTCGTCGCCACCGTCGCCGGAAGACGGCCAGGTCGCCGCCGACAGAGCCAGATCCGTCCGTCAGTTTCAGCAGCAGCCGTTGTCGTTTTGCGCTTAGCCCCCTCCCCTTTTTCCCGCCTAAACCCGCGGCCCTCCGAACCACACCAGTCAGCCAGCCCCTTGGTTTTCTAAAAACACCCCTAGGAGAGACCAACCGCCACAGACCGATCCCTCCCCGTGCCCTGGGATCGCCCACGTGGCGTGCGCCCGCTGGTGCGCCCGTGAGTGGCCTCTGCTGGCTCACTGTCCCACCTGCGTCTGCCTCAGAGCTAGGTAGCACCGCGGTGAGTTAATCCTTTTTCTGCGCGTGTGGCCCTACTCCGGTTGACCCCACCCGTCAGCGTCTAGGGCTAAAACAAGCTGAGTAATAAAATGTTTTCTGTATTTCTGTTTTAAATTAAACTTTTTCAAAATAATTCAAATTCAAATTTAAATCTGTTTTTAAATAACTTTTGAAATATAAATCCAAATAATACAAATAATATATGTTTTGAGATCAGAAAAATGTGAGGAATTCAAATCTTCCATCCAAAACATATTTTGAACAATTAAAATTTCAAGTTGACTTAATTTACAATAAAATGCCATTTTGTCTTAAACAATTAATAACTTTTGTTTTATAAGTCCAAATTTAACAAATAATATGTCTAAAATGATTAGCTCGACGAGACCTTTCTGTTTATGCATTCCATGTGTTGATTTGAAGCATGCATCATATAAATATAATGTGTACAGCAACTAATATGAGGTTAAAATGTGGCCAAAACTAAATAAAATGATTTAATCTTGTACTTCACACCTCACCCATGCCATGCTACTTTATTACCATGCAAATTGTGCATCATTCATCATGGCATGATTGTTTGCTTGTCGCATTTATTCATATGCTTGTGCACTTTATTTATGTTGGCCCTTGTTTGTTTGGTTCTTCTTGAATAGGCCGAAAGGTGGGATATATCGAGAGAACCAAGAGCACTACCCAGATCCATCACTTGCTTCAACTGAGCTGCCAGGCAAGCACTACCACATGCTTGCATACATATAGTACCTATTTCCTCTATCTTCTTCTTGCATCATTGAGTCGCGGTTGCATTAATCTGAATCCCAAGTAATGCATAGCCTTTACTTTTAAACCCCACCGAAGCTTGTTCCTCCATCCCATGAGCCATTACTACAGGAGTTGTTTGAGCCATGCGAGTCGTAGAACAGCATGTGTAGGGTATGTGAGTGTCTGGTGGATAACGAGGTACCTAAACAACTTAACCTGAGTAGTAATGGGATTACTAATGAAAGTGGCATCGGTGAGCCATATTCGCTATTTGGTTTTTCAGGCTCACTTGTGTCCCGTAGGACCCCGAGTACTTGATTCCTGTTCCTTGAATATTCGCGCTATCCACATCCAGGAGGCTTATGAACCCCCCTGAGCCAGAGCTTGATTCATTCTTATTTCTTGGGGCCACAAACTAGTTTGAGGTTTTATTTACTATCCTGTACTTATGCCATGCTTTATCGCTTTATTTAAATTGTGCAGGTAATTTTGCTTGTACTATTTAGGAAAGCGGAGTGTTTTCGCGGTGTCGACAAGCCCAGTCACATTTTCGGGTTCCCAGTCGTTCACAGCCATTGACGCAAACCTTGAGTCCGTCTCGGAGTCAGCTAACTTCGTTGCGGGTAGCTCAATGGGGTGGCCCCCTGAAATATTTCTGAATCCTGTGATCGCTTTGTCGTGACTGCCTCGTTGGGTTTTGATTTGGATTTTCCGAGGCATATCGAGTGTGTGTTGCTATTTGTGCACCCCTGCAGGGTAAAACTTTCTGAAATCCGTGTCCGCGGTTATGGACGACTTGGAGCCTGATTTCCGATCATAGACAAGCATAACTAAAGTACCGCTTTTAATTTGACTAAGTATCTGACTAGTAAATAGTGCAACACTCATGGAATGGATAATAAAACTGCCAACGGATGGGGGGGTTGTTCGTCCGCTTCCTCGTCGGTAAGCGAGGAGGAGGATGGATCTGTTAAGATTACCGTTATTACTGTTATAACTATTGTTATTAATTCACGGACATCCGTCTATCTTTGGTTAGGCGGATGGTTAGCGATTGTCTATAGAATTGTTAGGGTTTATCTTTTGCTGCAATTGCGTCACCCCAGGTAGTGTCCCCTTTAGAGGCATAAAGACTTGCTGAGTACCCCTAGGGTCTCACACGATAAATTATTGGTTCAGATGAACAGGTACACTCGCAAGATGGATACTGGGTGGAAGATACGAACGATGTGGGCAACGATCATTCGGTGTAGAGATTCCGGGAACGGGGATCCGTGAGATCTGTGGGCGGGATCTGCTTATTTATGGGGCATCTTATGCCGATTTGCTTCTTATCCGTACTCGGATTTTGTCTTCCGCTTCCGCCTGATACTCTGTTGATTGATGTATGAGGAGATATCCTAAACTATTATATCTATCTAGGACATTTGGATCTTGTCGTATGGCGTTGCTATATTTCCTTTCTTTTTAGATGGAATGGCTCTGATGTACTGTTGTATGGTGGCTTGCATACATACTCATTTGTGTATGTAGTTGATCCCTTCGCCTGCCGATTACGCCGCCCGTTCTTGTCCCGATGTTTGGAAATGGTTGGGACGGCCGAAAGGTCTACCTGTGAGTGGCATTTGGGCCCCACCGTACTATTTCAACCATTTTCGTTCATCCAGGCTTGTAACTAGGAGCGTAATTCACCGAGGTAGTTACATCATCCGTCTATATTAGAGCATCTTTACTCGTTAGCCGTTTCCAAGCCGAAATTCGGAGCTAAATAGCGCAGAGGAAGTTTTCGGCCTAGGAGCAACCGATTTCCCACTCGCGTTTCTAGGCCGAGTTCCCATGTTTGGACAAATTTTAACAAAACTTGGCGAACTTTGGGCGAATATAGACGGATTTCACTAATAGATGGCCGATTCATACAAATTACGCCGAATTCGGGCGGACACCTGAATTCTGACTTCATTTAGGCTAAAAAAACTAAAAAAAGGCCGAGGCGGGGGTTGTTGCCGGCGTGGATGTGCTCGAGAACAGCGTCGAGCGTCCGACCAGACGCACTCCACCAGCGGCGGCGTCCCGCCGTGTTGTTGCGCGTCGGCGGCGAGCCTGGAGGTCCTTGGTGGGCGACGAGTTCGGCGAGCCGGCGTTGGGCAAAGAATTGTTCCCAATGCACGAGGTTGTCGGCGTCTTTGGCGAGCTCGGGATCCGGCATTGCCGCTATGGCGGCCTGGATCGCTTCGACCAGTTCGTCGCCTTCGGGGATCGGCAGCACTGGCACACCACCGGCGCTGAGCTTCCATACGCGCGGGCAGCGGACGTCTGGTGATGCCATGTAGCCGGTGTCGCGGAGCATCCGTGCCTCCCAGGGCTGGAGCGTCCGCCGGCCGGCGCCGCTTTTAGCCATCGTCTTTGCTAAGTGCTCCTTTTCGCCGGAGTTTGTGGTGGAGCATGGTGGGTGGGTGTGGTGTGCTGTGAACCAATGACAGAGCCGTGTTTTATAGGCCGAGCGCGGGCGGAGAAGGCGGGAGGGGTGTAGCGGCGTGGCGGGAAAAGGGAAAAGAGGCGGGAAGCCGAGGCGGCACGGGAGCCGAGGCGGAAGGATGACGACGATCGGTCTTCAATCGCTGACTGGGCGGGTCTACGCGCCGAATCTTTCTTTTTTCGCCGAATTCGCTTCATCCGGTGTTCCCAGCGCGTTCCTAGCGCTCCGGAAACGGCCTGGGATCTCCGAACGTATTTTCGGCCAAATCCAGACGAAACCGGCGTCCTGGAAACACGACTAGACCAATTTTCAACGTCCGGACAAAAAAACGTCCTAGAAACGGCCTGCTGAACCCCGAGTGGAGATGCTCTTAATATAGCAACAACATAAGCAACCTTTGCCGAATAAACCATGCCAACAGATTCTAAGCCACGTTGCAACTTTATGATTGTCATGCATGTATCTGGCCGACGGGTATGGATTAGAGGCAAAACTAAATCTACTCTTCTATCATGTCAGTACAACGTGTAAACTACTACAATTAGCTCCATCTACGCATCATTAGTATGACTCGTCATCTTGCATAAACAATTTAGTCACTCTAGTCACTATAATTAGCTCCTCTAATTTTTGTTTCATGCAAAGGTTAACATGCACTTAAACAGAGATTAGCAAGTCTATTACTCAAATTAATTAATCATCTAAAAATCCGAGTTGTCACAGATCATGCTCAAGGGGTGCTTGCATCAGAAGTATTGCTCCTTAACAAGGAGCATTGATACCCCAATGGATAGGTTGCAATCAAGTCATACTCGGTTCAGATTCGAGGAGTTCAGACTGATCAGAAGCGGTGGATACTACATATGAGCTGGATAAAAGAGTAAGATGTTTTCTGTTTTAGGAAAATCAACAATATAGAAATATATAACGGTCAAACTAAGAAATTGGTGATGCTTTGATTCATGTCACTGTCAGTGACTAAGCCTCGTCCAAACGTGTTCTGACGGAAGCACGCGCAATCAACCCGTGCCAGAAACTGTCAATAAAAATTCAGGTTATTTACATAGGTTCCGCCGCCGCCTAGTCATGTGGGTGTATTATAAACAATCAGAACAGCAATCTCATTAACGCACCAGTGAAAAAACATTATCAAATGGTTTCAACATCACTAATTCATCATGACCTCACATGCTAGTTTGATTGCTTGACCTATAGGAGGCTTCTAGACATGCGACATCCTGCTTGCTGCTTACGTGGATGCCAATCCAGCCAGCTCTTCGTTCCTTCCTTCCTTACTTCAGCATCAAGATCTAACAGTATAAAACCTCGACAGACTCATGCTCAAGTCTTCACAACAATAACCAACCGATCTCTTGTCGTTTGTGCGCAACCAATAGCTAGCTAGCCAGCAGCAAGTGGAGCAACAATGGTGTATGAGCCAGTGGAGGCAGTTGCTCTCAAAGGCCTGCTGGAGAGAAGAAACAATGGCGTCACATCAATCCATGGGCATCGACCGAGGACGGAGAAGGAGAACATGGAGGAGATGGAGATCACATGCGCAATCATCCTTTGGATCCTCAGGAAGGTTTGCTTGGCCACGTAAGGAAGGAATTATGGGACATCGGGGTGTGACAGGTTGAAGATGGAGCATTTTTGTTCGCTTCGCGTAGAGATTTTGCATAATATCGAGTGTGTTTTTGTTAGAATACAACTCTCGTTAGGTTTAAGAGTCCTAGTTGGTTTGTTATAGGGCTAGGCCAGTGCACCTAGACCCTCATATATACCTCTTGTAATTGCCACAGTATTGTCATCGATTATTATTCTATACAACTCTACGTGGTATCAGAGTTTTGATCCTAGGGTATGGCTCACCCGCTGACCCTGCCGCTGCCGCCCGGCTACTTCGAGCGGCGCGCCGCCATCATCGCCGCCAAGGTCGCCGCGGCCACGGCCCCGCCACCTCTACCTCTACTTTAGCTCTACCTCCATCAATATCCTCTTCAATCTCCTTCATCGACACCGTATCCATTTTTAGCCCCTGCATACCCGTAACCCTAGACCTCGCTGCTCACAACTACTACCATTGACGTCACCTCTTCAACGCCCACCTCGGGCAATGCACCCTCCGCTCTCACATTGCCGACGACGCTCGCCCTCAACCTCACGATCCGCAATGGGTCAAGGATGATCTCGCCATTATTCAATGGATCTACATGCGAGTCTCCATAAAAATCTTCAATCTCGTACACCATGGTGGTGCCTCGCCGATCCGTGGGCAGCCCTTCGCCAGCTCTTCCAGGACAACATCAACGCTCACGCCAACAATCTCCACACCGAGCTTCGGAACACGGTGCAAGGTGATGCACCCATCGGCGTCTACTGCCAGCGACGCCTTATAGCGATCGCGGATGAACTCCGTGAACTCGATGATCCGATCGACGATCGGCAGCTCATCAACGTCCTCCTCGTCGGCCTCAGCAAGCGGTTCGAGAAACAAGCCTCCTTCATCCCTAGGATGCGTCTGCGCCCTTCCTTCGCCGAGGTTCGCTCGATGCTACAATGGGCCGATCGTGCCCAAACCAACAAGGACTCTCGTCCTCAGGTCTTCACTGCTGCTCCTCAACCGCCTGCACCACGGCCGCCACCGCCACCTCCTCAATGGCTCCTCCTCAACCATTGGGCTGGCGTCCAAGTCCCAACTATAGGGGTCGAAACCCTAAACCGCCATAGTTTCGTATGGCGCATGTTCCTCCTCCGCCCTCGGCTCCGGCTCCACAGTCTGCACCACCGACCGCATCACCGCTGCCCCCCGGCTGGCGTCCTTCTCCTGATCCGTGGACCGGGCTAGTCCAGGCTTGGCCTATGCCCTGGTCTGCCCCGACGCCCTATGGTGCCCCGCCTGCCTACACTGCTGGTTGGCATCCCGGTGCCCACCCTCACACCGGCGCTCCCATCCTCGCGCCATGACATTCGACGGCCGCGTACCACGCCGCCCTCGCCTACGCGCCAACAATCTACAACGTTGCTCCTTATGCTTCATATGGCGCTACAACCTCACCCTACATGCCGCAGTACAATATGTCGCAGTACAATGATGGTGGCTCTATCTATACGCTGATGCCAGCCCTACTGTCTTCGCCGCTGCACCCGCCAGCTCCCATGTCTACACCGTCCTCTACTTCGACTCTGACCTAGGACCAAGCTGCTTTTCTACAAGCCATGAACAACTTTGCTGCACAAGAACTTTGGTACGGATTGGATTTTCGATTCTAGTGCTTCTAGTCATATGTCTGCATCAAGTAATTTGTTGTCTTCTTGCACACCGTCACCTTTTCCATCTATTACTCTCGATGACGGATCATCTATTCCTATTTGCTGTGTCGGTCAAGTCCAAATCCAATCCCCAATCAAACCTTTGCTTCTTCGTGATGTTCTTGTAGCTCCTGCACTAATTAAAAATCTGATTTCTATTCGCTAATTCACCAATGACAATCACGTTTCTGTCGAATTTGACCCCTTTGGTCTGTCTTTTAAGGACTACCGGACCAAGGCTTCAATAGCTCCGGTGATTTGTATTCTCCCCATGGTGTTCCGGCCGCTGCCCCTCCATCGTCTATGGTGGCCTCTGTTGATCTGTGGCACCAACGTCTCGGCCATCCCAATAATAATATATTATCTACTCTTCTTAGTGAATTTTCAACACCTTGTAATAGAGATTCTCATAATTCTTCTATTTGTCAGTCGTGTTAATTAGGAAAACATGTTCGTCTCCCCTTCAACTCCTCTCTATCCTCTAGTACTTTTCCTTTTGAGTTACTTTATTGCGATCTATGGACGTCACCAATAGAAAGTGTTTCTGGTTTTAAGTATTATCTTGTTATTCTTGATGATTTTATACACTATGTTTGGACCTTTCCCTTATGCAACAAATCCGACGTTCACAATATTTTTCTTAATTTTCAGCGCTATGTCTCGGTTCACTTTTTCCTTCCTATAAGATTTATTCAATGCGATAATGGTCATGAATTTGAGAACTTTAAAAACCGAAATTGCTTTCTCCAATATGGAATTCTTCTGCGTTTTTCCTGTCCCTATACCTCCCCTCAAAACGGCAAGGCCGAACATTCTCTTCGCACTCTTAATGTCATCACTCGCACCCTTCTTATTCAATCTTCTATGCCTCCGAAGTTCTGGGCTGAATCTCTCCACACGACCACATATCTACTTAACACTCGACCATATAAAGTTAATCCTCAAACCACACCCTACTTCTCTTTATTTCTTTCTCACCCAAACTACTCCGATGTTCGTGTCTTCGGATGTCTTTGTTTTCCTAACTCCTACTCTACTTCTCCTAACAAACTTTCACCCTGTTCTATCCCGTGCATCCATCTAGATTTTTCCGACGAACACAAAGGCTATCATTGTCTAGATCTTGTTAGTGGTCACGTCCATGTGTCTCGTCATGTAACTTTTGCTGAAAATATTTTCCCTTTTGTGAGCGTAAATCTCTCGATCCTAAAACATCTGCACCATCTACTTGTCCCCCTCGTCCAAATAATTTTCCCTTCTTTCATCAGCAATCTCCTGCCGCACTCCTGCCACGGCAGCAAAAATGCACAAATTCTCTGCCATGGCAGCCGATCCTGTCGCGCCTTCTCCTGACGCCACCTCTTCCGCGGCTGTCGAAACCGCCGAAAACTCTGTCGTGGCAGACTTCCTGCTGCCGCCGTCTCCACCGCTAACTCCCACGTCCGCTTCTTCCGTTGCATCGGGCACGTCTTCCACATCATCATCCGTCCCTCCTCCTCATGCTATTATCGTCCCAGCTCCCACTAATGATCATACCATGCGCCCACGTGGCAAATCTGGTTTTCGTTTACCCGCTAAAGATCATCTAAATCTCAATGCATCTCTGTCTTCTTCCTCTATTCCCAAATCTTACAAATCAGCTCTCCTAGATCCTAATTGGGCCGCAGCCATGAAAGATGAATATGATGCTCTCATTCAAAATAATACATGGCAATTAGTTCCTCGTCCATCAAACACTAATATAGTTTTCGACAAATGGGTTTTTCGACATAAATTTAATTCCGATGGAAGTCTTGCATGTTAAAAAGCTCGATGGGTATGCCGTGGTTACTCTCAGCAACACGGCATCGATTATGATGAAACTTTCTCTCCAGTTGTCAAACCCAGCACTATTCGTACTGTTCCTAGCATCACCGTTTCTTTTTTTGGCCCATCCATCAACTCGATGTCAAAAACGTTTTTCTCCATGGCTCTCTTCAAGAAACAGTTTATTGTCAATAACCTCTTGGCTTCGAAAATTCCTCTTATCCTAATCATTTTTGTCTTCTTAAAAAATCTCTCTATGGTCTAAAACAAGCACCACGGGCTTGGTTTAAATGTTTTTCTACTTATGATCAAACAATTGGCTTTACTCCTACTCGTTCTGACACTTCTCTCTTCACCTTTCATCATAATACCGACACCGCTTATCTAGTTCTCTATGTTGATGATATTATTCTCACAACTTCCTCACAACACTTTTTAGATCATATTATATCTCTTCTTCACAAAGAATTTTCTATGTCCGATCTAGGTCTTCTTCATCACTTCTTAGGTATTGCTGCCATCCGTGACTCATCTGGTGTTTTCTTATATCAACGTCAGTACACCCTAGATCTTCTTTCTCGTGCTGGTATGCTTGATTGTCAACCGTCTCGTACTCCTGCTAATACAGGTTCAAAACTTTCTGCCGATGGTGATCCCTTTTCTAATCCTTCTCTTTATCGTAGTCTTACCGGCGCCCTCTAATACATTACTCTTACTCGTCCTGAAATTTCTTTTTCTGTCCAACAAGATTACCTTTACATGCATGATCCTCGTGTTTCTCACTTCAACCATGTCAAACATATTCTTCGGTATCTCAAAGACACATTAGATTTAGGTCTTCAAATAAACAAATCCTCTCCTACCTTGTTGATAGCTTACTCTGATGCAGACTAGGCTGGTTGCCCTGATACTCGACGGTCCACATCCAGATTTTGGGTTTTTCTTGGTAACAATTTGGTTTCTTGGTCTTCAAAAAGGCAGGTTATGGTTTCTCGCTCATCAGCCGAAGCTGAATATCGCGATGTGGCTCATGCGGTTGCTGATATGATTTGGTTGCGCCAGTTTCTGTCGCAGCTGCATCGCCCTATTAAGCAAGCTACTATTGTTTATTGTGATAATATTTCAGCTGTTTACATGTTAGAGAATCCGGTTCAGCACCGTTGTACCAAGTGAAAGGATACAGATGTCACCTAGAGGGGGTGAATAGGCGATTTAAAACTTTTACGAGAGTGGATCAACAAATGCGTAATTAAAGTAGCGTTTACTTTGTCAAGCACAAAACCTAGAACAACTAGGGTTCACCTATGTGCACCCACAACTTATGCTAAGCAAGACAAGCAACTATGTGATAGCAAGATATAGACTTCAAGCATGACAGCTATCACAAAGCAAGGTGCATAAGTAAGAGCTCAGTATAGAGATAACCGAGGCATGCGGAGACGGTGATGTTTTACCGAGTTCCTCCCAACATGGAGTATGTCTCGTTTGGAGAGGGGGTGGTTTCAAACCACCAACGCCACAAAAGGCCTCCCTTATTCTCCTGTGAATCTCACCCCGACGGGATCGATTCACACTTCCACTATCGGTGCACTTGTCGGTGGCAATCCGTAACCTCTCACAAGGTTGGGGCACTTCTCCACAACTCAATTGGAGGCTACCAACAAACAAGCTTGGGGAAATCTCCACAACCTAATTGGAGGCTCCAAGTAATCCACAAACCTGCAATACAACCAAACCGTCTAGGGTTCCAAGAACCCAAGAGTAAAAAGCTTCTCACCTTTCACCCAATCAAATCCTCACCGAGAACTCAAATCGATGCACAAAATGTAATGGCAAGAACACACGAAGTGCTAAAGTCCTTTGATACGTCCAAACCATATCTACTTTCCCGAACACTTGCTATTGTTCTTCCTCTAAACTTGTGTGATTTGGATACAACTAACACGGACTGACGCTGTTTTCCGCAGAATTACCTTGGTGTCTAGTTTTTGTGCAGAAAATCAACTATCAGGAAAAATCCCGGAAAATATGCCAAAAATCCTATTTCACCAGAAGACTCACTAAGCCAGAAGACGAGACGGAGTAGGGCCACGAGGGGCCCACACCACCTGGCCGCGCGGGCCAGGCCAGGCCACGCCTAGGGGTGCCTCGGCTGCCCCCTCGGCCTCCCTCTTCGCCTATAATTTGCCTCTTGACCTAAAAACCAAGGGGGATTCGACGTTTTTCCAGAAAGTGTTCCACTGCGCCGCCACCACCAGATTCCGCGATTCGAAACCAGAAACTCTTTTCTGGCACCCTGTCGGGACAGGGAATTGGAGGAGATCATCGCCATCATCATCACCATCGCTTCTCCATCGACCATTCATGTTTCCCCCATCTATGAGTGAGTAATCCCCCGCTGTAGGCCATGAGGATGGTAGGGATTGGATGAGATCGTTCATGTAATGGCATCAGATTGTTAGGGAATGGTGCCTAGTATCTATTATTAGTGCTTTTTGACTTTGTTGCAACTTGTTATGCTTAATGCTTGTCACTAGGGCCCGAGTGCCATGATTTCAGATCTGAACATGTTATTGATTCATTATGATAGTATTTTTTATGGTCTTACCTGCAAGTTGTATACACATATTGTTGTCCAGAACCAAAGGCCCCGAAGTGACAGCAATCGGGATAACCAGAGGGAATGGCTTTGATGTGAGGATCATATGTGTTCACGGAGTGTTAATGCTTTGCTCCGGTGCTCTATTAAAAGGAGCACTTTAATTGTCAGTAGTTCCCTTGAGGTCCCGCTACAAACGGGCTGGCAAGACAAAAGATATTGTGCAAGTTCTCATTGCGAGCACGTATGACTATATATGTCACACATGCCTATGATTATCTAGTACTTGGATGCTTTATCTTATTTATCTGCAAATGCCCTATGTCTTGATTGCCATATGAATTGTCTTGTCCATGCAACGCCCGTCCATCCATCCCTATGCCTACCGCGCTATAATCCTACTGTTTAATTCAATTGTTACTACTGTCTTTACTTTTACTACTGTTGTTACTTTAATATTGCTACTACAAAACTGTTGCTACTGATAAACTGCTGTGAGCAAGATTGTTTCCAGGTGCAACTGAATTGACAACTCAGTTGTTAAGGCTTATAAATGTTCTTTAGCTCCCCTTGTGTCAAATCAATAAATTGGGTTTTACTTCCCTCGAAAATACTGCGATAAACCCCCTATACTTGTGGGTCATCAAGACTATTTTCTGGCACCGTTGCCGGGGACCATAGCTTTATTTATCAAGTTCACTTGAATTCACTATTGTTCGCTGCCATCCATCCATCATGGGTAAGTCTCGTGATGGCAAGGTTCCTATTTTACCATCCACTACAAGGAGAGGTACGGTTCTGAACACCTCTGTTGCTCTTGATTCACCATATGTTATGAGTAAGCTCCTTACACCACCACATACACATGCTACACACGCTGCTACTACTGCTGAATCTGAAACTTCTGATACTTATGATGCTGCTTCTACTATGCTTGATAAGAGTGGTTCATTAGGTCCTTTCCTAGATGCTACGATTGCTAGAACTATAGCTAGAAATACTGAAACTCCTAATGAAGACACTACTACACCTGTCAGTTCACTTGAGTCTAGAGAGAGTTATGATATTGAAGACGGTTATATTGAGATGACTGATGAATTTATTAAAGAATGGCAAAACACCCATGATAGGAGTGCTATTAAGAGTCTCCTTGAGAGGCGTACTATAAAACCCAAATTGTCTCCTAATGCTAAGTTTGCTGCATCTCCCATAAACATTAAAGATAAGGATTATGATTTCTCTCTTGATCTATCTTACATAGCTATTGTTGAGAAAGAACCTTTTTGTGGGACTAAGAATGAAAGTGTGGTAGCACATATGACTGAGCTTTCTACCATGAGTGGCCTGTTTTCTGATGATATTAAGATGCGCACCTACTTTGTTGCTAAAGTTTTCCCTTTTTCACTAAAAGGAGAAGCTAAAACTTGGTTTAATAATTTACCTCCTGGATCTATTGATAACCCTAATTGCTTGATTAGTACTTTCCTGCAGAAATATTTTCCTCCTAGTGCTAGACATGCTATTTTGCAGGAACTTTTTGATTTTAAACAGGGAGAAAAAGAGATATTGCCTGAATCATGGGTGAGGTTTTGTGCTTTGATTAATGCACAGGCTGGATGTCCATTACCTAAGAATGAGCTTCTTGACATATTTTATAATGGACTAACTGAAGAATCTAGGACATACCTGGATAGTTGTGCTGATTGTGTTTTCAGGAATAGGACTCCCAAGGAAGCTGAGGAATTAATGGCTAAAATAAGCAAGAATTATGAAGACTGGACTCCTCCTGAACCAGCTATACCTAAGACAACTATACCTGAGCCAACTATTCCTGCGCCTACACCAACATCGAAGAAGAGGGGAGTTATCGAACTAAATGATGAAGTGATGAAGGAAGCTAAGAAATGTCTTAAGGAGAAGGGAATTAAAGCTGCAAATGTCAAGAATTTACCTCCTATAGAAGAATTATGTAAGCCAATTCCCCACTCATCCACTATTGAGGTACACTCTCTCCAACATTTTGATGAAGGTGATATTCCTTACTCTAAACCTCCTGATCAATGCTTAGAAGAATTTGATGTTTTTATTGTTAAGCAAGATAATTTTAATAAAAGGGTGCAAAATCATCTAATGGAAAACACTAGAGCTATTGTTGAGTTGAAGGATATTGTGGAAAGAACCTCTAATGATGTTAAAATGCTTGTTAAACATTTTCAAATGGTTCAAGCTCAAATTGATCAGCTTATTAAAGTACAAAAAGACTTGCTAGTTGATACATTGCAAATGTATCTATAATTTTTGATGTTCCATGCTTAGTTTTATCCACTTTCTTGTGTTTTGTTCCAACTTTGGAGTACTTTTCTTATGATTTCTTGGACTAACCTATTAACAAGAGCCACAGTGTCGGCTGCCTGTTTTCTACTGTTTTTGGTTCCAAGAAAGTCAGAAAATGAATATTCTTAGAATTGGACGGGACAAAAGCCAAAGTGCCTATTTTTCCGGAAGTCATCAAGTGACAGGATACGAGACGGAGAAGGGCCAGAGGCCGGCCACACCACCTGGCCATGCAGCCAGGCCTGGCCCATGCCAGGGGGTGGTGTGGCCAGCCCTGGCACCCCCTCGGCCTCCCCTTCCGACTATAAGATGCCCTCGGGACGTAAACCCTAAGTACCCAATCAAAAATCCATGAAAGAGTCTGTAGCCACTGTCATCTCCATCCCTAGATCGGGAGGGATCTGAAGCTCTTCCCGGCACCCTGTCGGAGAGGGGAATTCACCCTGGAGGCCTTCTTCATCACCATGCAAGCCTCCGGTGTGATGCGTGAGTATTTCATCCTTGGACTACGGATCCATGTAGTAGCTAGATGGCTGGTTCTCCTCCTTTGTGCTTTCATGTTTAGATCTTGTGAGCTCCGTTTATGATCAAGATCATCTATTTGTAATTCTGCATGTTGTGTTTGCGGGGATCCGATGGATATTGAGATGCTATTTCAGATTGATTATTGATTCTATCATGTCTTTGTTATTTGTGATCTTGCATGCTTTCCGTTGTTAGTAGCTATCTTGGCCAAGTAGATTCTAGAAACTCCAAGAGTTAGTATTTATGCTCGATAGTGGGTTCATGCCTCTGGTAATCTGGGGAAGTGACAGAAATCTCTAAGTTGGGTAATTCCAAGGCATTTCAATATTTTACAAATGTTCATGTATTATCAAGTAGTTTCAACAACAAGGATAATTCGCATATAATCGAACAAGATATGAACATGGATAGAAATCATTCATAAAAGTGGAACAACTATTTGTTACAAACTCATATGAATAACCGTCTCACGAAGTGTGAGACACACTAATGAAGTTCACATATCCATCGATCAAAATAACTATCCAAAAACATATAGTAAGTGATAAATGTTGAGGGAGAGTGTCGCTAGCCATCATCATGCTTGCCATCAACACGCAACGTCACCTCCTCTCCAGCAAGCACCTCTCATGCAGAAGGACATGTTTTCAGCAAAACAGAACAAGTATCAAATATACTTAGCACTGCAACATGTGTTTGCAAGATTATAACATTTATAAAATTGCATATCAAATATATACCTTTATCATTGATGACCTTAGTAACAATGGGTTCAACCATCACATCCCTGAAATGTGATATGAACTCGTGGAAATCCCGTGTTTCTGCGTCGCCTCTCATAATGCAAATCCTGACATGTGCTTGGTAGCTTGGTGACAGTGACTGCAACACAACGCTATTTGCAAAATAGCTCGTCATCCAGCTGTCTAGGAAGTATACATGCCTCATGTACGCATCATGCATGCGGTCCAAGTGGTCTTGAAGTGAAGAGTTCTCTTCCATCTTAATGGAGAGGAAATCTCCCATCATCTCATGCTCCCATATGCGTGCTTGTTCCACGAAATATGTCCTAAGCTATACCATTACTGCACGAGGGTCAAGATTATCCATGATTGGCCACAGCTCATCCACTATTCCGTAACGCATCGTAACTGATATGAAGGTGGACATCTCACGACGGTAAAAGTGGTCTTCCTGCTCCTCTGGGGTCTCTAAGATACTGGGCTGCTCCAACTACATCTCATTGAGTATATAGTCGACCACGTCATTCTCACTAAGGAGAACGTGGAGACACGCAACCCACATAGAGAAGTTTGATCCGTCTAGCCTGAGCTTCTCTCCATCTAACCAATCGTAAACAGGAAAGGTAGCATCCAGGAGAACCATTTTCTACATTTATAATTGCAAAAAGGAATTTAGACTAAGTTTATAATTAAATGAGTTAATATAATAACTCCACTAAGAAACACCTATCCCCTGAAGGGTTCTAGCGATAACACAACCACTTTTCCCCACATCTCCCTCGATCATCACGGCCATCAATGTGGGTTCTAGGGTGGACGCTAAACGTCAGTCACATCATTCATGCAACTCGTGCTCGACCTTTCGACCATCCGTGTTCTGAGGCCATGTCTGCACATGCTAGGGTCGCCAACTCAACCTTAGTGTATTCGTTGTGCAACATGGCTTACACCCACTGTATGGGAACGTAGATATGTCTGACACCCGATTATCACGGCCTGCCTCATACCGAAGAACTTTCTTGGTGGTGCACACTAAGGGGGAACATAAACATTGGTAATTTTAACAGGGATCATCTTATTAGGCGACCATCAAGTATCTAATACTAGCACAAAATAAGATATACAAACAATAACATTGAATGTAAATGCGATGTGATATGGTCCTTCACGTCGTGATCTCTATCTGGCGTCACCAGATTCTGGCGCCAGGTTCCGCACCAGAGACATCGTGGTACCAAGTGTCTTTCCGGTGGTAGTCACACTCCGTGACTATCTACTACTTCGTAACACAAGGTAATCACATTACCTTTGCCACAACCATATCACAAACCAACGCCCCCCTGCAAAACAAAGTTAGATGCCTCTACTTTATCTTTGCATGTTTTACGTGGCTGAATGGGCTTTCGCACAAGAACCGTTCTTACCTACGAACTTTCACCACAACGGTGATCAAGTAGTTGTCTATACTATATCCCTTTCGGGCCCTCTATTTCAAATGGCATACCTACTAATGCGAGAGAGACAGACACCCCCAAAGCCACTTTATACGGTACAAGCCATATGTCAAGCATGGACCAGTCTCGCGAATGAACACGTAAAGTCGGTTGGGGGCCGCTTCATCAAGCATTACTGCGGTATGCACAAGTACACGTGGGAGGGTAACAACTAAAACATCAACGCCCACATGCTACATCTCGTGTGTTTTACCCGTAGTAGCATTATGATACCTTCGATCCATATTACAGATGTAGTATAGCTTCTTTTTCCCTATTATACCTAGGTTTATCGAATCCTCGGGAAGCAGATGCGTAGTGAAGTTACTTTAATGGACCTTCCGGAGTTTTAGAATTCCTTTTGTGTTTTTACCGGACCAATAGTTTGTGTCTTTTTGTTGTTGGCGATGATGGAGAGAGAGGGCCTAGGGCGTTCGGTTTCACCTGTAGCTGTGCAAAACATCTAATGGGAATAAAAGATAAAGGTAAGGTATGCATGTAATTGTTAGAGCAAGATAAACTATATGTGGGCAGTGCATCCATAATTTCTATTGTCTCCGAACCTCTTATAGCAATAACCTACTAGTCTCGGCCATAGAAGAAAGAGAACTAATGATATGCATAGTGATGTCACCGTTAATCCCAAATAAATCCCTCACATACAGACATACTACCCCTTCTGTCACTGGGTTCCCAACCTGCAGATCAGTCATTACTCATACTCCCTATACCTATCTCAACCCTCGGGGTCTTGGGTACCTGACAAGTCCTTAGATTGAGGCAAGAGAGGATACAATAATCATCATGTCACACAAACTAATACATGATCCCATCTATGATAAATAACATGCACAAACGCTACATGGCTAGGCCGAAGCCCTTAGCCCAAGGAGGATTACTCACACATAGAGATAAGGTCAACAATCACAAACATTGTAATGAAAATCATAAGATTGATAGAAATAGTCTTACAATGTCGCCAATCGAATAAGAGATCTACTATTACAAGTGGTGGAATATGGCTATGGAGATGGAGAAGGGTTTTGAGATCTGGAGGTGGCTAGTGATCTGGGGCAGAGACTTTTGGACGAGGCAGGGCTGTTTTATTGTAGCCCGAGGCTTCTTTATATAGGGGTCCCTTCGCGAAAGTTGTTCTATTTGACCTAACGGTGGTGGCGCCAACTATACGACCGGAACTATACGGCCAGTATTTTGCCTCGATCATATAGTTGGTCGTTAAAACGTCTGCCTCCGCTTCACGGCTCTTGGTTTCTTCTGGTTGTTGGAAATCTTGTATCTTTGACTTTAATGTAGTGATTCCCATCTTCAAACGACATTATCTGCGTAGGAAAAAATAGAAAGAGAGGATTTCATACCCCTTTGAATATTAGGCATTAGTGGCAGGGTTTAGAGAGATATTTCATAAAAAATATGAATAATATCCAGTATAAGTGTGGACGGAGATGGCTATATTTCAGAGCCATCAACCTCCCCAATCTTAAACTTGATTGTCCCCGAGCAAGAAAACCAAAATCAAAAAGGAACTCAGCATTTAAACTGAAATAACGATATGGCGATCTTACTCATGATCGGTAGTATCATGTTTCCTCCACTTCATAAATCTGAAAAACTTCAGCATAGATAGAGTAATTGATGATTCAAATGAGTAAACTTATAGCGCAGCAAAATTATTGTTAACATGGATGATTCAAATGAGTAAACTTTATTCCATGTCATGTAATCAACTCATAGGCTTGCCTTTGAACAAAGTATAATCATGTAAATTGAGAGTGTGAGAGTTATCATGAATAGCATATACACAAGAGTATCTCAATTCTCCCACATCAATAAATCAAGAATTTTCAAGCACTACTTTTCTATTCATTGTCCTTCAAGAATTTAAGTTCTTAAGTAATTGAGAGCATGCCAAAAAAATATTAGTTTTATCGGGCTGTGATGGAAACTCGTGGCATCACTAAGGTTTTTGTTCCTTTTGCAAAATGATTACTCATAACAGCCAGAGGAGTGATTCCATCATGATTACAGCTACTCGGGAGTGCCAAGAATCTTACCCACTATAGCATTGATGCTACAAGTATTTAATCAACACATAGCCAAAATCTAGGAGTTTCATCCATGAAGATCGTTCGTAGGCCAGCGGAGTTGTTGCCATCCCATGAAGTTTGACACGCATAAAGCTATATCATTCTTATGATTAACAAGTCAAACTTTGGTATGCTCACAAAACCGCTAAACATTAATTCAATCGAACAAATCCTTTTAAAGAGAGTTATCAAGTCAATTAACATTTTCAGTGGTGTTGAGTGTCTCTAGAAATAAGCCTCCAAGACTAAGTACTACAACACCCAAGCCTTCATTTGTGAGAATTTTTCTTATTACAATTGTTTAGAAATTTTTAGGCAAGACTTGGTTAATTACGAGAGCTAGAACAAAATGTATCCAACTAAATACCCATGCAAACAAAAATCTTACTACAATACAAAGACTCACTCCACCAATATAATATCTCGACATTACTACTAACTAGCATGGGTTTCTCAAACTTCAAAAGTGGGGAGTCATAAGGCATACCTCTCATGTTTGGGTCCACTTATCTCTTCCTTTTTTATTTGTTTCTTGGAATCTCGAAGTCGATCACTCTCCTGCAAACATATGAACCTCGAGGCGGAAAAAAAAGAAAGAGGGAAAATAAGGAAAAATGGAGAAATCTTTTTGTTTTTAAGAGAGGTAATTTAAAGAATAGAAAATTGGCGGCAAAGCTCGGCTAGAAAATCTTGAAAGCAAATAGAAAGAACTAAAAATAAAGTGTTGGGGAAACCAACACGAGTGCTTATAAACTCAAATTAAAAACACAACCTCGAAATAAATAAAAGCAAATGAACACTAAATAAAGATACATGAGGAAACTTCCCCAAGCTTAGGCTTTTGCAAGCCCTTCAAATCATTATGGTGGCGGGAAAAACTTGTTACTCCAGTTTGCAAATTGAGTTGAGAGGTGACTAGTTGTTCCTCGGAGGTTCAGAGAGAGGTTATGCATCCTCTCCACAGTCCCTCCAAGTTCTTGGAAGTCTTGGTATGTAGTGAACCGGGTTGATGGCTTCTCCTCTTGATAAGGAACTTCTTGCTCCTCCTATTGGTCCTCATCCTCCTCGGGTTGGTGTTGCTCAGCCTGCAAGTCATATAACAAACATCCTTCCTTGATCGAGAAAAGACCATTAGGCATAGAAGCAGGGTAGAGATGCCCAGCTCCAGTAATATGTAGGTAATAAACACCACCTCTCCTAGTGAGCATTCCACAAGCTTTCAAAGTGGAGAAACCAACATGTCGCTCACTTAGCACGGGTAGCAACTCACCTAGGTCGATGCCTAGGGCATAGGCAAGCACGGTGATGACGCCTCCACCTGTGATTGGTCCTTGGATTTGGGAGGATTGGTTCTCCAGGTAGCGCACAAGGATGGAACCCAACTTGAGTGACAAGTTGCAAGTGATGTAATCAGCCTTTGCGAGGACTAAGATGTCCTCCTCGTTGAGTCTCGTGAACTCATTACGTGCCTGCAAAGTGTTATAACATAGAACAAATAGCGAATTGCAGGATGTTGAATATTCTTCCCCTTGCTCACTCTAGTAGTGAAACTCATTCCATTATAATATTGTTCAGTGGAAGGGTCTAAACCAGTATAGGATGCGTGTAAAGCATTATCATCATTTTTTGGCAAATTAAAGCATGTGCACCATTCATCTAAGTTTAAAGTGTAGTTGTTGTTCATGAGTCAGAAAGAAATAGTGTCCTCTACTTGCCATTGTTTAACAGTGCTTTGCAACAAACTTAGGAGTTCAATGGTTAAGCGGCGATAAGTATGCACATCATTATACACAAAGTTTTGCAGGCCAGATCTATTGCAAAGTAAATTGAAATCATCAGAAATACCGAGTTAGTTTAATATAATGGGGCAAGCCCACTTGGTGGCCTTCACTTCGTGGTTCTTGATCTTGTTGAAGCGATCATGTTAGGGCTCATCCCTGAACCGTATCCCCATGCATTCTTGAGCGATAGCCCGAGAAGCGCTAGCAGTGGCATGAGCATGAGTTTGTCTCCTTGTGTTCATCGTCTAAAACATTGAAGAAAGGCAAAAATAATTTTTTTTGATCCAAAAACAGTAAGTATAACATATTCCTCATCATAGCACACTAAAGAATCTCCTCAAAATAATAATCTAGGCAAGAGAATCATAGTAATTGGTTCATAGTAGGTCTCACCCTAGATTGTTAATGACAATAGATCGAAGATAAATTTGCAAAAAGTAATTGGAGGATCGGAGGAGAAACATACCGTAGATCACTTGTGTATGAGGAAATCGAATGAAATTGAGTAGAGATGAAGATCCCTTGAGGTTTGAGAGAGTTTGGAGGTAGAAGAGAGAAAAAGGATTGAAGTTTTGGAGTTGGAGGTACCTTCCCATGCGATTTTGTGGTCGGACGCAACTATACGGGTACAACTATACGGTCGGATCAATACGTTCCCGCCGTATAGTTGGCCTTCTGTTAAAATTTTAGGGTTTCCACTGGCGGCGTAGCTATACGGTCGGAACAATATGTTCCCGCCGTATAGTTAGTCGTTAAACCGTCTGTACCTAGGAAAAGAAATTACACAAAGCAATCAATATCTATACGACTGAAACTTATATATTTGATCGTTAAACTCTCAGTACATATAAAAGAAAAATTGTCGAAGGCAAAGATATCTATACGACCGGAGCTATACGGCCAGAATTTTTATTCCCGCCGTATGGTTGGTCGTTAAACTCTCTGTATGCATCAAAAAAATTATGTTTCTTCGAAAATTATTTTTTTTGATGTAACTTAGTGATATACCTTGTTTTTGAAAGAAAATTGACAGTAAAAATTGTCGACCAACAACAGCACGAATAAAACAGAATTTTTAGTACTACCGAACTTCTTCCCCTCAATTGGAGTTTTCTAGCACTCTTTATTAAACATAAACTTATACTAAAACTTAAAACTTAACTCAAACCTTTATTTCACATGTGTTGCCTCCCATGAAGCACTCTTTTATGGTCAATAGCTTGACCTCAATGTTGATCACTTAGGCCAGATGAGTGGAACACCCACTCCAAAATAGTTGGCCTTCAAAGTGATAGCCTCCTTTTCATCATATTTGGCTTTCTTATTCCTGGAGAAATGAATAACAAAAGGATCTCACGAAGGCAATTGAAGCTTCACATTCCCTTCATGTAGATTAATCAAAGCCTTAATAGTTCTTAAGAAAGGACGGCCTAATATAATAGGAGCAGTAGCATCTTCAGGCATGTCAACAATAACAAAATCAATAAGAGCAGGACAACCTTTAATGTATACTAAAGTATTCTCCTTAATTCCTACAACTTGTTTGTAGGTAGAATCTGCTAGATGCAATTATAACTCGGTGATCTCAAAAGAGCCAAGATTTAACTTGTTAAAAAGACTCTTTGGAATTGTTCAGACGCTTGCACCTAGATCACAAAGTGCAGCTATCTCATTGGTCCCAATTTTAATCTTAATAGTAGGCTCAAATATGTCATCAAGCTTTACAGGTAATTTTTCAGCAATTTTCTTATATTCTTCCTCAAGCTCACGTACCTTATTTCTACCTGATTAACAAAGTGTTGGTACATAGCTTGCTCACTACCTTCACTTACCAGAATCTTAACGTTGATCCTTTTTGCGATATCTTCAACAGTATAACTTGGTGAAGGAGCGTTACTATAAACAAGTTCTTTAGGATCATCCCTTTGGATTCTCATCATCTTGAGGTCTTCAACAGGATTGGGCTCAGCTTTACCTGCAAATTTAGCTAGAATGAGAGTTTGGCTCTCGGTTATCTTACCTAGTTGTGCCTCAACGATCCTCGTTCTTTCTTGGAGGGACTACAAATCATTTCTCAAACTTACAGCTTGGTTAGACAATTTACCAAGCATAGCATCATGGTTCTCCATTATTTTAACAAGAATAATGTTTTGTTCATTTTGTGAGTCTATAAAAGACTTAAGTGTTTCTTGGAGACTACCATTACTAGTTCCCATATTATTATTAGAATTACCTGCAAGACTAGAATAGTGTTTCTGAACATTAGGATTATAATTCTTCTTCCAAGTAGGGTTATAATCATTACAAGCTATGAAGTCTATTTCTTCAATATTTTTTCTGGGATAGCTCTTACCTGGGTTTCCTTACCTTTCACGGCTAGTATGAGCTCATCCAACTTAGCATTGAGTTCTTCATTTTCTTGTGATGAGATGGATTTCACCTTCTTTGTGTTTGATCTATCCACATGCCATTGGGCATGGTTGTCTTGCATATTGTCTAGCATATGCTTTGCTTCGATAATATGTTTACCCATAAATGTTCCTCCAGCTGCAGTATCAAGCATAGACTTAGACATAGGGTTAAGAGCATTATAAAATAAATAGAGGATTAACCAATCTTCTATCTCATGACTAGGATAGTTTCTCATGCATTCTTTCATCCTCTCCCATGCAAGGGCTAGTGGCTCATGCTCTTCCTATCAAAAACCAGTAATATTAGATCTTAGTTGCATAGTCTTTGCAGGTAGGAAAATTTTAATCATAAATAAAGAAGTACATCCCACCCATGATATAATAGTATTTGTAGGCAAAGCTAACAACCATTCTTTTGCTCTTCCTCTAAGAGAGAAAGGGAATAAATGCAATTTGACCGCATCGGGGTCAACGTCTTTTATACGCATCATATCACATATTTCGGTGAAAGTATTCAAGTTCATACATGCGTCTTCAACAGTAGAGCCTCCTAATTGATTATGTTGAACCAAACCTAAATAATGGGGCTTAATTTCATAGTCATCAGCAGCAATTGCTGGCTGGGTAATAGGAGTACGCAAATAATCATTATTGGGAGTAGCAAACTCCCCAAGCTTATTTTCAACCATAGTTCCTATGTTTTTGGTTTTCTTAAATAAATAATTATAATAGTAAAAGCAAGAATTTAAAAGGCTAACTAATTTTTTGGTTTATCAAATAAAGACTGGAAGCAAACTTAAAATAAAAACGAGAATTAAAACTAGCAAGGTTCCTACTAACCTCACCAGGGTAGCAATTGCTTCCCAGGCAACAGCACCAGAAAAAGGGTTGATACCTTCGATCCGGATTACGGATGTAGTATAGCTTCTTTTTCCCTATTAGACCTAGGTTTATCGAATCCTCGGGAAGCAGATGCATAGTGAAGTTACTTTAACGGACCTTCGGGAGTTTTAGAATTCTTTTTGTGTTTTTACCAGACCAATAGTTTGCGTCTTTTTATTGTTGGCGATGATGGAGAGAGAGGGCCTAGGGCGTTCGGTTTCACCTGTAGCTGTGAAAAACATCTGATGGGAATAAAAGATAAAGGTAAAGTATGCATGTAATTGTTAGAGCAAGATAAATTATATGTGGCCAGTGCATCCATAATTGCTATTGCCTCCGCAACCGCTTATAGCAATAACCTACTAGTATCATCCACAGAAGAAAGAGAACTAATGATATGCATAGTGATATCACTGTTAATCCCAAATAAATCCCTCACATACAGCCGTACTACCCCTTTTGTCACTGGGGTTCTCAACCTACAGATCAGTCATTACTCATACTGCCTATACCTGGCTCAACCTTCGGGGTCTTGGATACCTGACAAGTCCTTAGATTGAGGCAAGAGAGGATACAATAATCATCATGTCATACAAACTACTACATGATCCCATCTATGATAAATAACATGCACAAACGCTACATGGCTAGGCCGAAGTCCTTAGCCCAAGGAGAATTACTCACACATAAAGATGAGATCAACATTCACAAACATTGTAATGAAAATAATAAGATTGATAGCAATAGTATTACAATGTCGCTAATCGAAAAAGAGATCTACTATTACAAGTGGTGGAATATGGCTATGGAGATGGAGAAGGGTTTTGAGATCTGGAGGCGGCTGGTGATTTGGGGCAGAGACTTTTGGACGAGCCAGGGTTGTTTTATCGTCGCCCGAGGCTTCTTTATATAGGGGTCCCTTCGCAAAAGTTGTTCTATTTGACCTAACGGTGGCGGCACCAACTATACGACCGGAACTATACGGCCTGAATTTTGCTTCGGTCGTATAGTTGGTCGTTAAAGCGTCTGCCTCCACTTCACGGCTCCTGGTTTCTTCTGGTTGTTGAAAATCTCGTATATTTGAATTTAATCTTGTGATTCCCATCTTCAAACGACATTATCTACGTAGGAAAAAAATAGAAAGAGAGGATTGCATACCCCTTTGAATATTAGGCATTAGTGGCAGGGTTTAAAGAGATATTTCATCAAAAATATGAATAATATGCAGTTTAAATATGGACGAAGATGGCTATATTTCAGAGCCATCACATTACTACGCATAGATCTAGCTCTGATACCACGGGTTCGCGTATGAAAACAATGAAATTTTACCCTACGCCCTTGAACCCCTGATACTGCCAGGACTTATCTATTAGTAATACAGTAACGGGGGGGCTTTTCGCAAACTTACCCTTGCAGACCTAAAAGTGTTGTTGACACTCAGGAGAGTGTGGTTGATGTAGACGATCCAAAGCCGACCGCTAGGTCGTGTTGAAGTCCTCGCGCTTCTGCGGCTCCAACGACTCCTAGTGCCCCAAGTATGACACCTCGCGGGGAGTTACACACGTCTGGTGCCTGGTGATGACTCCTGCTTCCCTGATCCAGCAGTAGTTGCAGAAGTAGGGCTCCTGGATCTGAATCCCGTGGCACGAAGGCACTTCGCGGTGAAGATGTCTCTCATTCGCGCAGTCCGAACTAGGGACCACGATCACGGGAGAGAGAGAGAGAGGGAGAGAGAGATAAATATCAATTGGATATCTCCCCAAAAGTGAGGAAACCTTTTATATATTATTGTGTGTCGTTTTCTGGTCAAAATACCCCACTATATATAGGGGGAGGGGAGGTACTACCTCCCTCAAAGTCCCGGGGTGGGACTAATCATGGGAGAGGGTTGGGAGGCACGCCGGCCAGCCCCCACCATGGGCCCCACGTGGGACAGGACCACTAGGGACGCCGGCCACCCCCTAGGCCCCTCCTAGGGGTGTGGTCCCCTCTTGGGCCCTTTCTCCTTCGGGATTTGGCCCATTTAGCCTTTTTGACCTTTAATTGATTTTTTCTTTATTAAATAATTATGAATAAATGATTAAATCATTATTTAACATTCATTCACATATTATTCGATCTTCGTGGCTGTGGAACACCTTCCACCTCTACTCCGGACACCCTCTGGACTTACCAAAACCCTTCCGATTTTCTCTCTTCTCTTCTTTGGTGATTCTACCGATCCTGCAAACACTCTCTAAGCATCATCAAGCCCTTAAGTGTGATACCCTACAGTTCGGGAATACTCCAGACATGGTTGGGACACTCCCGTACCAATGATCGACAGAGGGACCTAGATGGCCATGTGACCCCTGTGCATTCCACGAAGATCTTTCATCGTTTGAACCAGGACAGTCGCGTCTTATTACTTTTGTCTCTCGGTACTTGCATTGCTCGAGATCTGATCAATGACATCACCATGTCGTGTTCAATCTCATTACCGAATAATGCTACTCCCTCCGATTCATAATACTTGTCGCAAAAATAGATGTATCTAGTACTAAAACATGTCTAGATACATCCATTTGAGCGACAAGTATTATGGATCAGAGGGAGTACTTGAATCGTTTTGACAAGTGATATCCCTGTGATCAAATCACACGTTGCGCAGCTATTGGATACAACTTCTCTGAGTGGGCCCTTGAGTATCTTTCTGTCATGTGGACAGACAAATCCAACTCTTGACATATATTGCCTCTATGGTTCCTCCGAATACCTGAACACACCTTTATGATCACTCTGTCATAAGTGACGTTTGATGCTATCAAAGTTTTCTCAGGAGACAGTGATTGATATAGTCTCACGGTTTAAGGAATAGTCCACGAGGTCTATTCTAATCATCGTAACTTGAACTTCATGACATGATCGGGTCATGATGTTTATGTTGGGTATTGGTTCATCATCTCATTCTTAGAATGAGTTGACTCCATTTCCAACTGGCATAAATGCCACATGATCAGAAAACCTTGATCATCTGTTGACCAATGAACCCATGACTAGAGTTTCACCGGGAACCCCTGGTTGTTTATATATCACACGTGTATTGACGTTTCCTTTCAATATAGTTATAGCATGATATAAAACTTAATCATAAACTTTATGAAATATGATAATAATCCTGATTATTATTTGTCTCTAGGGCATATTTTCAACATGTAGTACATAATCGTCAAGGCTGTGTCAAATTAGGCCTTTCACAATGGAGTGTTTCTTAGCATGTTATCATAGACAAAATAAATACTTAAGAGACCACCCTTCCAATGGATTTTATCTTAGGTGTTGTCTCTACATTTATTGATTTTGGTGATTTGTAGGCATGCCATTGGGCTAACCATTCTTTTTTGCCTATGGTTTCGTGCAAGCTTGTATTTTAGCTAAGATACACCACCATCATATCTCCTCATTAAGTATAGTGCCACATAAGCAATTTTCCTATGATATCGTGCCAAGAACCTCCCATTGTGAAAGGCCTTAGTACTCTATCCAAGAACTTCAGTTCTTGGCATAGATTTGAGCACCTCTTCTACTTGTATCATTTTTTGTAACAGTTATTGCACTTTTTATGTCGTTTTTTACTAGAAAAGGGAAGGAAACCCCAGTCTCTTTTATGTCAGAAATACAATTGTGTTTTGTTTTCTAACTACTCTTGCACACTTGTTTAGATTGATTAAATTATCAGTCCATCTGTCCACAAAGAAACAACGGTTTAGATATAATCATGGTTCCCGGAACATAGGCTTGAAAACTAATCATGCTAGTAAATATATTTATAAAACCCAATTAACTTAGATGACATGCGCAGTTTGGAACAGGAAAACACACAAGCATAAGTTCCAAGTACTCTGGTGGTGAATCTAGCGATGGCGAGGGCATATGGAGTTTTGTGTCTGATGGATCTTCTAGGATTCAGTCGGTTTTTGTGTTGTTGGTGTGGTTTCATGTCAGTCTCTTCTGAGCTACATTTATTATCTTTGCTGATAGTTGCTGCTTTGGTGTGATTGTTCTTTGGGGTCTTAGCACGACAACTTCTCTACTACAACAAGGTTTTCTGGGCTCTAGTGATGGAGGGGCGAGGACGGTGACGCACCTTCGACTAGCGCTAGTGATTATAGACATTAGTTATAATGATGGATGGCAAGAAATACCATAAGCACATCAAGGTTGAATAAATTTGCACTTTTTTCACTGCATTCACTTATTCGTAAGCTCACATATGAACAAAAACTGCTAACTAACTGTGTTCTCACGCAGGTTCATCCAAAGTACACCAAGTTGATCAACAAGCCCATTGAGAACTATACTCAAATGAAGCTCATCTACCGTGGTCGTATTCCCACATCACCCATCACTGCGACTGTAATACACCATGCTCTTAGCCACCTCATGGAGAACAAGGCACATGTCAGTAGATATCTTGTTATGAGCCTTGATAGCAGGATGAGCTACTTCATGGTCTTCCTGAACAAGCACTACCTGTGAGGAGCTAGCTCACAGGTGGTGATGCTGGTATTACTGGTTGTGGTGTTGTTGCTACTACTGATGATAACTATGATGTATATTTTGGAGTAGCTAGGCTTCATGAAAACTGATGTATATTTTGCTAGGTGGTATTCAGTTATAACTCATGGTTGATGTACTTGTTCTACATCACGAGCAGTTATTCGTGAGCTCATGTTGCACGACTAACATCATGTTGTTTAGATTATCTGGTAATATTATATTAGTCGTTCCCCTTACGCAATTCTCTAAAACACTTTCTTTCCATATTCTTGTGATGGGTAAGCTCAGCACATATGCTCAGAGGTAACGCTATTAGCCAGAATACATGTAACCAAACAACTACCATTTAGCCAAACACAAACTTTAGATAACCAAACACCTGTAACTTGACTCTTACTATGATGGAGAGAATAAAATGTGAGCAACCAAACTAGCCCTGAGTAAAAGCATCTATTATGCCGTCGCCAGCGGCCCGACTGCCTACTTGGTGGTCGGCGGCCTCGGGCAAAATCGCTAGCCAGCGGCGTCGGCGGGTCAACTCCTTGATCCTCTTGTGTTTGCGCTCCATATGGCTTGAGCGTAACGCGCGCGTGTTCGATCACAAGTTGACCTTGGCCCCGACGTTGTCTGCGCGCATCTGCGCGGATTGGAAGGAGTGGGTTGTAGGTAGAGGAAGCGGTAGGGCAATAAGAGGAATTGGGTAGTGTTTTCGTGTGAGGTTCCCTCTTGCTGCTTATGTGCAAGGGGAGGTGGGATGCCGACGGTGCCGCGCCCGTCTCGTTGTTTTGCTTAATACAATGACCCGTAAATCTCCTGCGAGTTCTGAAAAAATAAAGCATCTAGGATGCTTCTATCGAAGTGGCTCAAGGATCAATCTAGCCTAAGTCCCAGAAATCGTTTCTAAAGTTAACTTTAAATGAAGGAGTGCCATCCACCGCAGAAATATTTGAGATTCGTGCGGCCGCCGTTTTCTCCCGTTTTCCTTCCGTCCTCGCGTCCCCTCTAGTGGACCCCGCCGCCTGGAAAATATCTCCCGGACGCGTACGCGTGAGAGGCTCTCTCGTCAGGTGAGATCCAGAGAATACGGGGCGCCGGAGAGCGAGAACTAGCTCCGGCCACCGGGAACATGCCGCTGAAGCGTCTAGCAGCGTCGACGAGGAGCGGCCGGAGCGGCGAGCAGCGTCTACGAGGTCGGTGGGCGAGCGGATGCTAGCAGGCGGCGCGCGGCCGGCAGGAGCGGCGCAGGCGGCCGCCGCAGCAGCAGCGATGCGGCGGCAGGAGCGCGAGCGGCGGGGACGGCCTGAGCAGTGCTGCGGCGGCAGAAGCGTCCCAGCCGGCGTCCACGATCCTGGCAGGGTGACTGTACAATAGCCCAATTCACGAAAGGATTTTTTTGGATCTATTTCTTCTTTTTTTTCAAGTAGATGTGATTTTTCTTTATAATTTGGTGAAAATTGTTCTGAAACTTATTTAGGATTTGTGAATCTATTCTCAAACATCTTGCATATGTTCTAAAACCTGTGTACGAGAAAAGTACGGTATTTCAGCGATTTATTGGTGCGACTCGGGCATCTATTTTCTGGAGGTGTTTTGGACACGATCGATAGCGGCTGCCCGTATCAGCCAGCTAGTTTAATCGAACAAGTAATTGGAAAAATAGTACATCCATACCAGTTGATTTAGATTCATCTAAATCTAAATATAAATATATCTAGTCAAATTTTAGTGCTAGATATAGCATATTTAGATAAATTTGAGTCAACTAATGGATCGGATGGAGTAAACAGAAAGGCGCATAGTAGCAAAAATTGTACTTCCTCCGTCTCCAAATTTAAAATAAGTGACTTGGGTTTGTCAAGTTTTGTATATATCTACACACTAAAACATGACTATGTGCATTCGAATATAGACAAATCTAAGTCACTTATTTTTGGATGGAGGGAGTATATTTTACTTCGCAAAGTCATCATTCACCTTGTAAAGAGAGCAGGGGTGAGAGGATGATGCTCTAAAGGAGACAGACGTGCTGAGAAAAAATCGGCAAAAACAGAGAGGACACGGCGCAAACAGAAAGAATTAAGGAACTACTTATAAAGATAAAAAAAAAAGTCTAATGAATTCCTATGATGAAACCTAAGCTGAAATTAGTAAGTCTTGGCGGGCCTGATCTGTTTTAATTCGAGCCGTAGCTGACCAAGGCAAACCTGATATGTAGTTGTAGCCCTCCATGACCTACTTCACCAGCTCTAGAAGTGACGTCCACGACGTTGACCACGCCGGCCTGGCTGGACGGCATCCTTTGAAACCACATCGACCCTTTATGAAACAAGTGAAACCAAATTGACCATTTGAAACCACATCGAACCTTTGAAACCAAATTGATCCTTTATGAAACCAAACCGACCCTTTAAAACCACATCGACGCTTTATGAAATAATTGAAACCACATCGACCCTTTATGGAACAAATATTCGCTTTGAAACCACATTGAACCTTTATGAAACAATCAAAACACAACCCAACCTTTATGAAACAATCAAAACAGAAGACAAGCTTGAAACAACATCGGCCATCTATAAAACAATTGAAACCATATCGACCCTTTATGAAACACAGACAAAAAATTGCTTTGAAACCATATCGACCCTTTATGAAACAGTCGAAACACAACTCAATCTTTATGAAACAATCCAAACACAACCCAACCTTTCTAAAACAATCGAAACACATGCCAACTTTTATGAAACAATTGAAACCACATCGACAATGATTGAAACCATATTGACCCTTTATGAAACTACATCGAACCTTTATGAAACAATCGAACCACAACCCAACCTTTATGGAACAATCGAAACACAACCTAACCTTGAAACCACATTGACCCTTTATGAAACAATTTTAACCGCATCGACCCTTTATGAAACAAACATTCGCTCTGAAACCCCATCGACCCTTTATGAAACAATCGAAACACAAGCCAACCTTTATGAAACAATTAAAACCTCATCGACCCTTTATGAAACCACATCAAACCTTTATGAAACAATCGAATCACAACCCAACCTTTATGAAACAATCGAAATACAATCCAAACTTGAAAACAACATTGACCCTTTATGAAACAATTCAAACCACATCGACCCTTTATAAAACAATGATTCGATCTAAAACCCCATTGACCCTTTATGAAACAATCGAAACACAAGCCAACCTTTATGAAACAACTGAAACCACATCGACCCTTTATGTTTCAAACCACTAATAAATAAGACATGTTTTAAACCACTAATACATGTTTGAAATAATTGAAACCACCATGTAAGAACCTTAACCACAAGACCAAGTTTCATTTATATGAAACCACAAAACCACATTTGAAACAATTTAAACTATCAATTCAAACATTTGAAACCACTAAAACATGTTTGAAACAATTGAAACCAACACTTAAAAGAATTGAAACCACTAAAACATGTTTCAAACATCTGAAACAACCAACACATGTTCGAAACAATTTAAACCACCACATAAGAAGAACCAGAACCATAAGATCAAGTTTCATTTAATTGAAACCACAAAACCATGTTTGAAACAATTGGAACCACCACTCCAAACTTTTGAAACCCCTAAAACATGTTTCAAACAATTGAAACCAAGTTTCATTAAATTGAAACCACCACCAGAAAACCATTGGAACCTCAGGACCAAGTTTCATTTAATTGAAACCACAAAACCATGATTGAAACAATTGAAACCGCCACTTCAAACATTTGAAACCACTAAAACATGTTTCAAACATCTGAAACCACTAATACATGTTTGAAACAATTAAAACCACGACATAAGAAGAACCAGGACCACAAGACCTAGTTTCATTTAATTGAAACCACAAAACCATGTTTCAAACAACTGAAACCATTAATTCAAACATTTGAAACCACTAAAACATATTCGAAACATTTGAAACCACTATTACATGTTTCATACAATTGAAACCGAGTTTCATTTAATTGAAACACCCAAAAACCACCGGAACCTCAAGACCAAGTTGTTGGGGTTCTGCGCATGAAAACAATAAATTTTACCCTACGCCCCTGAACCCCTAAAGCTGCCAGGACCTATCTATTAGTAATACAGTAATGGGAGGGGCTTTTCGCGAACTTACCCTTGAAGACCGAAAAGCGTTGTCAACGCTCAGGAGAGCGTGGTTGATGTAGACGAGACGAAGCCGACCTCAAGGTCGTGATGAAGTCCTTGTGCTCCTTGGCTCCAACGACTTGAGTGCCTCAAGTGCGACACCTCGCGGGGAGTTACACACGTCCGGTGCCTGACGATGACTCCTGATTCCCCGATCCAGCAGCAGTTGTGGAAGTAGAGCTCCCTGATCCAAATCCCGCAGCGCGACGGCGCTCCGCGGTGAAGATGTCTCTCGCCCGCGCAATCCAGACTTGGGACCATGGTCACGAGAGAGAGAGGGGGAGAGAGAAAATATCAACTAGAGGTCCTCCCAAAAGTGGGGAGACCTTTATTGATTATTGGTGTATTTAATTTGGCCAAATACCCCCACTATATATAGGGGGAGGGGAGGTACTACCTCCCTCGAAGTCCTGGGGTGGGACTAAAGGAGAGGAGGGGGAGGGGTGGTCGCCGGCCACCCTAGTGGGCCTCGCGCGGGGGGGCTAGGCCCAGCCAGCCTCCCCCTTGCCCCTTCTCCCTCTCTCCTTTCCCCTAATGGGCCCTCTCCCTCCGGAAATTGGCCCATTAAGCCTTTGACCATTAAAATTGATTTTCTCTTTATTAAATAATTATGAATAAATGATTAAATCAACATTTAACATTCATTCACACATTATTCAATCTCCGTGGCTATGGAACACCTTCCACCTCCACTCCGGACATCCTTCGGACTTATTGAAACCCTTCCGGTTTTCTCCCTATAAACCTTCGGCGATTCTACCGATCCTATAAACACTCTCTAAGCATCATCAAGCCCTTAAGCGTGATACCCCACGGTTCGGGAACACTCCAGACATGGTCAGGACACTCCCGCACCAATGATCGACAGAGGGACCTGGATGGCCATGTGACCCCTGTGCGTTCCACAAAGATCTTTCGTCGTTTGAACCGGGACAGTCGTGTCTTATTCCTTTTGTCACTCGATACTTGCACTGCCTGAGATCTGATCAATGAAATCACCATGTAGTGTTCAATCTCGTTACTGAACAATGCTACTTGACTCGTTCCGACAAGTGATATCCCTATGATTGAATCACACACTGCACAGCTATTGGATATAACTTCTCCGAGTGGGCCCTTGAGTATATTCCCGTCACATGGACGGACAAATCCCGCTCTTGACATATATTGCCTCAATGGTTTCCTTCGAGTACCTGAACACACCTTTATAACCACTCTATTACCAAGTGGCGCTTGATGCTATCAAAGCACTCTCGGGAGACAGTGATTGATATAGCCTCACGGTCTAAGGAATAGTCTACGAGGATCCATTTCTAATCATCATAACTTGAACTTCGTGACATGATCGGGTCACGATGTTTAGGTTGGGTATTAGTTCATCATCTCATTCTCAGAATGAGATGACCTCATTTCCAACTGGCATAAATGCCACATGATCAGGAAACTTGATCATCTGTTGACCAATGAACTAGTGACTAGAGTTTCATTGGGAACCCCTGGTTGTTTATATATCACACGTGTATTGATGTTTCCACTCAATACAGTTATAGCATGATATAAAACTTAATCATAAACTATATGAAATACGATAATAGTCCTTACTACTATTTGTCTCTAGGGCATATTTCCAACAGTCTCCCACTTGAACTAGAGTACAAATACACTAGCTGCATTTGTTCTCAATTATTGGCACTATATATCCGGTACCCTGAACATGCTTGCTCATGGAAGAGGTTGAGTCTTGGGCATGTACTCTACAGTCCCAAATCCTTTGCAACTTACTAATGTCACCTTGATTGACATTAATACTTTATCATCCTATGATAGCATCCGTGTGTATGCATCGTCGCTATGGCAGCAGAACGAGGCCTGATTCCAGGAGCCTACAGTGACGTTAGATCAACCTCGAGGGCTTTCTCATGGGCACTGTGCCTTGGGACACATCATTCTACGTTAAAAGCGAACTAGCCCCGCCATAACATTATACAACACTTTAGATGGTACCCTTATCTATTATTATAAATGTATTCATCGAAACACTAGTGCACTCTGTGCAACTTTCGATGTTTTGTTCACCTCGCTTCCTACTTGACTTTAATCGGTATTTACAGGAGTTTCCAACATGTTCCCTTATAACATAACCCTTTATACTTTAAGATATGTCATCCTTTATGGATTTGGAAAACATGTCTATAGTTCTCTATAAGACACTGCGGACAAAACTTAGCTCAATGTTCTGTGATTCGAACTCAATCACTTTTAAACGTTCCTTAATTGGATCACATATTATGCTAGGTTATCATCATGGTTTACTAAGTTAGAACCTATGTCTCAACATAGTGGATGATGATCATCCTTTTCTTTCTTTCAACCATTGATATTAAACTAAATGCTATTCCTAATTTGAGTTATTAAGGATCAGTTCCTTAATTAACTTCTATTCTGAAACCCCTTTCAGAATCCCTTAAGGAATACTACATAATATCATAATACACTTATTGTCAACTTCTACATCTTATAAATCATTATTTATAAGTATTTGTGCTTTCATTCTTAACATACTTAAGAATAAGCTCCCACTCAAAAATATGTCAATCACATATTGTTTCAGGAAGACTTTCATAGCTCCCACTCAATTTTATGCAAATTGCATATCCACTCACTATTTTGAACAACTTCAAAATCCTTTGATCAAATATCAAATTTGGATATTTTACTGTTGGGGATATACTTTCCGGGTATCCTCACAGTCCTCACTGACTAGGGTGGCCCACTTCGGGTTAGAGCTTTGCTTCACGGGCGGCCCAGTTAGGGAGAAGAGGCGGCGTCCAATCCGGCTACGGGAAGGCCCAGAAGACTTACCGACTTAGGCCCATAATGTTACTTGTAGTTCAAGATGTACTCTGTAACCGACTCTCAGTCGTAGACGGATAGATCTCTCCTATAAACCCTAGGCCGGATATCTATATAAGCCATCCTAGGGAGAGCCTTTAGGGCACCCTCAATAGTCTACAATCTCAACTCGCATAGGCGAACCCTTGTAACCCATATTCCGCTCTGCGTAGACATCGATTGCTAGCAGGAGTAGGATCCGTCCAAAGCCGGCGGATTCGAACCTGGGTAAACTTGTGTGCTCACCGTCCCGGAACACCGTACGTCTCACACCCCTCTCTTGCGGGCTTGTTCGTCTGCGGTACCAAAGTTGGCAGGCCAGCGCATGGCGGTACCTAAGTTGCCTGAAATTACCATGTTTCGAAAAGTTGGGCCGCCAACTACCGAGAGGGGCCATTTCGATGCAAACTCGTCTCACCCCTACCAAATCCAAACATGCCGTGAAACTGCCCCGTGAAGTAGACGGTCGGGACCCTCATGTCAGTAATATTTCTATGACACGAGCGCCAACGCGGCAACCACGTAGGCGAAACGAGATACTAAAGGAGCATCGTGCGTTGACCAAATTCACAAATCCACTCCCTCCCTCCTTTCGCATGAACCCTAGCACTGGCGGCGTCGAAATTCCCTCTCCAACTAGAATGATTTCTTCAGGCATTTGACTTCTAGCACCAAGTTGCTGCGCCTACTCGCTGCTACCAAGCTCTAATGTCGAAGGATGGCAGATCCATTTGCCGAGGAAGAAGTACTTCTGGCTAATTTCGGGTGAGCTACTCTTGTCTTTGCTATTCGCACTACCTATAATTGCTAGCTGGCTATTGGCATTACAGAGATATATCGAACATAGAATTGTTTGCTAGCACAACGCTGACAAAACAATTCTTATCTTTTGTCTCCAATTTTTTGTCAACTAGGATCTCCGCTGAACCCAAATACATGGTTCTAGTGAGCATCTGCAGCTACCTCGTTAAATTAGCACATGGGAAGAGCACATGGAAACAGGCTCAGAGTCTGAAGATGGAAGTAGCGCATGTGCAGTTATGCACTGTCCCTGGTTTGGTTGCTGCTATGCGTGAACTTGCTGAAATGAGGCCGAAGCGGTATCAGAGTTCAACATCGTTGATGAACGAGGCTTCAGGGTTCCTATAGCATGTGACAGTCAGCTAATTGGGTTGATGAAACAACATGTTAGGCTTCGCGTGGTTACGCTGGTGTGTAACATAGTGGATGAGGAAGCTCCTGCTACTGGGAGTCGCCCAGCTATTATTGGACAGGGAGGTCTAACTCGAACACCTGCTGTTGTTGAGCAAAATGTGGTTCCTCGTCCGCGACATGCTTCTGTCAGGCAACCTCCTCGTAGGAGTCCCTGTATTGCCGTTGTGGAAAACTCTGCTCTGGAATCTGTTGGTACTGGTCGTCCCCTTCCCCGTGCTCGTGTTGCTACGGCTGCTGCTCACCCAATCCATGCCGCTGTTGAGCAAACTAAGGCTTCCGGAGGCTGCCCCACTGTTGTTGCAAAGACTGATGCCATCTCTCCTCCTCAAACCCATGCTCGGGTTCAGCGAGCTGCTGGTCTGAAGCCAGCTCATGGTCTGGACTCTGCTAGCACTCAAAACACTACTGTTGTGGGAACTTCTCCTGATTGTCGAGGTGGCATGGCAGCAGCTGATCCTATTGTGGCTGCCGTTAGAAGGTGCCCTGCATGTCCACCATGTAATGTAGCTCCCGCTGCTAAGGGCCCTCGCCTTGCTCCTTGTCCTGGTACTTCCACCGAGGTTGATCCAGCTAACGATGACGCTGGTGATGGCGGCGGTGGCATTGGGGCTGGGTCTGATGGTGCCGCTCCATCTCTCGAACCTCTCGGAGGTTTCTATCCTGAAGAACCTGATGATGGCAAAGTAATCGTTCATATCGGTGTCGCGGATTATACTGCAAAATTAGATGATGGCATAGAAAAAATCTGTGACGAGTTTGATGTAATCCTTGGCAGATACGACCCTGAAGTGGTAGAGTTATCTGACCTGATGGCATCGTTACATGTGAAGGTGCTGTGGGGGTCCTCCCAGGAAGCACGTTTGTTATATTATGGTTACAAGAGCAAAAAGGCTATCGAAGTGAAAGATACCAGGGATTTAGTCGTACCGTTTACAAGGAAACATTATAGAGGTGAAGTTTACTTCCACTTGGTAGTGCTCACGGTTGGAGAGGAATTGGAACTCGACAATAGAGATGATGGACTTTTAGAAGGCATGCATGACCTGATCCATGGCATCACTGGGGCTGGTGCGACTGAGGGTGGCTTTGAACAAAGGAGAGTCTTACAGAGGAGCGTCATAAAGAGGAGCAGGAAGAGCATCCCTAGAAAGGGCACCCCGAAGAAGAACGTCACCAAGGAGACCACGCCAGAGAAGAGGGCGCCCAAGAGTCGCACGACAAAAGGCACCATGCCGCAGAGTACACCCCTGAGATCCAGTCAAAATGCCACATCGAACGGTAGCAGCAAAAACGCTAAGAGGGCTAGCACGGTGGTGAACACTCCCAGGAGTGGTAGGAAAGAGGCGAAGATGGCCAGCACGGAGGCTACCACACCCAGTGGGAGCAGAAAAAACACTAATTTGGAGCAGAACACGCCGTTGTCAGGGAATTATGCTAGCACGAAGGAGAACATGCCCAATAGTAGCAGCAAAAGGGCTAATTTGGAGCGGAGCACGCCGCTGAGGTCAGGCAATAATGCCAGCACGAAGGAGAAGACGCCCAATAGTAGCAGCAAAAGGGCTAATTCGGAGCGGAACACGCCGCTGGGGTCAGGCAATAATGCCAGCACGAAGGAGAACACGCCCAATAGTAGCAGCAAAAGGGCTAGTTCGAAGAAGAACACACCGCAGAGGTCAGGCAATAATGCCAGCACCCTGGAGCCAACACCCGTGAGGGGAGGCAGTAAGGAGATCACACCCAAGAGCGGCAGCAAAAGGCCTAGTTCGATGGGATTGGAACGTGGATGTCAAGACCTACTGATACCATCAGGAAAGATTACATCAGGAAGGAGGATGTACACAGGAAGAGCAAGAGGGTTCTGTACACTCAAGATGAAATTGATTCTGACTGCTGTTTGTCCTTTGAAGTACACAGGATGCGTGTAAACATAAGACCACCCCATGTGGTTGCAGCAGAACCAACCGAGTGTCTTGGAGAAAACAGAGTTGCCGGTGAGGTGGACTGGGGCAATGTTCCTGTCCATCCGGGTGGAGACGATGGTGAAGCCCCACCCATGGGAGTCAATATGATGTGTGCAGTACTAGGCATTAGAGACGATGGCGAAGATTCTGAATCAGATGAAGAAGCAGGCACTATAGAGGATCAAGAATCTGGTGATGATGAAATAAATGAGGAACTTAACGATGAGGCTGGTATTCCAGTTGATGATTTGGGTGTTGAAGTAGAAGAAATGAAACATGACCACGAGTATCCTATAATTTCGGTCGGCACCGAGTTCAGGAGAATGCATGAGTTTAGGATGTCGTTCTGGCATTTTTGTATCAAGGGGGAGTTCGACGTTTATCGACTGCAGAACTCTGCCGAGAGGTATGAGGCCGTTTGCAAGTTAACGTGGATGAATGGACGGGCCGAGGTACATTGTCCATGGAGGATCACAGCAAGATCCTTACCTGCGTCGACTAGAATTAGGGTATTGGGGCAATGAATGAAGCAAACCATTAGAACTCTCTCTCTCTCTCTCTTTTCACTCTATAACTACAATTGATGTGCGATATCTTTCTGGCAACTAGTCGACTCCGCTTATCTTTTAAATGAATCTGTGTTGCAGGTGAACATAATGGGCCCTCCACACATGTGTCCAACAGGCAGCAAACTGAAATCCTCAATGGCTGATACGGAGTGGGTGGCTATGCAATCTATGTCCATACTAAAGGATAACCCTAAGGAGACCGCGAAGAATATTCAGACTAGCCTCGGTTCTAAATACAACATTGTCCTTCCATACTACACGGTTTGAAAGGTAAAGAGAAAGCTCTGGGGGTCTTGCACGGGGATTGGACCAATAGCTTCAGGATGTTGTACAACTTCAAGGCGGAGGTACAAGCTAGGTGTTCGGGGAGTGTTGTGGAGATTGACACCAAATCAGAAGGTGGTCAAATATATTTCAAAAGATTTTTCATGGCGCTTAAACCTTGCATCGATGGATTCAAGGACTGTACCGTGTATCTGAGTGTAGACAGACCTTGTCCTAAGCGGCAAATGGAAAGGCACGCCATCGCCACAACACTTGATGGTCTGGCTGGATGTTCCCAGTGGCATTCGGGCTGTTTGAAACAGAAACAGAGGAAAACTAGGTCTGGTTTATGAGGCAGCTCAGGAGATCAATAGGCCACATGGATCCATTGGCTATATCCACGGATGCATGCAAAGGGCTGACGAATGAAGTGAAGGAGGTGTTCCCGCGAGCTGAAGGTAGAGAATGCCATGCCCATATGATTCTCAACTTGTAATCACACTACGCAGGCAGCGTATTTCGTTACATGTTTCCTGCTACTAGAGTTTACAAACCTAGTAGCAGCGATTATTTCATGAGCAAGATTTTTGCCGAAGCCCCTGAACTTCCAGAGTGCTTAGCCATCCATCATTCGCAGCTATGGAAGAGGAGTCAATTCAACCCTGACATCAAAGTTGATTACATAAACAACAACCTTGCAGAATGCCTGAATAACTGGGTGAAGGACATAAAAGTGTGTCCTGTTCATATCTTGATGGACATCATACGTGGTATGATCATGAAGTTGTTAAATATAATGAGAGAGATCGGTAGGAGACTTAGAGGACATATGCTACCACCAGTTGTACAACAACTACACAAGAGAAGCCGAGGACTTGCTCATCTTAAGGTTCTCCCATCAACTAGCAGAAGCTGTGAGGTGGTCGATATGTCCAAGAGTGGCAAAAGGGATGTTGTGAACATCCAGCTGCGAGAATGCACTTGCTTAGAGTGGCAGCATATCGGGAAACCTTGCGACCACGCCTTGGCCTTCTTGGTGAAGAAAAGAACTCTACCATATTTGGATCAGTATTTGTCAAACTACTACTCTATGGAAAAGTTCAGAGCTGCGTACGCTGGATCCGTCGAGCCATGTATAGACCCATCTCAGTGGCCTCAAGTCCAACTGTCTTTCGAGCTTTGCCAGCCAGTTACAAAAAGGGGCAGAGGAAGACCCCAGGTGAATAGGTTTAAGAATTTTCTCGAGAAGAAGGGTTCAGCTTTCTGTGCTTCAAAGAAGGGCAAAAACAGATGCAAGACCTGCCATCTTATAGGCCATAGAGCAGCTGGATGTCCCCTTAATGCTCCCAAACCTAGGTATGAGATGGTACATTCACACAAAAAATTGTTTATAGTCTGTAGATATAAGGTAGTAATCCATGTACTGTTTTTTTACAGGAAGCACAAGGTAAGAAACAAGACAACTAACTCAGTGATTTTGCTGCGGGAAGAAAACCAAAACGAGTGGAGTGATGATGCTGGACAAGATTTTGGTGCTGATTGGCCTAACTTCCCTCGGCCCGAAGATGCAGGGTACATGAAGGTAAGAAAATTGGCACCCAGGAAGAGGAAGAAGGCAGGAGATGAAGAAGCCAGTGGACGTGAAGGAAAGAGGAAGAAAGTTGGCACCCAAGCAGAGAAAGAGGACTAGCAGTGTAGCAGCCTAATGATGTATTGAACTTGAACCTATATATGTAGTTCGATTCAACTCTAGAGCTGTGTGCGTGGAACTTGTCGGGCGAAACAATCTGCCTCCTGTACTCGGAGTAAAATATATCGCGACTTTAGGATTTGATACGGCTGAGGCCACTAGTTGAATCCAAAACTGTGACTATGCCACTACTATCTGAACAATCGCGATAGTTGAGCGGTTAAATCCTCTCCAAAATCGATGGGTGTTAGTGGCACATACATGATTTATTTATAGGCGCTTAATAAATCCATGTTGTTGGCATTACACTTATGATAAGTTTCTGGGCTGGAAAACAATTTCTTAAGCTGGCTGCTACACTCCACGAAGCAGCAACTTATTTTAGCTGCTGGACAACGACATGGCAACATAAACTACAAATGCAACAGATAATGCCCAGATAATGGGGAAATTGTGTCCACTATCTGGCCTAATCTTGAGCCCGTCTGTCTCACCACCTCCCTGCCCCTGCCTCCCCTGCACCTGGTGAAGCTCCCGGATCTCTCGCTCCATCGCACGAATCTCCTCTTTCTTGTCCCACACAGCATCACGCAGATCCTGAACAAGCTCTCTGTGAAAACCTGTCAGTGGCTTTTCAATCCACACAAACTTGTCATAGCCAGTCCCCCTCCCTTCCTGCATAGTAGATCAAGGAAACAAAAAAAGAATTACATTACGCTTTCCGGATCCGGGTTACCATTGTACCTATAGTAGGAACTTACCGCTCTGATGCTGTAGTTGCTGAATTTTCCTACAATATTTTCGTCGGTCCATGAAATCCATCTCGGCATCTTCTCACCACACAAACACAACATATCGGGTAGTAATCGTAGGGCGCCCTCCGGTACCTGATGGGGGCACCCGCCTGACAGCGTTGAGCCGACCCTGATTCCGCCCGAGATGAACTGCACGAGCTGCGAGCCATGAGCGAGGGCAGAGGAAAGAGGAGCCTTTGGATGTCAGGGTAGTGGTGAAGCGTGATTTATCCCTACTTAATAACTCGGGCAGAATCCTACCATCCACATTCGGCTGACAGGTGGGGGACCTAGAGTGTGGACTTGTCAAAAAAACTCGCGCCTTCGTGGTTCAAAAGCCCTGTCGCGCGCATTGGACGAAATTTTTTGGTACCTTGCCCACGTACGTATCACTGGGAGGTCTTGCTCAGGAACCAGACACGCCTGGCCCACAATCTTACTCCCTCCTAGGAACTTGTCATGGCTCGCGCCGACAGATCCATCCGCTCCACCGCTTCCGGTAGGGCTCGCCGCGGCGGATCCACCCCAAGATCCTATCGTCGTAGTATCAAATGGCCATGGTTTCTTGAGAGGAGCGACGACGCTACGTATGCGAGCTCGGCCCCTCCTACCTGTAGAAGGACTGATGCAGCATCGAGCTCGAGCAGGATCCGCCAGGCGTGATGGCGCTCGGTCCACGCCAACACCGTCACCTTCGTCATTGTCGATTCCGATGTGGAGGACGACGGGGAAGAAGCTGTGCAGAACGCCATTGTTGCCTCCTTGGCGAAGGGCAAGCCACGGGCGGGAGTGGATGTCTCCGGGAAGGGCATGGCGGTGTCACCAATCGAGGTGGACTCCAACGACAGCGGTGTGATGTGGGTTTAGATGTTGTTTAGGATGGTTGCAATTTCGGTTGTGTTTAATGCGAGTACAATTATTGTAATGTGTTTGTCGAGCTATATTGAGAAATATGTGCAATAGCAGCGTGTGAGTGCTTCCACTTTAGAAATTGTGTCTGTGCCATTTGCATGTTGCATTATCAACATAGATTACTTGTAAACAATCCAACGAAAATCATCATATTACAACCATCGGACGGGAGTGGTAGGATGGAAGAGAAGTTGGGACAGTGGCTTCGAGGGGAAGGACACTGGCAGGTGGCCCCTCGGAACACGTGACACTGACATGCGGGAGCGGGAGAACACGGTATTGCCGGTCTGTCCAGAGCAAGCAGACTTTGCAACGTGACAACAGCAAGCTGATTGGACCAATATAATAACTCGTCGAAGTATTAAGGAGTACTGAAAACTACAACTGGGGTACATTTGCACAACAAGTATGCTCTAAGCACGTGAGAAGCATCGCTTAAGTCTAACAGAAAGGACAACACAAGTACTACATTTGCCTGTCAGTCTTCTTGATACAAATGTAGAAATGCATCTGCCTGTTCGGTCCAGCAACGACAAGGTATTGAGTGGCACGCATAGGATCGACCTTAGGTCCACATACTCCACCTCCCGCGGTGTCGGAAAGCTCAGCGCCTCGGCTAGCACAAGAATGCTATCCGACAATGGCGGCTGGCGTCACCACATGCACCGTGTATACGGGCTACCGCCTGAGACCGACTGACGATAATGACACCCACTATGGTGGGCCTGGCTCTGGTTCACGGAACACCGGCGGTGATGGTCAGGACGAAAACAGAGTCGTCCCCCCTGGAAAATTAGCAGGCGGCGTGCCGAGTTAGTGAATGACACCTGCTATTGGAGAAGTTGGGCTTGCCCGTACGAGATCCTAATCACATCGATCAAGTGCCCATCTGCAAGGTGGACGATGAGCTCTGCCGGCGGGCCGGTGTAGTTGCAGCCCGGCTCCGTGCAGGTGCACGAGCCGTGCGGGCACGCGAGCTCGTGGAGCGGGAGCTCGCGGTAGGAGTAACGGCGAAAGCATCCTGGGTGGGAGCACACGAGCAGGAATGCCACTGCGAAGTTGCACGCGAGGATCTCCAGATCCTTGGGCTCCCACATCTGCCACATTTGAAGTTCGTCGAGAAATCGGAAAAAAGATCAGCAGTTAGATTGGCGAATAGCAGGAATGTGTAGGATAAGTTCAAATGCTTGTAAAATGATTTCTTACCATGAAGGTAGCGACCGGAGAATTGGCGGATGTCGTCGGCTTGCGGCTACGGCAGGATGGAAGTGAAGTGGGGAAAGTGGCTTCGAGGGGAAGGAAGAGAAGTACGGGGAGGAAGAGAAGTAACGGGGACGTGACACTGGGATATGGCCCACTGAACTCGTGAGTCGTAACACTCGCAACATGCCAGTTTTTCTAGAGCAACCGTGCCCAATCATGCCGCAGAACAACCTACTCGAGGATCGCTCTTGCGAAGACCATCCCAATCGTCCAAGCGTCGCAATCGAACGGTATGTAACAATCGTCAAGCAGAACAACTATGTTATGGCATGCCTTCTAGAAGACTCGGTCTAACGGTGGATCCATTGGGGGGCAGTGCTAGTTTTAGTATAAGAACAAGCATGAAATGACTCAAATGGATCCATGTGTGGTTTGTGGAAATAACACACATGCAATGACTCTAGTGGTTGATCCATGTGTGGTTTGTGGAAATAACACACATGCAATGACTCTAGTGGTTGATCCATGGGTGGTTTGTGGAAATAACACACATGCAATGACTGTAATGGATCCATAAGTGGTTTATGGAAAAGAACACACATGCAATGACCACTGGTGGATCCATGTGTGGTTTGTGGAAAAGAACACACATGCAATGACCACTGGTTGATCCATGTGTGGTTTGTGAAAAGAACACACATGTAATGACAGTGGTGGATCCATGTGTGGTTTGTGGATAGAACACACATGCAATGACTCTAGTGCTAGTTTTAGTATAAGAACACACATGCAATGACTCTAGTGGGTCCACATGTGGTTTGTGAAAAGAACACACATGCAATGACCACCGGTTGATCCATCAGTTGTTTGTGGAAAAGAACACACATGCAATGAGTCTAGTGGATCCATGTATGGTTTTTGGAAAATAACAATATGCAATGACTCTAGTGCTGGTTTGTGGTTTTAGTATAAGAACAAACATGCACTTACTCAAATGGATCCATATGTGGTTTGTGGAAAGAACACACATGCAATGACTCTGGTACTACGGCTGACAGGTGGGCTCAGGCGGACCGCGGGTTGAGCATCAAAAAGGCGCAGGGGGGTATGCGCAAAAAGGGCGCCCGATGCACTGTTTCTCTTCTCTGAATTACTGACGACAGATCGATGCTCGTCGATGCGCGCTGGCGCTGGATTCGATCCGGGGACTGGCGCGACGCGCTGGAGGCGACCAGTGCGGTGGGATGGGGGTTGTTGACAGCAGGGAGGTTGGGGCCTAGCTAGGCTGTCTGCGAGGCGCTACGCCACGCGAACGCAGCGAACGCCGGCGCACAGAGGGTGCTCGACGGATTATACGTCGCAACCAGGAAACGACGACGAAGACGAGGGTGTCTAGGAGGTTGCGTGGCTCACCAAGAGTGTGTCGGTGTGGTCAGATCGGCTCGAGGCGCAGGGGATCGGCAACGACGCAGACGGATCGGAGCTAGGGTTTGGCGTCGGGGCGGCGGTGGCTCAGCGCTTCTGGGACTCCTCCTCCTCGACGGCGTGTACAGAGCGGATGCAGAGGACCTCCTTGTCCTCCTCGATCACCTCCACGTCGCGCTTGTCGTGCAGCAGCAGTGGCAGCGAGAGGGAGCTGGGGTCGGTGGAGAGGGAGGGAGGAAGGCCAGGGCGCCTCGGCCAGATCTGGAGAGGCCAGAGGAGAGATGAGAGGGAGTAGATAGGGACAGGAGAGGGGAGGGGGTGCCGTGGGGGAGTGGGTAGGTTAAAGGTGGCTCGGCCACCTTTTTCCCTCCTCTCCTTCACGTGCTCGGGCCGGGCAGGAGCAGGGCAGGCGCAGGCAGGGGCTTCCAGGTGGGGCAGGGTGAGGCCAAGGAGGGGTGGTTCGGTGTGGGGCACACCAGGCAGAGAGAGAGAGGGGTAGGCTTGGGTTGGAGCTAGGGTTGGGTAGGGGAGGCTCGGGTTAGGGTTTTTGCTGGGGGTGGGGTAGCTAGGTGGGTCCAGGGTGGTCAGGTGGGGCCTGCAGGGCAGAGAGGAGAGAGGCCGAGAGAGGGTAGGTGGTTAGCTAGGGTAGGTCATGGTTTAGATGGGGGTGTGGTTTAGAGAGGGGGTGAAGAGAGAGGAGTGGTATGGTAGCTAGGGTTTGCTTTTGTCAAGATCAAGCCAAGCACATGCCAATCTCCAACAAGATCAAGACAAGAAAAGAGAGGGATGTGGTGATATGGTTTAGGCAAGATCAAATAAGACCAAGCCAAAAGGAGGGAGAGAGAGATGAGAGATGAGATGGTTCACCCAAAAATCCAAAAACAAGCAAAGGAGGACAAAGTTGGAGATGGTTGCATGGCCCATGCAAAATACTTAATGCCATGTTTTAAACTTGTGAAACAAATTAATAAACATGGCATTATTCTTATGCATTTCCTAAAGTGGAATGAAGCCAAGCAAAACAATTTAAAGAGAGTTCCAAGTGGAGTAGATGGAGATGATCACATTTGATTATAATTGGGACTTGCTAGTGTGTATATTCCACTAGATGATTACTAGTCCCAAAAATATTCCCACATGAGCATAAATCCATAATAATCCATATGGAAGCTAGGAAAAGGGTTCCACTCACAAGGCATGCAAAGGTGGCCATGTGGCTCTCATATATCAATAATGTGAAAACAACATGATGCTAAGGTGAGAGCATGTGGAAAAGGATTGGATCCATCCCAACCCACATGAGCTAGAGGTAAACTCAAATAAAGTGCAAAGCTCATATTTAGTTGGATGGTGGAATTATAAGGTGGTGAAAGAAAAGGTGTTGGAGTTGAATAAAAGATATGCCCCCAACTCAACTTGGGCATTTAACAATATATCAACAACCAAATACAATATCAAGAGGCAAATACAATTAACAATGCATATGAGAGAAGAACCAAAACAAAAGGTTTTATATGATGCTCAGATGCAAGGTGGCATGATGACATGAGCATGATATGATTATGATGCAACAAATATATGTAGGAAGGTAGCATATATATAGACTAGGCTAGTAGCATTGCAATTGTTAGACAATTGGGATGCTACAACTCTCCCCCACTAAACAAGAATCTCGCCCCGAGATTCCTAGGAAAAAGAAAACAACACAAGGAGAGGCGGGTGTTCGAACGAAGGTGACCCTCACGTTCCCAAGTTGATGACCAACGGAATGGTGCGACCAGTACACCTTGCAAACTTGCTAGACTTGTTGCGAGTCTTGCGTTTTGCTTGAGAAACAACGGTTAGAAGAGTTGAAGGATTGTCGTTAGACAAGAAGGATAGGATGGACATAGCTCCGGTTTTCTCAAGAAACAAGATAAAAGACTATAACCACTTGTGACAGAAAGGAAAAGATGATGTATCATGGATAAAGAAAGACACACCGTTAAGATTAAAGATTTACTGATACGAGAGAGGATGAATCTTTGTGTCGCCAGAAGAAAGAGCTAGATTGGAGAGGTTTGAACCACTATGACAATAGCATCGTATCTTCTCTCGGATTTGAGAAATGAAGTACGTAAACAATATTGCCTTCAAACAATAGGGTCCCTTGATATCAATAGAAAGATTTAGTTAGACGTCGCCAGATTAGATTCTTCTTGCGCCGGTAAGAACCAAAGGATCACACAATTGAGGTGCGCGGATATGACTTCTAGAGACGGATGTGAAACTAGATCATGGTGGGATCCCGAGAAACAAAGAATATGAAGGATCTTGGAGTTTATTGTAGAGATACTTATTGCTTTCTTTAGCCTTGAGGCTAACGCAATAGATTTGCGGCTGATGGCACCAACCATAATTGGCTTTACCACAGAAAAAGAATTGATGAAACAAAGAGAGATATAGTTTCCTTCCATCTTGTTTGTGGATGTCGAGCACCGGTAGAAAGACGAGGACAAAAAGAGTTTACGTTTGTTTCCACCAGATAATTGATGATTTTGCTCCATCTAGAATAGACAGACCACCAACAAGAGATTATTGATTACTTTCTTCGAGAGAGCACTCCGGAAAAACAAAGACGGAAGTAAAAGTATCAAGGGATAAAGGCCACTTCTAACTTCCGTGGAATGAGTGAAATCACATTAATTCACCAATTCGATGTACGAGAGCGAATGATAAGAGTAGTGGTATGGTAGCTACTCCATCCCGCACTCAAAGCATTACTCCGCACATGAATAAGAAAACCATGCAACTCAACTACCGAAACAGACTGAAGATATTGACAATAACTCATGGAACTTCGTTAGAAAACAAGGATAGATGCAAACGATTCGTTGGATTCATAGATATATAAAGATGATGATGTTGTCGTCATGTTTGAAGTACCAAGCCACCGGAAAGATATGAAGGAAGATCACGGAGACAACTGCAAGATTCCACAGATAAAGAAAAAGATAGCACCACTTGCACATAAGGATTACAAAAGATCTGAAAACTCTTCATGGCCTCCGGTGGATTGAGCATAGACGATAGAGCGAGAGGGTTTCAAAAGATCACTTGACGAGACTGAGGTGAAGGAACTCCATGTTCTTCCTGAAAAGATTGAGAGAGGTTAGCTGTCTTGAGGAAAACTTCGGCGGGACGACGATGATAACTTGCCAACAAGGAACAACTCCGGATTGGTTGAAGATGAAGGATGGAATTAACAATGGACTTGCTAATTCCAGAATTGAAGCGATCTATTGAGCAGAAGGACGTGGCCGAGATAGGTGACTTCAAAAAGTCAGAATTCTCGCTTTGAGACTTTGCACACAGGCAGTGCTCACGAAGCTTGAGAGAAAGAGACACAGATGATCTTCCATGTCCTTCCATTGATATGGAATAGGCAAGCATATTATCAACATATACCACCATGGATTAACAAGATATTCCCAGAATACCAAGTTCAAAAGGCGAGAGAAACGAACAAATGCTCGAACACTTCCTGAGCTCAACGCTCTTAGAAAGATCAATATTAAGAGCACGGGTTCGTGTTGAGGAAGAGGCACTGGAGGAATAGATTATCTGGTCCTTCGGAAGAAAAAGAGATGTCACCTGGTTCACGTTGACGATCGGATCACCGGTTACAAAGATAAAGAGATCTTGGATAAGAACCGATGATAGCTCATACCTCAAGCAAAGCTACCAGAGACGAAAAGATGCAATTCCCTCGTCTCAAAGAGAATTTTGCAGATATGGAGTTCAAAAAGATGTGCAGCATGATGAACAGATGATAGACCGCCGTAGTGCTTTGAGAAACTCCGGATTGCCAAAGATGCTTGAATATGCATAGATATGATCACGGTGTACTCAAAATCACAGGAGATATCCGTCACCATTTGAAGGATAGGGGTGATTGCATTTTCCATATTCCACTCGTGATAAGTGTCATATAGCTATGCCGAGAACCAAATTACAATCACCAGCATCGGATCGACACATGTTATGTAATTAGCCCAAGAGAATTGGAGATGAAATGAAACTCTAGGATTAAGCGCCGGTGACAAAAGAATGAGTTAGCATGGACATGCTGATAAAAGGAAGATAGATAATGTTTCACACACGACTGAAAAGGAGTGTGGAAGCACAGATGTATCAAAGAAAAAATTTCCGCATTTTTCGGCATTAAAAATACCAATAGATGTGCAAAAACACTTATCAGGTAGAGATTAGCAACTGATGCTTGCACAGAACGTGGAGTTGCTAGAAGGAAAGACACCCTTAAAAAGATGGCACCGGTTAACAAGGAGTCAGATAGGTCGCGCCGGTTTGCAAAAGCCTGTCAGTATGGAATGTACCAACAGTTGATAACCAAAGGCAGATTGTGATAACAAATTGGATGCAACAGATAGACAAAGAGTTACACACACACACGCACACAACCTATGGTACTACGGAACCCAGAACACGTGAATCCTAGTTTGAATTTTAAGAAGAGGATTGAAAACGTTACACTTCCTTACCAGAAAAGGGTGGTGGGTGGGTAAGAAGAAAAGTGGAAGCAGTCCTACTCTCGCATTTTGTTTTTCCCTAGTATACATAGCTACCAAAATATTTGCTAGACCGACAACGACCATTTGGATGAGACCCTGAAGGGCGGGATGGCTCTGATACCAATTGTAACTACCTCGGTGAATTACGCTCCTAGTTACAAGCCTGGATGAGCAGAAATGGTTGAAATAGTACGGTGGGGCCCAAATGCCACTCACAGGTAGACCTTTCGGCCGTCCCAACCATTTCCAAACATCGGGACAAGAACGGGCGGCGTAATCGGCAGGCGAAGGGATCAACTACATACACAAATGAGTATGTATGCAAGCCACCATACAATGGTTCTCAGAGTCATTCCATCTAAAAAGAAAGGAAATATTACAGCATGCAACCAAGAAGATCCAAATATCCTAGATAGATATAATAGTTTAGGATATCTCCTCATACATCAAACATCGAGTATCGGTGAGCGGAAGACAAAATCCGAGTACGGATAAGAAGCAAATCGGCATAAGATGCCCCATAAATAAACACATCCCGCCCACAGATCTCACGGATCCCCGTTCCCGGAATCTCTACACTGAATGATCGTTGCCCACATCGTCCGTCTCCTCCACCCAGTATCCATCTTGCGAGTTTACCTATTCATCTGAACCAAACAATTTATCGTGTGAGACCCTAGGGGTACTCAGCAAGTCTATTCCATGAGTGTTGCACTATTTACTAGTCAGTTGTTTAGTCAAATTAGAAGCGGTACTTTAGTTATACTTGTCTATGATCGAGAAACTGTGCTCCAAGTCGTCCATAACCGCGGACACGGCTTTCAGAAAGTTTTACCCTGCAGGGGTGCACAAATAGCAACACACACTCGATCAACCTCGGAAAAACCAAATCAAAACCCAATGAGGCAGTCACGACAAAGCTATCACAGGATTCAGAAATATTTCAGGGGACCACCCCATTAAGCTACACGGGAAGAAGTTGGCCGAATCCGAGAAAGACTCAAGTTTTGCGTCAATGGCTATAAACGATGGGAACGAAAATGTGGTGGGCTTGTCGATACCGTGAAAACACTCGCTTACCTAAACGATGCGATTAAGTACGACTCGCACAATCTTAAATAAAGCAGTAAAGCATGGCATAAGTACATGATAGTAAATAAAACCACAAACAAGATTGTGGCACCAAGAAATAAGAATGAATCAAGCTCGCTCAGGGGGTTCATAAGCCTCCGGATGTGGATAAGCGAATATTCCAGGAACAGGAATCAAGTACTCGGGGTCCTACGGGACACAAGTGAGCCTGAAAAACCAAATAGCAAATATGGCTCACCGATGCCACTTTCATTAGTTATCCCATTACTACTCAGATTAAGTTGTATAGGTACCTCGTTATCCATCGACACTCACATACCCTACACATGCTGTTTCTCATCGCATGGCTCAAACAACTCCTGTAGTAATGGCTCATGGGATGGAGGAACAAGCTTCGGTGGGGTTGAAAAGTAAAGGCTATGCTATACTTGGGATTCAAATTAATGCAATCGCGACTCAATGATGCAAGAATAAGATAGAGGCAATAGGTACTATATGTATGCAAGCATGTGGTAGTGCTTGCCTGGCAGCTCAGTTGAAGCGAGAGAAGGATGCAGGTAGTGCTCACAGGTCTCTTGGTATATCCCACCGTCGCCTATTCGAAGAAGAACCAAACACACAAGGGCCAACATAAATAAGGTGCACAAGCATATGAATAAAATGCGACAAGCAAACAATCATGCCATGATGAATGATGCACAATTTGCATGGCAATAAAGTAGCATGGCATGGGTGAGGTGTGGAATACAAGAATAAATCATTTTATTGAGTTTTGGCCCCATTTTATCCTCATATTAGTTGCTGTATACATTATATTTATATGATGCATGCTGCAAACCAGAACAAGGACTGCATAAACAGAAAGGTCTCGTTGAGCTAATCATTTTAGACATATTATTTGTTAAATTTGGACTTATAAAACAAAAGTTATTAATTTATTAAGGAAAAAGGGCATTTTATTGTAATTTTAATCAACTTGCAATTTTAAATGTTAAAAATATATTTTGAAGGGCATATTTGAATTCCTCACATTTTTCTGATTTCAAAACATATATTATTTGTTTAATTGGATTTATATTTTAAAAGTTATTTGAAAACAGATTTGAAATTTGAATTTAATTTAATTTGGAAAAGTTTGAATTAAAACAGAAAAGTAGAAATACTTTTTCTACTCAGGTTAAGTTAGCCACAGTCAATGACCAGTGGGTCCAGCGCTGACTCAGCAGCATCGCTGAAAAGGTTTTACAGCTGGTCGAGCTAGCCTCGGCCAGGTGGGGGGGCCACAACATTTCTGGCCACACGCGCTAGCGAGGACGACACGTGGGGGATCCAGAGTACTGCGGGTTGAGGCTGGAGAAACAGGAGGGCCTAACTGCAAAGCGTTACTACGGCTGACAGGTGGGCTCAGGCGGACCGCGGGTTGAGCATCAAAAAGGCGTAGGAGGGTATGCGCAAAAAGGGCGCCCGATGCACTGTTTCTCTTCTCTGAATTACTGACGACAGATCGATGCTCGTCTGACGTGGGCGCGGCGCGCGGGATTCGATCTGGGACTGGCGTCTGCGTGAGGCGGCAGTCTGATGGGATGGGGGTTGTTGACAGCAGGGAGGTTGGGGCCTAGCTAGGGCTGTCTGCAGAGTGCTACGCCGAACGAAGCCTTGGCGCCGGCGCAGAGGGTGCTCGACGGAACATACGTCGCAACCAGGAAAGCACGACGAAAGAGGGTGTCTAGGAGGTTGCGTGGCTCACCGAGAGTGTGTCGGTGTGTGGATCGGCTCGAGGCCTTGAGGGATCAGCGGCAGCGACGGACGGAGCTAGGGTTTGGCGTCGGGCGGCGGTGGCTCGGCTTCAGGACTCCTCCTCCTCGGCGTGTCTGAGCGGATCTGAGGACCTCCTTGTCCTCCTGATCACCTCCACGTCGCGCTTGTCGTCTGGGTCAAGCGGCACGGTGGAGGCAGTGGCCATGAGAGGAGCTGGTCGATGGAGAGGGAGGGAGGAAGGCCAGGGCGCCTCGGCCAGATCTGGAGAGGCCAGAGGAGAGCCAAGAGGGAGTAGATAGGGACGGGAGAGGAGAGGGGGTGCCGTGGGGGAGTGGGTAGGTTAAAGGTGGCTCGGCCACCTTTTTCCCTCCTCTCCTTCACGTGCTCGGGCCGGGCAGGAGGCAGGCCTGTGGCGCAGGGGCTTCCAGGTGGGGTGGTGAGGCCAAGGAGAGAGAGAGGGGTAGGCTTGGGTTGGAGCTAGGGTTGGGTAGGGGAGGCTCGGGTTAGGGTTTTTGCTGGGGGTGGGGTAGCTAGGTGGGTCCAGGGTGGTCAGGTGGGGCCTGCAGGGCAGAGAGGAGAGAGGCCGAGAGAGGGTAGGTGGTTAGCTAGGGTAGGTCATGGTTTAGATGGGGGTGTGGTTTAGAGAGGGGGTGAAGAGAGAGGAGTGGTATGGTAGCTAGGGTTTGCTTTTGTCAAGATCAAGCCAAGCACATGCCAATCTCCAACAAGATCAAGACAAGAAAAGAGAGGGATGTGGTGATATGGTTTAGGCAAGATCAAATAAGACCAAGCCAAAAGGAGGGAGACAGAGATGAGAGATGAGATGGTTCACCCAAAAATCCAAAAACAAGCAAAGGAGGACAAAGTTGGAGATGGTTGCATGGCCCATGCAAAATACTTAATGCCATGTTTTAAACTTGTGAAACAAATTAATAAACATGGCATTATTCTTATGCATTTCCTAAAGTGGAATGAAGCCAAGCAAAAACAATTTAAAAGAGAGTTCCAAGTGGAGTAGATGGAGATGATCACATTTGATTATAATTGGGACTTGCTAGTGTGTATATTCCACTAGATGATTACTAGTCCCAAAAATATTCCCACATGAGCATAAATCCATAATAATCCATATGGAAGCTAGGAAAAGGGTTCCACTCACAAGGCATGCAAAGGTGGCCATGTGGCTCTCATATATCAATAATGTGAAAACAACATGATGCTAAGGTGAGAGCATGTGGAAAAGGATTGGATCCATCCCAACCCACATGAGCTAGAGGTAAACTCAAATAAAGTGCAAAGCTCATATTTAGTTGGATGGTGGAATTATAAGGTGGTGAAAGAAAAGGTGTTGGAGTTGAATAAAAGATATGCCCCCAACTCAACTTGGGCATTTAACAATATATCAACAACCAAATACAATATCAAGAGGCAAATACAATTAACAATGCATATGAGAGAAGAACCAAAACAAAAGGTTTTATATGATGCTCAGATGCAAGGTGGCATGATGACATGAGCATGATATGATTATGATGCAACAAATATATGTAGGAAGGTAGCATATATATAGACTAGGCTAGTAGCATTGCAATTGTTAGACAATTGGGATGCTACAGATAGTGGTGGATCCATGTGTGGTTTGTGAAAAGAACACACATGCAATGACTCTAGTGTTGGTTTTAGTATAAGAACACACATGCAATGACTCTAGTGGTTGATCCATGTGTGGTTTGTGGAAATAACACACATGCAATGACTCTAGTGGTTGATCCATGTGTGGTTTGCGGAAATAACACACATGCCATGACTCTAGTGGTTGATCCATGTGTGGTTTGTGGAAATAACACACATGCAATGACTCTAATGGATCCATAAGTGGTTTATGGAAAAGAACACACATGCAATGACCACTGGTTGATCCATATGTGGTTTGTGGAAAGAACACACATGAAATGACTCTAGTGGTTGATCCATGTGTGGTTTGTGGAAAGAACACAGATGCAATGACTCTAGTGCTAGTTTTAGTATAAGAACACACATGCAATGACTCTAGTGGGTCCACATGTGGTTTGTGAAAAGAACACACATGCACTGACCACTGGTTGATCCATAAGTTGTTTGTGGAAAAGAACACACATGCAATGAGTCTAGTGGATCCATGTGTGGTTTGTGGAAAAGAACACACATGCAATGACTCTAGTGCTGGTTTGTGGTTTTAGTATAAGAACAAACATGCAATTACTCAAATGGATCCATATGTGGTTTCTGGAAAGAACACACATGCAATGACTCTGGTTGATCCATATGTGGTTTGTGGAAAGAACACACATGCTATTGCCACTGGTGGATCCATGTGTGGTTTGTGGAAAAGAACACACATGCAATGACCACTGGTTGATCAATGTGTGGTTTGTGAAAAGAACACACATGCAATGACAATGGTGGATCCATGTGTGGTTTGTGGATAGAACACACATGCAATGACTCTGGTGCTAGTTTTAGTATAAGAACACACATGCAATGACTCTAGTGGGTCCACATGTGGTTTGTGAAAAGAACACACATGCAATGACCACTGGTTGATCCATCAGTTGTTTGTGGAAAAGAACACACATGCAATGAGTCTAGTGGATCCATGTATGGTTTTTGGAAAAGAACACACATGCAATGACTCTAGTGCTGGTTTGTGGTTTTAGTATAAGAACAAACATGCAATGACTCTAGTGGTTGATCCATGTGTGGTTTGTGGAAATAACACACATGAAATGACTATAATGGATCTATAAGTGGTTTATGAAAAGAACACACATGCAATGACCACTTGTTGATCCATATCTGGTTTGTGAAAGAACACACATACAATTACCACTAGTGGTTGATCCATGTGTGGTTTGTCGACAGAACACACATGCAATGACCGTGGTGGACGCATGTGTGGTTTGTGAAAAGAACACACATGCAATAACTCTAGTGTTGGTTTTAGTATAAGAACACACATGCAATGACTCTAGTGGTTGATCCATGTGTGGTTTGTGGAAAGAACACACATGCAATGACTCTAGTGGTTGACCCAAGTGTGGTTTGTGGAAATAACACACATGCAATGACTGTAATGCATCCATAAGTGGTTTATGGAAAAGAACACACATGCAATGACCACTAGTTGATCCATATGTGGTTTGTGGAAAGAACACACATGCAATGACCACTTGTTGATCCATGTGTGGTTTGTGGAAAGAACACACATGCAATGAAAGTGGTGGATCCATGTGTGGTTTGGGGATAGAACACACATGCAATGACTTTAGTGCTAGTTTTAGTATAAGAACACACATGCAATGACTCTAGTGGGTCCACATGTGGTTTGTGCAAAGAAAACACATGCAATGACCACTGGTTGATCCATAAGTTGTTTGTGGAAAAGAACACACATGCAATGAGTCTAGTGGATCCATGTGTGGTTTGTGGAAAAGAACACACATGCAATGACTCTAGTGCTGGTTTGTGGTTTTAGTATAAGAACAAACATTCAATTACTCAAATGGATCCATATGTGGTTTGTGGAAAGAACACACATGCAATGACTCTGGTTGATCCATATGTGGTTTGTGGAAAGAACACACATGCTATTGCCACTGGTGGATCCATGTGTGGTTTGTGGAAAAGAACACACATGCAATGACCACTGGTTGATCAATGTGTGGTTTGTGAAAAGAACACACATGCAATGACAATGGTGGATCCATGTGTGGTTTGTGGATAGAACACACATGCAATGACTCTGGTGCTAGTTTTAGTATAAGAACACACATGCAATGACTCTAGTGGGTCCACATGTGGTTTGTGAAAAGAACACACATGCAATGACCACTGGTTGATCCATCAGTTGTTTGTGGAAAAGAACACACATGCAATGAGTCTAGTGGATCCATGTATGGTTTTTGGAAAAGAACACACATGCAATGACTCTAGTGCTGGTTTGTGGTTTTAGTATAAGAACAAACATGCAATGAATCTAGTGGTTGATCCATGTGTGGTTTGTGGAAATAACACACATGAAATAACTATAATGGATCTATAAGTGGTTTATGAAAAGAACACACATGCAATGACCACTAGTTGATCCATATCTGGTTTGTGAAAGAACACACATACAATGACCACTAGTGGTTGATCCATGTGTGGTTTGTCGACAGAACACACATGCAATGACCGTGGTGGACGCATGTGTGGTTTGTGAAAAGAACACACATGCAATAACTCTAGTGTTGGTTTTAGTATAAGAACACACATGCAATGACTCTAGTGGTTGATCCATGTGTGGTTTGTGGAAAGAACACACATGCAATGACTCTAGTGGTTGACCCAAGTGTGGTTTGTGGAAATAACACACATGCAATGACTGTAATGCATCCATAAGTGGTTTAGGGAAAAGAACACACATGCAATGACCACTAGTTGATCCATATGTAGTTTGTGGAAAGAACACACATGCAATGACCACTTGTTGATCCATGTGTGGTTTGTGGAAAGAACACACATGCAATGAAAGAGGTGGATCCATGTGTGGTTTGGGGATAGAACACACATGCAATGACTTTAGTGCTAGTTTTAGTATAAGAACACACATGCAATGACTCTAGTGGGTCCACATGTGGTTTGTGCAAAGAAAACACATGCAATGACCACCGGTTGATCCATAAGTTGTTTGTGGAAAAGAACACACATGCAATGAGTCTAGTGGATCCATGTGTGGTTTGTGGAAAAGAACACACATGCAATGACTCTAGTGCTGGTTTGTGGTTTTAGTATAAGAACAAACATTCAATTACTCAAATGGATCCATATGTGGTTTGTGGAAAGAACACACATGCAATGACTCTGGTTGATCCATATGTGGTTTGTGGAAAGAACACACATGCTATTGCCACTGGTGGATCCATGTGTGGTTTGTGGAAAAGAACACACATGCAATGACCACTGGTTGATCAATGTGTGGTTTGTGAAAAGAACACACATGCAATGACAATGGTGGATCCATGTGTGGTTTGTGGATAGAACACACATGCAATGACTCTGGTGCTAGTTTTAGTATAAGAACACACATGCAATGACTCTAGTGGGTCCACATGTGGTTTGTGAAAAGAACACACATGCAATGACCACTAGTTGATCCATCAGTTGTTTGTGGAAAAGAACACACATGCAATGAGTCTAGTGGATCCATGTATGGTTTTTGGAAAAGAACACACATGCAATGACTCTAGTGCTGGTTTGTGGTTTTAGTATAAGAAGAAACATGCAATGAATCTAGTGGTTGATCCATGTGTGGTTTGTGGAAATAACACACATGAAATGACTATAATGGATCTATAAGTGGTTTATGAAAAGAACACACATGCAATGACCACTAGTTGATCCATATCTGGTTTGTGAAAGAACACACATACAATGACCACTAGTGGTTGATCCATGTGTGGTTTGTCGACAGAACACACATGCAATGACCGTGGTGGACGCATGTGTGGTTTGTGAAAAGAACACACATGCAATAACTCTAGTGTTGGTTTTAGTATAAGAACACACATGCAATGACTCTAGTGGTTGATCCATGTGTGGTTTGTGGAAAGAACACACATGCAATGACTCTAGTGGTTGACCCAAGTGTGGTTTGTGGAAATAACACACATGCAATGACTGTAATGCATCCATAAGTGGTTTATGGAAAAGAACACACATGCAATGACCACTAGTTGATCCATATGTAGTTTGTGGAAAGAACACACATGCAATGACCACTTGTTGATCCATGTGTGGTTTGTGGAAAGAACACACATGCAATGAAAGTGGTGGATCCATGTGTGGTTTGGGGATAGAACACACATGCAATGACTTTAGTGCTAGTTTTAGTATAAGAACACACATGCAATGACTCTAGTGGGTCCACATGTGGTTTGTGCAAAGAAAACACATGCAATGACCACTGGTTGATCCATAAGTTGTTTGTGGAAAAGAACACACATGCAATGAGTCTAGTGGATCCATGTGTGGTTTGTGGAAAAGAACACACATGCAATGACTCTAGTGCTGGTTTGTGGTTTTAGTATAAGAACAAACATTCAATTACTCAAATGGATCCATATGTGGTTTGTGGAAAGAACACACATGCAATGACTCTGGTTGATCCATATGTGGTTTGTGGAAAGAACACACATGCTATTGCCACTGGTGGATCCATGTGTGGTTTGTGGAAAAGAACACACATGCAATGACCACTGGTTGATCAATGTGTGGTTTGTGAAAAGAACACACATGCAATGACAATGGTGGATCCATGTGTGGTTTGTGGATAGAACACACATGCAATGACTCTGGTGCTAGTTTTAGTATAAGAACACACATGCAATGACTCTAGTGGGTCCACATGTGGTTTGTGCAAATAAAACACATGCAATGACCACTGGTTGATCCATAAGTTGTTTGTGGAAAAGAACACACATGCAATGAGTCTAGTGGATCCATGTGTGGTTTGTGGAAAAGAACACACATGCAATGACTCTAGTGCTGGTTTATGGTTTTAGTATAAGAACAAACATTCAATTACTCAAATGGATCCATATGTGGTTTGTGGAAAGAACACACATGCAATGACCACTGGTGGATCCATTTGTGGTTTGTGGAAAAGAACACACATGCAATGACCACTGGTTGATCCATGTGTGGTTTGTGGAAAGAACATACATGCAATGCACTGGTGGATCCATGCGTGGTTTGTGAAAAGAACACATATGCAATGACTCTAGTGTTGTTTTTAGTATAAGAACACACGTGCAATAACTCTAGTGGTTGATCCATGTGTGGTTTGTGGAAATAACACACATGCAATGACTCTAGTGGTTGATCCATGTGTGGTTTGTGGAAATAACACACATGCAATGACTCTAGTGGTTCATCCAAGTGTGGTTTCTAGAAATAACACACATGCAATGACTGTAATGGATCCATAAGTAGTTTATGGAAAAGAACACACATGCAATGACCACTGGTTGATCCATATGTGGTTTGTGGAAAGAACACACATGCAATGACTCTAGTGGTTGATCCATGTGTGGTTTGTGGAAATAACACACATGCGATGACTCTAGTGGTTGATCCATGTGTGATTTGTGCAAATAACACACATGCAATGACTGTAATGGATCCATAAGTGGTTTATGGAAAAGAACACACATGCAATGACCACTGGTTGATCCATATGTGGTTTGTGGAAAGAAAACACATGCAATGACCACTTCTTGATCCATGTGTGGTTTGTGGAAAGAACACACATGCAATGACAGTGGTGGATCCATGTGTGGTTTGTGGATAGAACACACATGCAATGACTCTACTGCTAGTTTTAGTATAAGAACACACATGCAATGACTCTAGTGGGTCCACATGTGGTTTGTGAAAAGAACACACATGCAATGACCACTGGTTGATCCATAAGTTGTTTGTGGAAAAGAAGACACCTGCAATGAGTCTAGTGGATCCATGTGTGGTTTGTGGAAAAGTACACACATGCAATGACTCTAGTGCTGGTTTGTGGTTTTAGTATAAGAACAAACAAGCAATTACTCAAATGGATCCATATGTGGTTTGTGGAAAGAACACACATGCAATGACTCTGGTTGATCAATATGTGGTTTGTGGAAAGAACAGACATGCAATGACCACTGGTGGATCCATGTGTGGTTTGTGGAAAAGAACACACATACAATGACCACTGGTTGATCCATGTGTGGTTTGTGGAAAGAACAGACATGCAATGACAGTGGTGGATCCATGTGTGGTTTGTGAAAAGAACACACATGGAATGACACTAGTGTTGGTTTTAGTATAAGAACACACATGCAATGACTCTAGTGGTTGTTCCATGTGTGGTTTGTGGAAATAACACACATGCAATGACTCTAGTGGTTGATCCATGTGTGGTTTGTGGAAATAACACACATGCAATGACTCTAGTGGTTGATCCATGTGTGGTTTGTGGAAATAACACACATGCAATGACTGTAATGGATCCATAAGTGGTTTATGGAAAAGAACACACATGCAATGACCACTGGTTGATCCATATGTAGTTTGTGGAAAGAACACACATCCAATGACCACTTGTTGATCCATGTGTGGTTTGTGGAAAGAACACACATGCAATGAAAGTGGTGGATTCATGTGTGGTTTGTGGATAGAACACACATGCAATGACTTTAGTGCTAGTTTTAGTATAAGAACACACATGCAATGACTCTAGTGGGTCCACATGTGGTTTGTGCAAAGAAAGCACATGCAATGACCATTGGTTGATCCATAAGTTGTTTGTGGAAAAGAACACACATGCAATGAGTCTAGTGGATCCATGTATGGTTTTTGGAAAAGAACACACATGCAATGACTCTAGTGCTGGTTTGTGGTTTTAGTATAAGAACAAACATTCAATTACTCAAATGTATCCATATGTGGTTTGTGGAAAGAACACACATGCAATGACTCTAGTGGTTGATCCATAAGTGGTTTATGAAAAGAACACACATGCAATGACCACTGGTTGATCCATATGTGGTTTGTGGAAAGAACACACATGCAATGACCACTAGTGGTTGATCCATGTGTGGTTTGTGGAAAGAACACACATGCAATGACAGTGGTGGATCCATGTGTGGTTTCTGAAAAGAACACACATGCAATGACTCTAGTGTTGGTTTTAGTATAAGAACACACATGCAATGACTCTAGTGGTTGATCGATGTGTGGTTTGTGGAAATAACACACATGCAATGACTCTAGTGGTTGATCCATGTGTGGTTTGTGGAAATAACACACATGCAATGACTCTAGTGGTTGATCCATGTGTGGTTTGTGGAAATAACACACATGCAATGAATGTAATGGATACATAAGTGGTTTATGGAAAAGAACACACATGCAATGACCACTGGTTGATCCATATGTGGTTTTTGGAAAGAACACACATGCAATGACTCTAGTGGTTGATCCACGTGTGGTTTGTGGAAAGAACACACATGCAATGACTCTAGTGCTAGTATTAGTATAAGAACACACATGCAAAGACTCTAGTGGGTCCACATGTGGTTTGTGAAAAGAACACACATGCAATGACCACTGGTTGATCCATAAGTTGTTTGTGGAAAACAACACACATGCAATGAGTCTAGTGGATCCATGTGTGGTTTGTGGAAAAGAACACACATGCAATGACTCTAGTGCTGGTTTGTGGTTTTAGTATAGGAACAAACATGCAATTACTCAAATGGATCCATATGTGGTTTGTGGAAATAACACACATGCAATGACTCTGGTTGATCCATATGTGGTTTGTGGAAAGAACACACATGCAATGTCCACTGGTGGATCCATGTGTGGTTTGTGGAAGAGAACACACACGCAATGACCACTGGTTGATCCATGTGTGGTTTGTGGAAAGAACACACATGCAATGATAGTGGTGGATCCATGTGTGGTTTGTGAAAAGAACACACATGCAATGACTCTAGTGTTGGTTTTAGTATAAGAACACACATGCAATGACTCTAGTGGTTGATCCATGTGTGGTTTGTGGAAATAACACACATGGAATGACTCTAGTGGTTGATCCATGTGTGGTTTGCGGAAATAACACACATGCAATGACTCTAGTGGTTGATCCATGTGTGGTTTGTGGAAATAACACACATGCAATGACTCTAGTGGTTGATCCATGTGTGGTTTGCGGAAATAACACACATGCAATGACTCTAATGGTTGATCCATGTGTGGTTTGTGGAAATAACACACATGCAATGACTGTAATGGATCCATAAGAGGTTTATGGAAAAGAACACACATGCAATGACCACTGGTTGATCCATATGTGGTTTGTGGAAAGAACACACATGCAATGACTCTAGTGGTTGATCCATGTGTGGTTTGTGGAAAGAACACAGATGCAATGACTCTAGTGCTAGTTTTAGTATAAGAACACACATGCAATGACTCTAGTGGGTCCACATCTGGTTTTTGTAAAGAACACACATGCACTGACCACTAGTTGATCCATAAGTTGTTTGTGGAAAAGAACACACATGCAATGAGTCTAGTGGATCCATGTGTGGTTTGTGGAAAATAACACACATGCAATGACTCTAGTGCTGGTTTGTGGTTTTAGTATAAGAACAAACATGCAATTACTCAAATGGATCCATATGTGGTTTGTGGAAAGAACACACATGCAATGACTCTGGTTCATCCATATGTGGTTTGTGGAAAGCACACACATGCAATGTCCACTGGTGGATCCTTGTGTGGTTTGTGGAAAAGAACACACATGGAATGACCACTGGTTGATCCATGTGTGGTTTGTGGAAAGAACACACATGCAATGATAATGGTGGATCAATGTGTGGTTTGTGAAAAGAACACACATGCAATGACTCTAGTGTTGGTTTTAGTATAAGAACACACATGCAATGACTATAGTGGTTGATCCATGTGTGGTTTGTGGAAATAACACACATGCAATGACTCTAGTGGTTGATCCATGTGTGGTTTGTGGAAATAACACACATGCAATGACTCTAGTGGTTGATCCATGTGTGGTTTGTGGAAATAACACACATGCAATGACTGTAATGGATCCATAAGTGGTTTATGGAAAAGAACAAACATGCAATGACCACTGGTCGATCCATGTGTGGTTTGTGGAAAAGAACACACATGCAATGACCAGTGGTTGATCCATGTGTGGTTTATGAAAAGAACACACATGTAATGACAGTGGTGGATCCATGTGTGGTTTTTGGATAGAACACACATGCAATGACTCTGGTTGATCAATATGTGGTTTGTGGAAAGAACACACATGCAATGTCCACTGGTGGATCCTTGTGTGGTTTGTGGAAAAGAGCACACATGGAATGACCACTGGTTGATCCATGTGTGCTTTGTGGAAAGAACACACATGCAATGATAGTGGTGGATCCATGTGTGGTTTGTGAAAAGAACACACATGCAATGACTCTAGTGTTGGTTTTAGTATAAGAACACACATGCAATGACTCTAGTAGTTGATCCATGTGTGGTTTGTGGAAATAACACACATGCAATGACTCTAGTGGTTGATCCATGTGTGGTTTGAGGTAATAACACACATGCAATGACTCTAGTGGTTGATCCATGTGTGGTTTGTGGAAATAACACACATGAAATGACTGTAATGGATCCATAAGTGGTTTATGGAAAAGAACACATGCAATGACCACTGGTTGATCCATATGTTGTTTGAGGAAACAACACACATGCAATGACCACTTGTTGATCCATGTGTGGTTTGTGGAAACAACACACATGCAATGACAGTGGTGGATCCATGTGTGGTTTGTGGATAGAACACACATGCAATGACTCTAGTGCTAGTTTTAGTATAAGAACACACATGCAATGACTCTAGTCGGTCCACATGTGGTTTGTGAAAAGAACACACATGCAATGACCACTGGTTGATCCATAAGTTGTTTGTGGAAAAGAACACACATGGAATGACCACTGGTTGATCCATGTGTGGTTTGTGGAAAGAACACACATGCAATGATAGTGGTGGATCCATGTGTGGTTTGTGAAAAGAACACACATGCAATGACTCTAGTGTTGGTTTTAGTATAAGAACACACATGCAATGACTCTAGTGGTTGACCCATGTGTGGTTTGTGGAAATAACACACATGCAATGACTCTAGTGGTTGATCCATGTGTGGTTTGCGGAAATAACACACATGCAATGACTCTAGTGGTTGATCCATGTGTGGTTTGTGGAAATGACACACATGCAATGACTGTAATGGATTCATAACTGGTTTATGGAAAAGAACACGCATGCAATGACCACTGGTTGATCCATATGTGGTTTGTGGAAAGAACACACATGTAATGACTCTAGTGGTTGATCCATGTGTGGTTTGTGGAAAAAACACAGATGCAATTACTCTAGTGCTAGTTTTAGTATAAGAACAAACATGCAATTACTCTAGTGGGTCCACATGTGGTTTGTGAAAAGAACACCAATGCAATGACCACTGGTTGATCCATAAGTTGTTTGTGGAAAAGAACACACATGCAATGAGTCTAGTGGATCCATGTGTGGTTTGTGGAAAAGAACACACTTGCAATGACTCTAGTGCTGGTTTGTGGTTTTAGTATAAGAACAAACATGCAATTACTCAAATGGATCCATATGTGGTTTGTGGAAAGAACACACATGCAATGACTCTGGTTGATCCATATGTGGTTTGTGGAAAGAACACACATGCTATTGCCACTGGTGGATCCATGTGTGGTTTGTGGAAAAGAACACATATGCAATGACCACTGGTTGATCCATGTGTGGTTTGTGAAAAAAACACACATGCAATGACAATGGTGGATCCATGTGTGGTTTGTGGATAGAACACACATGCAATGACTCTAGTGCTAGTTTTAGTATAAGAACACACATGCAATGACTCTAGTGGGTCCACATGTGGTTTGTGAAAAGAACACACATGCACTGACCACTGGTTGATCCATAAGTTGTTTGTGGAAAAGAACACACATGCAATGAATCTAGTGGATCCATGTGTGGTTTGTGGAAAAGAACACACATGCAATGACTCTAGTGTTGTTTTGTGGTTTTAGTATAAGAACAAACATACAATTACTAAAATGGATCCATATGTGGTTTGTGGAAAGTACACACATGCAATGACTCTGGTTGATCCAAATTGTGTTTGTGGAAAGAACACACATGCAATGTCCACTTGTGGATCCTTGTGTGGTTTGTGGAAAAGAACACACATGGAATGACCACTGGTTGATCCATGTGTGGTTTGTGGAAAGAACACACATGCAATGATAGTGGTGGATCCATGTGTGGTTTGTGAAAAGAACACACATGCAATGACTCTAGTGTTGGTTTTAGTATAAGAACACACATGCAATGACTCTAGTGGTTGATCCATGTGTGGTTTGTGGAAATAACACACATGCAATGACTCTAGTGGTTGATCCATGTGTGGTTTGTGGAAATAACACACATGCAATGAGTCTAGTGGATCCATGTGTGGTTTGTGGAAAAGAACACACATGCAGTGAGTCTAGTGGATCCATGTGTGGTTTGTGGAAAAGAACACACTTGCAATGACTCTAGTGCTGGTTTGTGGTTTTAGTATAAGAACAAACATGCAATTACTCAAATGGATCCATATGTGGTTTGTGGAAAGAACACACATGCAATGACTCTGGTTGATCCATATGTGGTTTGTGGAAAGAACACACATGCTATTGCCACTGGTGGATCCATGTGTGGTTTGTGGAAAAGAACACATATGCAATGACCACTGGTTGATCCATGTGTGGTTTGTGAAAAGAACACACATGCAATGACAATGGTGGATCCATGTGTGGTTTGTGGATAGAACACACATGCAATGACTCTAGTGCTAGTTTTAGTATAAGAACACACATGCAATGACTCTAGTGGGTCCACATGTGGTTTGTGAAAAGAACACACATGCACTGACCACTGGTTGATCCATAAATTGTTTGTGGAAAAGAACACACATGCAATGAGTCTAGTGGATCCATGTGTGGTTTGTGGAAAAGAACACACATGCAATGACTCTAGTGCTGTTTTGTGGTTTTAGTATAAGAACAAACATGCAATTACTAAAATGGATCCATATGTGGTTTGTGGAAAGTACACACATGCAATGACTCTGGTTGATCCAAATTGTGTTTGTGGAAAGAACACACATGCAATGTCCACTGGTGGATCCTTGTTGTGGTTTGTGGAAAAGAACACACATGGAATGACCACTGGTTGATCCATGTGTGGTTTGTGGAAAGAACACACATGCAATGATAGTGGTGGATCCATGTGTGGTTTGTGAAAAGAACACACATGCAATGACTCTAGTGTTGGTTTTAGTATAAGAACACACATGCAATGACTCTAGTGGTTGATCCATGTGTGGTTTGTGGAAATAACACACATGCAATGACTCTAGTGGTTGATCCATGTGTGGTTTGTGGAAATAACACACATGCAATGACTCTAGTGGTTGATCCATGTGTGGTTTGTGGAAATAACACAACTGCAATGACTGTAATGGATCCATAAGTGGTTTATGGAAAAGAACACACATGCAATGACCACTGGTGGATCCATGTGTGGTTTGTGGAAAAGAACACACATGCAATGACCACTGGTTGATCCATGTGTGGTTTGTGAAAAGAACACACATGTAATGACAGTGGTGGATCCATGTGTGGTTTGTGGATAGAACACACATGCAATGACTCTAGTGCTAGTTTTAGTATAAGAACACACATGCAATGACTCTAGTGGGTCCACATGTGGTTTGTTAAAAGAACACACATGCAATGACCACTGGTTGATCCATCAGTTGTTTGTGGAAAAGAACACACATGCAATGAGTCTAGTGGATCCATGTATGGTTTTTGGAAAAGAACACACATGCAATGACTCTAGTGCTGGTTTGTGGTTTTAGTATAAGAGCAAACATGCAATGACTCTAGTGGTTGATCCATGTGTGGTTTGTGGAAATAACACACATGAAATGACTATAATGGATCCATAAGTGGTTTATGAAAAGAACACACATGCAATGACCACTGGTTGATCCATACGTGGTTTGTGGAAAGAACACATATACAATGACCACTAGTGGTTGATCCATGTGTGGTTTGTGGACAGAACACACATGCAATGACAGTGGTGGATCCATGTGTGGTTTGTGAAAAGAACACACATGCAATGACTCTAGTGTTGGTTTTAGTATAAGAACACACATGCAATGACTCTAGTGGTTGATCCATGTGTGGTTTGTGGAAAGAACACACATGCAATGACACTAGTGGTTGATCCAAATGTGGTTTGTGGAAATAACACACATGCAATGACTGTAATGGATCCATAAGTGGTTTATGGAAAAGAACACACATGCAATGACCACTGGTTGATCCATATGTGGTTTGTGGAAAGAACACACATGCAATGACCACTTGTTGATCCATGTGTGGTTTGTGGAAAGAACACACATGCAATGACAGTGGTGGATCCATGTGTGGTTTGTGGATAGAACAAACATGCAATGACTCTAGTGCTAGTTTTAGTATAAGAACACACATGCAATGACTCTAGTGGGTCCACATGTGGTTTGTGAAAAGAACACAAATGCAATGACCACTGGTTGATCCATAAGTTGTTTGTGGAAAAGAACACACATGCAATGAGTCTAGTGGATCCATGTGTGGTTTGTGGAAAGAACACACATGCAATGACTCTAGTGCTGGTTTGTGGTTTTAGTATAAGAACAAACATGCAATTACTCAAATGGATCCATATGTGGTTTGTGGAAAGAACACACATGCAATGACTCTGGTTGATCCATATGTGGTTTGTGGAAAGAACACACATGCAATGTCCACTGGTGGATCCATGTGTGGTTTGTGGAAGAGAACACACACGCAATGACCACTGGTTGATCCATGTGTGGTTTGTGGAATGAAAACACATGAAATGATAGTGGTGGATCCATGTGTGATTTGTGAAAAGAACACACATGCAATAACTCTAGTGTTGGTTTTAGTATAAGAACACACATGCAATGACACTAGTGGTTGATCCATGTGTGGTTTGTGGAAATAACACACATGCAATGACTCTAGTGGTTGATGCATGTGTGGTTTGTGGAAATAACACACATGCAATGAATCTAGTGGTTGATCCATGTGTGGTTTGTGGAAATAACACACATGCAATGACTGTAATGGATCAATAAGTGGTTTAAGGAAAAGAACACACATGCAATGACCACTGGTTGATCCATATCTGGTTTGTAGAAAGAACACACATGCAATGACCACTTGTTGATCCATGTGTGGTTTGTGGAAAGAACACACATGCAATGACAATGGTGGATCCATGTGTGGTTTGTGGATAGAACACACATGCAATGACTCTAGTGCTAGTTTTAGTATAAGAACACACATGCAATGACTCTAGTGCTAGTTTTAGTATAAGAACACACATGCAATGACTCTAGTGGGTCCACATGTGGTTTGTGAAAAGAACACACATGCAATGACCACTGGTTGATCCATAAGTTGTTTGTGGAAAAGAACACACATGCAATGAGTCTAGTGGATCCATGTGTGGTTTGTGGAAAAGAACACACATGCAATGACTCTAGTGCTGGTTTGTGGTTTTAGTATAAGAACAAACATGCAATTACTCCAATGGATCTATATGTGGTTTGTGGTAAGAACACACATGCAATGACTCTGGTTGATCCATGTGTGGTTTGTGGAAAGAACACACATGCAATGACCACTGGTGGATCTAGGTGTGGTTTATGGAAAAGAACGCACATGCAATGACCACTGGTTGATCCATGTGTGGTTTGTGGAAAGAACACACATGCAATGACAGTGGTGGATCCATGTGTGGTTTGTGAAAAGAGCACAGATGCAATGACTCTAGTTTTGGTTTTAGTATAAGAACACACAGGCAATGACTCTAGTGGTTGATCCATGTGTGCTTTGTGGAAATAACACACACGCAATGACTCTAGTGGTTGATCCATGTGTGGTTTGTGGAAATAACACACATGCAATGACTCTAGTGGTTGATCCATGTGTGGTTTGTGGAAATAACACACATGCAATGACTGTAATGGATCCATAAGTGGTTTATGGAAAAGAACACACATGCAATGACTCTAGTGGGTCCACATGTGGTTTGTGAAAAGAACACACATGCAATGACCATTGGTTGATCCATAAGTTTTTTGTGGAAAAGAACACACATGCAATGAGTCTAGTGGATCCATATGTGGTTTGTGGAAATAACACACATGCAATGACTCTGGTTGATCCATATGTGGTTTGTGGAAAGAACACACATGCTATTGCCACTGGTGGATCCATGTGTGGTTTGTGGAAAAGAACACATATGCAATGACCACTGGTTGATCCATGTGTGGTTTGTGAAAAAAACACACATGCAATGACAATGGTGGATCCATGTGTGGTTTGTGGATAGAACACACATGCAATGACTCTAGTGCTAGTTTTAGTATAAGAACACACATGCAATGACTCTAGTGGGTCCACATGTGGTTTGTGAAAAGAACACACATGCACTGACCACTGGTTGATCCATAAGTTGTTTGTGGAAAAGAACACACATGCAATGAATCTAGTGGATCCATGTGTGGTTTGTGGAAAAGAACACACATGCAATGACTCTAGTGTTGTTTTGTGGTTTTAGTATAAGAACAAACATACAATTACTAAAATGGATCCATATGTGGTTTGTGGAAAGTACACACATGCAATGACTCTGGTTGATCCAAATTGTGTTTGTGGAAAGAACACACATGCAATGTCCACTGGTGGATCCTTGTGTGGTTTGTGGAAAAGAACACACATGGAATGACCACTGGTTGATCCATGTGTGGTTTGTGGAAAAACACACATGCAATGATAGTGGTGGATCCATGTGTGGTTTGTGAAAAGAACACACATGCAATGACTCTAGTGTTGGTTTTAGTATAAGAACACACATGCAATGACTCTAGTGGTTGATCCATGTGTGGTTTGTGGAAATAACACACATGCAATGACTCTAGTGGTTGATCCATGTGTGGTTTGTGGAAATAACACACATGCAATGAGTCTAGTGGATCCATGTGTGGTTTGTGGAAAAGAACACACATGCAGTGAGTCTAGTGGATCCATGTGTGGTTTGTGGAAAAGAACACACTTGCAATGACTCTAGTGCTGGTTTGTGGTTTTAGTATAAGAACAAACATGCAATTACTCAAATGGATCCATATGTGGTTTGTGGAAAGAACACACATGCAATGACTCTGGTTGATCCATATGTGGTTTGTGGAAAGAACACACATGCTATTGCCACTGGTGGATCCATGTGTGGTTTGTGGAAAAGAACACATATGCAATGACCACTGGTTGATCCATGTGTGGTTTGTGAAAAGAACACACATGCAATGACAATGGTGGATCCATGTGTGGTTTGTGGATAGAACACACATGCAATGACTCTAGTGCTAGTTTTAGTATAAGAACACACATGCAATGACTCTAGTGGGTCCACATGTGGTTTGTGAAAAGAACACACATGCACTGACCACTGGTTGATCCATAAATTGTTTGTGGAAAAGAACACACATGCAATGAGTCTAGTGGATCCATGTGTGGTTTGTGGAAAAGAACACACATGCAATGACTCTAGTGCTGTTTTGTGGTTTTAGTATAAGAACAAACATGCAATTACTAAAATGGATCCATATGTGGTTTGTGGAAAGTACACACATGCAATGACTCTGGTTGATCCAAATTGTGTTTGTGGAAAGAACACACATGCAATGTCCACTGGTGGATCCTTGTTGTGGTTTGTGGAAAAGAACACACATGGAATGACCACTGGTTGATCCATGTGTGGTTTGTGGAAGAACACACATGCAATGATAGTGGTGGATCCATGTGTGGTTTGTGAAAAGAACACACATGCAATGACTCTAGTGTTGGTTTTAGTATAAGAACACACATGCAATGACTCTAGTGGTTGATCCATGTGTGGTTTGTGGAAATAACACACATGCAATGACTCTAGTGGTTGATCCATGTGGTTTGTGGAAATAACACACATGCAATGACTCTAGTGGTTGATCCATGTGTGGTTTGTGGAAATAACACAACTGCAATGACTGTAATGGATCCATAAGTGGTTTATGGAAAAGAACACACATGCAATGACCACTGGTGGATCCATGTGTGGTTTGTGGAAAAGAACACACATGCAATGACCACTGGTTGATCCATGTGTGGTTTGTGAAAAGAACACACATGTAATGACAGTGGTGGATCCATGTGTGGTTTGTGGATAGAACACACATGCAATGACTCTAGTGCTAGTTTTAGTATAAGAACACACATGCAATGACTCTAGTGGGTCCACATGTGGTTTGTTAAAAGAACACACATGCAATGACCACTGGTTGATCCATCAGTTGTTTGTGGAAAAGAACACACATGCAATGAGTCTAGTGGATCCATGTATGGTTTTTGGAAAAGAACACACATGCAATGACTCTAGTGCTGGTTTGTGGTTTTAGTATAAGAGCAAACATGCAATGACTCTAGTGGTTGATCCATGTGTGGTTTGTGGAAATAACACACATGAAATGACTATAATGGATCCATAAGTGGTTTATGAAAAGAACACACATGCAATGACCACTGGTTGATCCATACGTGGTTTGTGGAAAGAACACATATACAATGACCACTAGTGGTTGATCCATGTGTGGTTTGTGGACAGAACACACATGCAATGACAGTGGTGGATCCATGTGTGGTTTGTGAAAAGAACACACATGCAATGACTCTAGTGTTGGTTTTAGTATAAGAACACACATGCAATGACTCTAGTGGTTGATCCATGTGTGGTTTGTGGAAAGAACACACATGCAATGACACTAGTGGTTGATCCAAATGTGGTTTGTGGAAATAACACACATGCAATGACTGTAATGGATCCATAAGTGGTTTATGGAAAAGAACACACATGCAATGACCACTGGTTGATCCATATGTGGTTTGTGGAAAGAACACACATGCAATGACCACTTGTTGATCCATGTGTGGTTTGTGGAAAGAACACACATGCAATGACAGTGGTGGATCCATGTGTGGTTTGTGGATAGAACAAACATGCAATGACTCTAGTGCTAGTTTTAGTATAAGAACACACATGCAATGACTCTAGTGGGTCCACATGTGGTTTGTGAAAAGAACACAAATGCAATGACCACTGGTTGATCCATAAGTTGTTTGTGGAAAAGAACACACATGCAATGAGTCTAGTGGATCCATGTGTGGTTTGTGGAAAAGAACACACATGCAATGACTCTAGTGCTGGTTTGTGGTTTTAGTATAAGAACAAACATGCAATTACTCAAATGGATCCATATGTGGTTTGTGGAAAGAACACACATGCAATGACTCTGGTTGATCCATATGTGGTTTGTGGAAAGAACACACATGCAATGTCCACTGGTGGATCCATGTGTGGTTTGTGGAAGAGAACACACACGCAATGACCACTGGTTGATCCATGTGTGGTTTGTGGAATGAACACACATGAAATGATAGTGGTGGATCCATGTGTGATTTGTGAAAAGAACACACATGCAATAACTCTAGTGTTGGTTTTAGTATAAGAACACACATGCAATGACACTAGTGGTTGATCCATGTGTGGTTTGTGGAAATAACACACATGCAATGACTCTAGTGGTTGATGCATGTGTGGTTTGTGGAAATAACACACATGCAATGAATCTAGTGGTTGATCCATGTGTGGTTTGTGGAAATAACACACATGCAATGACTGTAATGGATCAATAAGTGGTTTAAGGAAAAGAACACACATGCAATGACCACTGGTTGATCCATATCTGGTTTGTAGAAAGAACACACATGCAATGACCACTTGTTGATCCATGTGTGGTTTGTGGAAAGAACACACATGCAATGACAATGGTGGATCCATGTGTGGTTTGTGGATAGAACACACATGCAATGACTCTAGTGCTAGTTTTAGTATAAGAACACACATGCAATGACTCTAGTGCTAGTTTTAGTATAAGAACACACATGCAATGACTCTAGTGGGTCCACATGTGGTTTGTGAAAAGAACACACATGCAATGACCACTGGTTGATCCATAAGTTGTTTGTGGAAAAGAACACACATGCAATGAGTCTAGTGGATCCATGTGTGGTTTGTGGAAAAGAACACACATGCAATGACTCTAGTGCTGGTTTGTGGTTTTAGTATAAGAACAAACATGCAATTACTCCAATGGATCTATATGTGGTTTGTGGTAAGAACACACATGCAATGACTCTGGTTGATCCATGTGTGGTTTGTGGAAAGAACACACATGCAATGACCACTGGTGGATCTAGGTGTGGTTTATGGAAAAGAACGCACATGCAATGACCACTGGTTGATCCATGTGTGGTTTGTGGAAAGAACACACATGCAATGACAGTGGTGGATCCATGTGTGGTTTGTGAAAAGAGCACAGATGCAATGACTCTAGTTTTGGTTTTAGTATAAGAACACACAGGCAATGACTCTAGTGGTTGATCCATGTGTGCTTTGTGGAAATAACACACACGCAATGACTCTAGTGGTTGATCCATGTGTGGTTTGTGGAAATAACACACATGCAATGACTCTAGTGGTTGATCCATGTGTGGTTTGTGGAAATAACACACATGCAATGACTGTAATGGATCCATAAGTGGTTTATGGAAAAGAACACACATGCAATGACTCTAGTGGGTCCACATGTGGTTTGTGAAAAGAACACACATGCAATGACCATTGGTTGATCCATAAGTTTTTTGTGGAAAAGAACACACATGCAATGAGTCTAGTGGATCCATATGTGGTTTGTGGAAATAACACACATGCAATGACTCTGGTTGATCCATATGTGGTTTGTGGAAATAACACACATGCAATGACCACTCGTGGATCCATGTGTGGTTTGTGGAAAATAACACACATGCAATGACCACTAGTTGATCCATGTGTGGTTTGTGGAAAGAACATACATGCAATGATAGTGGTGGATCCATGTGTGGTTTGTGAAAAGAACGCACATGCAATGACAGTGGTGGATCCATGTGTGGTTTGTGGATAGAACACACATGCAATGACTCTAGTGCTAGTTTTAGTATAAGAACACACATGCAATGACTCTAGTGGGTCCACATGTGGTTTGTGAAAAGAACACACATGCAATGACCACGGGTTGATCCATTAGTTGTTTGTGGAAAAGAACACACATGCAATGAGTCTAGTGGATCCATGTATGGTTTGTGGAAAAGAACACACATGCAATGACTCTAGTGCTGGTTTGTTGTTTTAGTATAAGAACAAACATGCAATGACTCTAGTGGTTGATCCATGTGTGGTTTGTGGAAATAACACACATGCAATGACTCTGGTTGATCCATATGTGTTTTGTGGAAAGAACACACATGCAATGACCACAGGTGGATCCAGGTGTGGTTTGTGGAAAAGAACACACATGCAATGACCACTGGTTGACCCATGTGTGGTTTGTGGAAAGAACACACATGCAATGACAGTGGTGGATCCATGTGTGGTTTGTGAAAAGAACACACATGCAATGACTCTAGTGTTGGTTTTAGTATAAGAACACACATGCAATGACTCTAGTGGTTGATCCACGTGTGGTTTGTGGAAATAACACACATGCAATGACTCTAGTGGTTGATCCATGTGTGGTTTGTGGAAATAACACACATGCAATGACTGTAATGGATCCATAAGTGGTTTATGGAAAAGAACACACATGCAATGACTCTAGTGGGTCCATATGTGGTTTGTGAAAAGAACACACATGCAATGGCCATTGGTTGATCCATAAGTTGTTTGTGGAAAAGAACACACATGCAATGACTTTGGTTGATCCATATGTGGTTTGTGGAAAGAACACACATGCAATAACCACTGGTGGATCCATGTGTGGTTTGTGGAAAAGAACACACATGCAATGACCACTGGTTGATCCATGTGTGGTTTGTGGAAAGAACAGACATGCAATGACAATGGTGGATCCATGTGTGGTTTGTGAAAAGAACACACATGTAATGACAGTGGTGGATCCATGTGTGGTTTGTGGATAGAACACACATGCAATGACTCTAGTGCTAGTTTTAGTATAAGAACACACATGCAATGACTCTAGTGGGTCCACATGTGGTTTGTGAAAAGAACACACATGCAATGACCACTGGTTGATCCATCACTTGTTTGTGGAAAAGAACACACATGCAATGAGTCTAGTGGATCCATGTATGGTTTGTGGAAAAGAACACACATGCAATGACTCTAGTGCTGGTTTGTTGTTTTAGTATAAGAACAAACATGCAATGACTCTAGTGGTTGATCCATGTGTGGTTTGTAGAAATAACACACATGCAATGACTGTAATGGATCCATAAGGGGTTTGTGGAAAAGAACACACATGCAATGACCACTGGTTGATCCATATGTGGTTTGTGGAAAGAACACACGTGCAATGACCACTAGTGGTTGATCCATGTGTGGTTTGTGGAAAGAACACACATGCAATGATAGTGGTGGATCCATGTGTGGTTTGTGAAAAGAACACACATGCAATGACTCTAGTGTTGGTTTTAGTATAAGAACACACGTGCAATGAGTCTAGTGGTTGATCCATGTGTGGTTTGTGGAAATAATACACATGCAATGACTCTAGTGGTTGATCCACGTGTGGTTTGTGGAAATAACACACATGCAATGACTCTAGTGGTTGATCCATGTGTGGTTTGTGGAAATAACACACATGCAATGACTGTAATGGATCCATAAGTGGTTTATGGAAAAGAACACACATGCAATGACCACTGGTTGATCCATATGTGGTTTGTGGAAAGAACACACATGCAATGACTCTAGTGGTTGATCCATGTGTGGTTTGTGGAAAGAACACACATGCAATGACTCTAGTGCTAGTTTTAGTATAAGAACACACATGCAATGACTCTAGTGGGTCCACATGTGGTTTGTGAAAAGAACACACATGCAATGACCACTGGTTGATCCATAAGTTGTTTGTGGAAAAGAACACACATGCAATGAGTCTAGTGGATCCATGTGTGGTTTGTGGAAAAGAACACACATGCAATGACTCTAGTGCTGGTTTGTGGTTTTAGTATAAGAACAAACATGCAATTACTCAAATGGATCCATATGTGATTTGTGGAAAGAACACACACGCAATGAGTCTAGTTGATCAATATGTGGTTTGTGGAAAGAACACACATGCAATGACCACTGGTGGATCCATATGTGGTTTGTGGAAAAGAACACACATGCAATGACTCTAGTGGGTCCACATGTGGTTTGTGAGAAGAACACACATGCAATGACAGTGGTGGATCCATGTGTGGTTTGAGGATAGAACACACATGCAATGACTCTAGTTCTAGTTTTAGTATAAGAACACACATGCAATGACTCTAGTGGGTCCACATGTGGTTTGTGAAAAGAACACACATGCAATGACCACTGGTAGATCCATAAGTTGTTTGTGGAAAAGAACACACATGCAATGAGTCTAGTGGATCCATGTGTGGTTTGTGGAAAAGAACACACATGCAATGACTCTAGTGCTGGTTTGTGGTTTTAGTATAAGAACAAACATGCAATTACACAAATGGATCCATATGTGGTTTGTGGAAAGAACACACATGCAATGACTCTGGTTGATCCATATGTGGTTTTTGGAAAGAACACACATGCAATGACCACTGGTGGATCTACGTGTGGTTTGTGGAAAAGAACACACATGCAATGACCGATGGTTGATCCATGTGTGGTTTGTGGAAAGAACACACATGCAATGACAGTGGTGTATCCATGTGTGGTTTGTAAAAAGAACACACATGCAATGACTCTAGTGTTGGTTTTACTATAAGAACACACATGCAATGAGTCTAGTGGTTGATCCATGTGTGGTTTGTGGAAATAACACACATGCAATGACTCTAGTGGTTGATCCATGTGTGGTTTGTGGAAATAACACACATGCAATGACTCTAGTGGTTGATCCATGTGTGGTTTGTGGAAAGAACACACATGCAATGAATGTAATGGATCCATAAGTGGTTTATGGAAAAGAACACACATGCAATGTCTCTAGTGGGTCCACATGTGGTTTGTGAAAAGAACACACATGCAATGGCCACTGGTTGATCCATAAGTTGTTTGTGGAAAAGAACACATATGCAATGAGTCTAGTGGATCCATGTGTGCTTTGTGGAAAAGAACACACATGCAATGACTCTAGTGCTGGTTTGTGGTTTTAGTATAAGAACAAACATGCAATTACTCAAATGGATCTATATGTGGTTTGTGTAAAGAACACACATGCAATGACTCTGTTGATCCATGTATGGTTTGTGGAAAGAACACACATGCAATGACCACTGGTGGATCCAGGTTTGGTTTATGGAAAACAACACACATGCAATGACCAGTGGTTGATCCATGTGTGGTTTGTGGAAAGAACAGACATGCAATGACAGTGGTGGATCCATGTGTGGTTTGTGAAAAGAACACACATGCAATGACTCTAGTTTTGGTTTTAGTATAAGAACACACAGGCAATGACTCTACTGGTTGATCCATGTGTGCTTTGTGGAAATAACACATATGAAATGACTCTATTGGTTGATCCATGTGTGGTTTGTGGAAATAACACACATGCAATGACTCTAGTGGTTGATCCATGTGTGGTTTGTGGAAATAACACACATGCAATGACTGTAATGGATCCATAAGTGGTTTATGGAAAAGAACACACATGCAATGACTCTAGTGGGTCCACATGTGGTTTGTGAAAAGAACACACATGCAATGACCATTGGTTGATCCATAAGTTGTTTATGGAAAAGAACACACATGCAATGAGTCTAGTGGATCCATGTGTGGTTTGTGGAAAAGAACACACATGCAATTACCACTGGTTGATCCATGTGTGGTTTGTGGAAAGAACATACATGCAATGATAGTGGTGGATCCATGTGTGGTTTGTGAAAAGAACACACATGCAATGATAGTGGATCCATGTGTCTATTGTGGATAGAACACACATGCAATGACTCTAGTGCTAGTTTTATTATAAGAACACACATGCAATGACTCTAGTGGGTCCACATGTGGTTTGTGAAAAGAACACACATGTAATGACCACTGGTTGATCCATTAGTTGTTTGTGGAAAAGAACACACATGCAATGAGTCTAGTGGATCCATGTATGGTTTGGGGAAAAGAACACACATGCAATGACTCTAGTGCTGGTTTGTTGTTTTAGTATAAGAACAAACATGCAATGACTCTAGTGGTTGATCCATGTGTGGTTTGTGGAAATAACACACATGCAATGACTCTGGTTGATCCATATGTGGTTTGTGGAAAGAACACACATGCAATGACCACAGGTGGATCCAGGTGTGGTTTGTGGAAAAGAACACACATTTAATGACCACTGGTTGATCCATGTGTGGTTTGTGGATAGAACACACATGCAATGACAGTGGTGGATCCATGTGTGGTTTGTGAAAAGAACACACATGCAATGACTCTAGTGTTGGTTTTAGTATAAGAACACACATGCAATGACTCTAGTGGTTGATCCATGTGTGGTTTGTGGAAATAACACACATGCAATGTCTCTAGTGGTTGATCCATGTTTGGTTTGTGGAAATAACACACATGCAATGTAATGGATCCATAAGTGGTTTATGGAAAAGAACACACATTCAATGACTCTAGTGGGTCCACATGTGGTTTGTGAAAAGAACACACATGCAATGGCCATTGGTTGATCCATAAGTTGTTTGTGGAAAAGAACACACATGCAATGACTCTGGTTGATCCATATGTGGTTTGTGGAAAGAACACACATGCAATAACCACTGGTGGATCCATGTGTGGTTTGTGGAAAAGAACACACATGCATTGACTGGTTGATCCATGTGGTTTGTGGAAAGAACACACATGCAATGACAGTGGTGGATCCATGTGTGGTTTGTGAAAAGAACACACATGCAATGACAATGGTGGATCCATGTGTGGTTTGTGGATAGAACACACATGCAATGACTCTAGTGCTAGTTTTAGTATAAGAACACACATGCAATCACTCTAGTGGGTCCACATGTGGTTTGTGAAAAGAACACACATGCAATGACCACTGGTTGATCCATAAGTTGTTTGTGGAAATAACACATGCAATGAGTCTAGTGGATCCATGTGTGCTTTGTGGAAAAGAACACACATGCAATGACTCTAGTGCTGGTTTGTGGTTTTAGTATAAGAACAAACATGCAATTACTCAAATGGATCTATATGTGGTTTGTGGAAAGAACACACATGCAATGACTCTGGTTGATCCATGTATGGTTTGTGGAAAGAACACACATGCAATGACCCTTTGGTGGATCCAGGTTTGGTTTATGGAAAACAACACACATGCAATGACCAGTGGTTGATCCATGTGTGGTTTGTGGAAAGAACAGACATGCAATGACAGTGGTGGATCCATGTGTGGTTTGTGAAAAGAACACACATGCAATGACTCTAGTTTTGGTTTTAGTATAAGAACACACAGGCAATGACTCTACTGGTTGATCCATGTGTGCTTTGTGGAAATAACACATATGAAATGACTCTAGTGGTTGATCCATGTGTGGTTTGTGGAAATAACACACATGCAATGACTCTAGTGGTTGATCCATGTGTGGTTTGTGGAAATAACACACATGCAATGACTGTAATGGATCCATAAGTGGTTTATGGAAAAGAACACACATGCAATGACTCTAGTGGGTCCACATGTGGTTTGTGAAAAGAACACACATGCAATGACCATTGGTTGATCCATAAGTTGTTTATGGAAAAGAACACACATGCAATTAGTCTAGTGGATCCATGTGTGGTTTGTGGAAAAGAACACACATGCAATTACCACTGGTTGATCCATGTGTGGTTTGTGGAAAGAACATACATGCAATGATAGTGGTGGATCCATGTGTGGTTTGTGAAAAGAACACACATGCAATGATAGTGGTGGATCCATGTGTGGTTTGTGGATAGAACACACATGCAATGACTCTAGTGCTAGTTTTATTATAAGAACACACATGCAATGACTCTAGTGGGTCCACATGTGGTTTGTGAAAAGAAAACACATGTAATGACCACTGGTTGATCCATTAGTTGTTTGTGGAAAAGAACACACATGCAATGAGTCTAGTGGATCCATGTATGGTTTGGGGAAAAGAACACACATGCAATGACTCTAGTGCTGGTTTGTTGTTTTAGTATAAGAACAAACATGCAATGACTCTAGTGGTTGATCCATGTGTGGTTTGTGGAAATAACACACGTGCAATGACTCTGGTTGATCCATATGTGGTTTGTGGAAAGAACACACATGCAATGACCACAGGTGGATCCAGGTGTGGTTTGTGGAAAAGAACACACATTTAATGACCACTGGTTGATCCATGTGTGGTTTGTGGATAGAACACACATGCAATGACAGTGGTGGATCCATGTGTGGTTTGTGAAAAGAACACACATGCAATGATAGTGGTGGATCCATGTGTGGTTTGTGGATAGAACACACATGCAATGACTCTAGTGCTAGTTTTATTATAAGAACACACATGCAATGACTCTAGTGGGTCCACATGTGGTTTGTGAAAAGAACACACATGTAATGACCACTGGTTGATCCATTAGTTGTTTGTGGAAAAGAACACACATGCAATGAGTCTAGTGGATCCATGTATGGTTTGGGGAAAAGAACACACATGCAATGACTCTAGTGCTGGTTTGTTGTTTTAGTATAAGAACAAACATGCAATGACTCTAGTGGTTGATCCATGTGTGGTTTGTGGAAATAACACACATGCAATGACTCTGGTTGATCCATATGTGGTTTGTGGAAAGAACACACATGCAATGACCACAGGTGGATCCAGGTGTGGTTTGTGGAAAAGAACACACATTTAATGACCACTGGTTGATCCATGTGTGGTTTGTGGATAGAACACACATGCAATGACAGTGGTGGATCCATGTGTGGTTTGTGAAAAGGACACACATGCAATGACTCTAGTGTTGGTTTTAGTATAAGAACACACATGCAATGACTCTAGTGGTTGATCCATGTGTGGTTTGTGGAAATAACACACATGCAATGTCTCTAGTGGTTGATCCATGTTTGGTTTGTGGAAATAACACACATGCAATGACTGTAATGGATCCATAAGTGGTTTATGGAAAAGAACACACATTCAATGACTCTAGTGGGTCCACATGTGGTTTGTGAAAAGAACACACATGCAATGGCCATTGGTTGATCCATAAGTTGTTTGTGGAAAAGAACACACATGCAATGACTCTGGTTGATCCATATGTGGTTTGTGGAAAGAACACACATGCAATAACCACTGGTGGATCCATGTGTGGTTTGTGGAAAAGAACACACATGCATTGACCATTGGTTGATCCATGTGTGGTTTGTGGAAAGAACACACATGCAATGACAGTGGTGGATCCATGTGTGGTTTGTGAAAAGAACACACATGCAATGACAGTGGTGGATCCATGTGTGGTTTGTGGATAGAACACACATGCAATGACTCTAGTGCTAGTTTTAGTATAAGAACACACATGCAATCACTCTAGTGGGTCCACATGTGGTTTGTGAAAAGAACACACATGCAATGACCACTGGTTGATCCATAAGTTGTTTGTGGAAAATAACACATATGCAATGAGTCTAGTGGATCCATGTGTGCTTTGTGGAAAAGAACACACATGCAATGACTCTAGTGCTGGTTTGTGGTTTTAGTATAAGAACAAACATGCAATTACTCAAATGGATCTATATGTGGTTTGTGGAAAGAACACACATGCAATGACTCTGGTTGATCCATGTATGGTTTGTGGAAAGAACACACATGCAATGACCACTGGTGGATCCAGGTTTGGTTTATGGAAAACAACACACATGCAATGACCAGTGGTTGATCCATGTGTGGTTTGTGGAAAGAACAGACATGCAATGACAGTGGTGGATCCATGTGTGGTTTGTGAAAAGAACACACATGCAATGACTCTAGTTTTGCTTTTAGTATAAGAACACACAGGCAATGACTCTACTGGTTGATCCATGTGTGCTTTGTGGAAATAACACATATGAAATGACTCTAGTGGTTGATCCATGTGTGGTTTATGGAAATAACACACATGCAATGACTCTAGTGGTTGATCCATGTGTGGTTTATGGAAATAACACACATGCAATGACTGTAATGGATCCATAAGTGGTTTATGGAAAAGAACACACATGCAATGACTCTAGTGGGTCCACATGTGGTTTGTGAAAAGAACACACATGCAATGACCATTGGTTGATCCATAAGTTGTTTATGGAAAAGAACACACATGCAATTAGTCTAGTGGATCCATGTGTGGTTTGTGGAAAAGAACACACATGCAATTACCACTGGTTGATCCATGTGTGGTTTGTGGAAAGAACATACATGCAATGATAGTGGTGGATCCATGTGTGGTTTGTGAAAAGAACACACATGCAATGATAGTGGTGGATCCATGTGTGGTTTGTGGATAGAACACACATGCAATGACTCTAGTGCTAGTTTTATTATAAGAACACACATGCAATGACTCTAGTGGGTCCACATGTGGTTTGTGAAAAGAACACACATGTAATGACCACTGGTTGATCCATTAGTTGTTTGTGGAAAGAACACATGCAATGAGTCTAGTGGATCCATGTATGGTTTGGGGAAAAGAACACACATGCAATGACTCTAGTGCTGGTTTGTTGTTTTAGTATAAGAACAAACATGCAATGACTCTAGTGGTTGATCCATGTGTGGTTTGTGGAAATAACACACGTGCAATGACTCTGGTTGATCCATATGTGGTTTGTGGAAAGAACACACATGCAATGACCACAGGTGGATCCAGGTGTGGTTTGTGGAAAAGAACACACATTTAATGACCACTGGTTGATCCATGTGTGGTTTGTGGATAGAACACACATGCAATGACAGTGGATCCATGTGGTTTGTGAAAAGAACACACATGCAATGACTCTAGTGTTGGTTTTAGTATAAGAACACACATGCAATGACTCTAGTGGTTGATCCATGTGTGGTTTGTGGAAATAACACACATGCAATGACTCTAGTGGTTGATCCATGTGTGGTTTGTGGAAATAACACACATGGAATGACTGTAATGGATCCATAAGTGGTTTATGGAAAAGAACACACATTCAATGACTCTAGTGGGTCCACATGTGGTTTGTGAAAAGAACACACATGCAATGGCCATTGGTTGATCCATAAGTTGTTTGTGGAAAAGAACACACATGCAATGACTCTGGTTGATCCATATGTGGTTTGTGGAAAGAACACACATGCAATAACCACTGGTGGATCCATGTGTGGTTTGTGGAAAAGAACACACATGCAATGACCACTGGTTGATCCATGTGTGGTTTGTGGAAAGAACACACATGCAATGACAGTGGTGGATCCATGTGTGGTTTGTGAAAAGAACACACATGCAATGACAGTGGTGGATCCATGTGCGGTTTGTGGATAGAACACACATGCAATGACTCTAGTGCTAGTTTTAGTATAAGAACACACATGCAATCACTCTAGTGGGTCCACATGTGGTTTGTGAAAAGAACACACATGCAATGACCACTGGTTGATCCATAAGTTGTTTGTGGAAAATAACACATATGCAATGAGTCTAGTGGATCCATGTGTGCTTTGTGGAAAAGAACACACATGCAATGACTCTAGTGCTGGTTTGTGGTTTTAGTATAAGAACAAACATGCAATTACTCAAATGGATCTATATGTGGTTTGTGGAAAGAACACACATGCAATGACTCTGGTTGATCCATGTATGGTTTGTGGAAAGAACACACATGCAATGACCCTTTGGTGGATCCAGGTTTGGTTTATGGAAAACAACACACATGCAATGACCAGTGGTTGATCCATGTGTGGTTTGTGGAAAGAACAGACATGCAATGACAGTGGTGGATCCATGTGTGGTTTGTGAAAAGAACACACATGCAATGACTCTAGTTTTGCTTTTAGTATAAGAACACACTGCAATGACTCTACTGGTTGATCCATGTGTGCTTTGTGGAAATAACACATATGAAATGACTCTAGTGGTTGATCCATGTGTGGTTTATGGAAATAACACACATGCAATGACTCTAGTGGTTGATCCATGTGTGGTTTATGGAAATAACACACATGCAATGACTGTAATGGATCCATAAGTGGTTTATGGAAAAGAACACACATGCAATGACTCTAGTGGGTCCACATGTGGTTTGTGAAAAGAACACACATGCAATGACCATTGGTTGATCCATAAGTTGTTTATGGAAAAGAACACACATGCAATTAGTCTAGTGGATCCATGTGTGGTTTGTGGAAAAGAACACACATGCAATTACCACTGGTTGATCCATGTGTGGTTTGTGGAAAGAACATACATGCAATGATAGTGGTGGATCCATGTGTGGTTTGTGAAAAGAACACACATGCAATGATAGTGGTGGATCCATGTGTGGTTTGTGGATAGAACACACATGCAATGACTCTAGTGCTAGTTTTATTATAAGAACACACATGCAATGACTCTAGTGGGTCCACATGTGGTTTGTGAAAAGAACACACATGTAATGACCACTGGTTGATCCATTAGTTGTTTGTGGAAAAGAACACACATGCAATGAGTCTAGTGGATCCATGTATGGTTTGGGGAAAAGAACACACATGCAATGACTCTAGTGCTGGTTTGTTGTTTTAGTATAAGAACAAACATGCAATGACTCTAGTGGTTGATCCATGTGTGGTTTGTGGAAATAACACACGTGCAATGACTCTGGTTGATCCATATGTGGTTTGTGGAAAGAACACACATGCAATGACCAGTGGGATCCAGGTGTGGTTTGTGGAAAAGAACACACATTTAATGACCACTGGTTGATCCATGTGTGGTTTGTGGATAGAACACACATGCAATGACAGTGGTGGATCCATGTGTGGTTTGTGAAAAGAACACACATGCAATGACTCTAGTGTTGGTTTTAGTATAAGAACACACATGCAATGACTCTAGTGGTTGATCCATGTGTGGTTTGTGGAAATAACACACATGCAATGACTCTAGTGGTTGATCCATGTGTGGTTTGTGGAAATAACACACATGGAATGACTGTAATGGATCCATAAGTGGTTTATGGAAAAGAACACACATTCAATGACTCTAGTGGGTCCACATGTGGTTTGTGAAAAGAACACACATGCAATGGCCATTGGTTGATCCATAAGTTGTTTGTGGAAAAGTACACACATGCAATGACTCTGGTTGATCCATATGTGGTTTGTGGAAAGAACACACATGCAATTACCCCTGGTGGATCCATGTGTGGTTTGTGGAAAAGAACACACATGCAATGACCACTGGTTGATCCATGTGTGGTTTGTGGAAAGAACACACATGCAATGACAGTGGTGGATCCATGTGTGGTTTGTGAAAAGAACACACATGCAATGACAGTGGTGGATCCATGTGCGGTTTGTGGATAGAACACACATGCAATGACTCTAGTGCTAGTTTTAGTATAAGAACACACATGCAATCACTCTAGTGGGTCCACATGTGGTTTGTGAAAAGAACACACATGCAATGACCACTAGTTGATCCATCAGTTGTTTATGGAAAAGAACACACATGCAATGAGTCTAGTGGATCCATGTGTGGTTTGTGGAAAAGAACACACATGTAATGACTCTAGTGTTGGTTTGTGGTTTTAGTATAAGAACAAACATGCAATTACTCAAATGGATCCATATGTGGATTGTGAAAAGAACACACATGCAATGACTCTGGTTGATCCATATGTGGTTTGTGGAAAGAACACACGTGCAATGACTCTAGTGCTGGTTTGTTGTTTTAGTATACGAACAAACATGCAATGACTCTAGTGGTTGATCCATGTGTGGTTTGTAGAAATAACACACATGAAATGACTGTAATGGATCCATAAGGGGTTTATGGAAAAGAACACACATGTAATGACCACTGGTTGATTCATATGTGGTTTGTGGAAAGAACACACGTGCAATGACCACTAGTGGTTGATCCATGTGTGGTTTGTGGAAAGAACCCACATGCAATGATAGTGGTGGATCCATGTGTGGTTTGTGAAAAGAACACACATGCAATGACTCTAGTGTTGGTTTTATTATAAGAACACACATGCAATGAGTCTAGTGGTTGATCCATGTGTGGTTTGTGGAAATAATACACATGCAATGACTCTAGTGGTGTATCCATGTGTGGTTTGTGGAAATAACACATATGCATTGACTGTAATGGATCCATAAGTGGTTTATGGAAAAGAACACACATCTAATGACCACTGGTTGATCCATATGTGGTTTGTGGAAAGAACACACATGCAATGACACTGGTGGTTGATACATGTGTTGTTTGTGGAAAGAACACATGCAATGACTCTAGTGCTAGTTTTAGTATAAGAACACACATGCAATGTCTCTAGTGGGTCCACATGTGGTTTGTGAAAAGAACACACATGCAATGACCACTGGTTGATCCATAAGTTGTTTGTGGATAAGAACACACATGCAATGAGTCTAGTGGATCCATGTGTGGTTTGTGGAAAAAACACACATGCAATGACTCTAGTGCTGGTCTGTGGTTTTAGTATAAGAACAAACATGCAATTACTCAAATGGATCCATATGTGGTTTGTGGAAAGAACACACATGCAATGACTCTGGTTGATCAATATGTGGTTTGTGGAAAGAACACACATGCAATGACCACTGGTGGATCCATATGTGGTTTGTGGAAAAGAACACACATGCAATGACCACTGGTTGATCCATGTGTGGTTTGTGGAAAGAACACACATGCAATGACAGTGGTGGATCCATGTGTGGTTTGTGAAAAGAACATACATGCAATGACTCTAGTGTGGGTTTTAGTATAAGAACACATATGCAATGACTCTAGTGGTTGATCCATGTGTGGTTTGTGGAAATAACACACATGCAATGACTCTAGTGGTTGATCCATGTGTGGTTTGTGGAAATAACACACATGCAATGACTCTAGTGGTTGATCCATGTGTGTTTTGTGGAAATAACACACATGCAATGACTGTAATGGATCCATAAGTGGTTTATAGAAAAGAACACACATGCAATGCCCACTGGTTTATCCATATGTGGCTTGTGGAAATAACACACATGCAATGACCACTTGTTGATCCATGTGTGGTTTGTGGAAAGAACACACATGCAATGACAGTGGTGGATCCATGTGTGGTTTGTGGATAGAACACACATGCAATGACTCTAGTGCTAATTTTAGTATAAGAACACACATGGAATGACTCTAGTGGGTCCACATGTGGTTTGTGAAAAGAACACACATGCAATGACCACTGGTTGATCCATAAGTTGTTTGTTGAAAATAACACAAATGCAATGAGACTAGTGGATCCATATGTGGTTTGTGGAAAGAACACACATGCAATGAATCTAGTGCTGGTTTTTGGTTTTAGTATAAGAACAAACATGCAATTACTCAAATGGATCCATATGTGGTTTGTGGAAAGAACACACATGCAATGACTCTGGATCCATATGTGGTTTTGGAAAGAACACACATGCACTGACCACTGGTGGATCTATGTGGTTTTGTGGAAAGAACACACATGCAATGACCACTGGTTGATCCATGCGTGGCTTGTGGAAGAACACACATGCAATGACAGTGGTGTATCCATGTGTGGTTTGTGAAAAGAACACACATGCAATGACTCTAGTGTTGGTTTTAGTATTAGAAAACACAAGCAAAGACTCTAGTGTTGGTTTATTTATAAGAACACACATGCAATGACTCTAGTGGTTGATCCATGTGTGGTTTGTGGAAATAACACACATCAATGACTCTAGTGGTTGATCCATGTGTGGTTTGTGGAAATAACACATATGCAATGACTCTAGTGGTTGATCCATGTGTGGTTTGTGGAAAGAACACACATGCAATGACTGTAATGGATCCATAAGTGGTTTATGGAAAAGAACACACATGCAATGACTCTAGTGGGTCCACATGTGGTTTGTGAAAAGAACACACATGCAATGACCACTGGTTGATCCATAAGTTGTTTGTGGAAAAGAACACACATGCAATGAGTCTAGTGGATCCATGTGTGGTTTGTGGAAAAGAACACACATGCAATGACTCTAGTGGATCCATGTATGGTTTGTGGAAAAGAACACACATGCAATGACTCTAGTGCTGGTTTGTGGTTTTAGTATAAGAACAAACATGCAATGACTCTAGTGGTTGATCCATGTGTGGTTTGTGGAAATAACACACATGCAATGACTGTAATGGATCCATAAGTGGTTTATGGAAAAGAACACACATGTAATGACCACTGGTTGATTCATATGTGGTTTGTGGAAAGAACACACGTGCAATGACCACTAGTGGTTGATCCATGTGTGGTTTGTGGAAAGAACCCACATGCAATGATAGTGGTGGATCCATGTGTGGTTTGTGAAAAGAACACACATGCAATGACTCTAGTGTTGGTTTTATTATAAGAACACACATGCAATGAGTCTAGTGGTTGATCCATGTGTGGTTTGTGGAAATAATACACATGCAATGACTCTAGTGGTGTATCCATGTGTGGTTTGTGGAAATAACACATATGCATTGACTGTAATGGATCCATAAGTGGTTTATGGAAAAGAACACACATGCAATGACCACTGGTTGATCCATATGTGGTTTGTGGAAAGAACACACATGCAATGACTCTAGTGGTTGATCCATGTGTGGTTTGTGGAAAGAACACACATGCAATGACTCTAGTGCTAGTTTTAGTATAAGAACACACATGCAATGACTCTAGTGGGTCCACATGTGGTTTGTGAAAAGAACACACATGCAATGACCACTGGTTGATCCATAAGTTGTTTGTGGAAAAGAACACACATGCAATGAGTCTAGTGGATCCATGTGTGGTTTGTGGAAAAAACACACATGCAATGACTCTAGTGCTGGTCTGTGGTTTTAGTATAAGAACAAACATGCAATTACTCAAATGGATCCATATGTGGTTTGTGGAAAGAAGACACACGCAATGACTCTGGTTGATCAATATGTGGTTTGTGGAAAGAACACACATGCAATGACCACTGGTGGATCCATATGTGGTTTGTGGAAAAGAACACACATGCAAAGACCACTGGTTGATCCATGTGTGGTTTGTGGAGAGAACACACATGCAATGACAGTGGTGGATCCATGTGGTTTGTGAAAAGAACATACATGCAATGACTCTAGTGTGGGTTTAGTATAAGAACACATGCAATGACTCTAGTGGTTGATCCATCTGTGGTTTGTGGAAATAACACACATGCAATGACTCTAGTGGTTGATCCATGTGTGGTTTGTGGAAATAACACACATGCAATGACTCTAGTGGTTGATCCATGTGTGTTTTGTGGAAATAACACACATGCAATGACTGTAATGGATCCATAAGTGGTTTATAGAAAAGAACACACATGCAATGCCCACTGGTTTATCCATATGTGGCTTGTGGAAATAACACACATGCAATGACCACTTGTTGATCCATGTGTGGTTTGTGGAAAGAACACACATGCAATGACAGTGGTGGATCCATGTGTGGTTTGTGGATAGAACACACATGCAATGACTCTAGTGCTAATTTTAGTATAAGAACACACATGCATTGACTCTAGTGGGTCCACATGTGGTTTGTGGAAAGAACACACATGCAATGACCACTGGTTGATCCATAAGTTGTTTGTGGAGAAAACACACATGCAATGACTCTAGTGGTTGGTCCATGTGTGGTTTGTGGAAAGAACACACATGCAATGACTCTAGTGCTGGTTTGTGGTTTTAGTATAAGAACAAACATGCAATTACTCAAATGGATCCATATGTGGTTTGTGGAAAGAACACACATGCAATGACTCTGGTTGATCCATATGTGGTTTTTGGAAAGAACACACATGCAATGACCACTGGTGGATCTTCGTGTGGTTTGTGGAAAGAAAGAACACATGCAATGACCACTGGTTGATCCATGCGTGGCTTGTGGAAAGAACACACATGCAATGACAGTGGTGTATCCATGTGTGGTTTGTGAAAAGAACACACATGCAATGACTCTAGTGTTGGTTTTTGTATAAGAAAACACATGCAATGACTCTAGTGTTGGTTTATTTATAAGAACAGACATGCAATGACTCTAGTGGTTGATCCACGTGGTGTTTGTGGAAATAACACACATGCAATGACTCTAGTGGTTGATCCATGTGTGGTTTGTGGAAATAACACATATGCAATGACTCTAGTGGTTGATCCATGTGTGGTTTGTGGAAAGAACACACATGCAATGACTGTAATGGATCCATCAGTGGTTTATGGAAAAGAACACACATGCAATGACTCTAGTGGGTCCACATGTGGTTTGTGAAAAGAACACACATGCAATGACCACTGGTTGATCCATAAGTTGTTTGTGGAAAAGAACACACATGCAATGAGTCTAGTGGATCCATGTGTGGTTTGTGGAAAAGAACAAACATGCAATGACCACTGGTGGATCCGTATGTGGTTTGTGGAAAGAACACATGCAATGACTCTAGTGCTGGTTTGTGGTTTTAGTATAAGAACAAACATGCAATGACTCTAGTGGTTGATCCATGTGTGGTTTGTGGAAATAACACACATGCAATGACTGTAATGGATCCATAAGTGGTTTATGGAAAAGAACACACATGTAATGACCATGGTTGATTCATATGTGGTTTGTGGAAAGAACACACGTGCAATGACCACTAGTGGTTGATCCATGTGTGGTTTGTGGAAAGAACCCACATGCAATGATAGTGGTGGATCCATGTGTGGTTTGTGAAAAGAACACACATGCAATGACTCTAGTGTTGGTTTTATTATAAGAACACACATGCAATGAGTCTAGTGGTTGATCCATGTGTGGTTTGTGGAAATAATACACATGCAATGACTCTAGTGGTGTATCCATGTGTGGTTTGTGGAAATAACACATATGCATTGACTGTAATGGATCCATAAGTGGTTTATGGAAAAGAACACACATGCAATGACCACTGGTTGATCCATATGTGGTTTGTGGAAAGAACACACATGCAATGACTCTAGTGGTTGATCCATGTGTGGTTTGTGGAAAGAACACACATGCAATGACTCTAGTGCTAGTTTTAGTATAAGAACACACATGCAATGACTCTAGTGGGTCCACATGTGGTTTGTGAAAAGAACACACATGCAATGACCACCGGTTGATCCATAAGTTGTTTGTGGAAAAAACACACATGCAATGAGTCTAGTGGATCCATGTGTGGTTTGTGGAAAAGAACACACATGCAATGACTCTAGTGCTGGTCTGTGGTTTTAGTATAAGAACAAACATGCAATTACTCAAATGGATCCATATGTGGTTTGTGGAAAGAAGACACACGCAATGACTCTGGTTGATCAATATGTGGTTTGTGGAAAGAACACACATGCAATGACCACTGGTGGATCCATATGTGGTTTGTGGAAAGAACACACATGCAATGACCACTGTTTGTCCATGTGTGGTTTGTGGAAAGAACACACATGCAATGACACAGGTGGATACATGTGGGGTTTGTGAAAAGAACACACATGCAAAGAATCTAGTGTGGGTTTTAGTATAAGAACACATATGCAATGACTCTAGTGGTTGATCCATGTGTGGTTTGTGGAAATAACACACATGCAATGACTCTAGTGGTTGATCCATGTGTGGTTTGTGGAAATAACACACATGCAATGACTCTAGTGGTTGATCCATGTGTGTAGTGTGGAACTAACACACATGCAATGACTAATGGATCCATAAGTGGTTTATAGAAAAGAACACACATGCAATGCCCACTGGTTTATCCATATGTGGCTTGTGGAAATAACACACATGCAATGACCACTTGTTGATCCATGTGTGGTTTGTGGAAAGAACACACATGCAATGACAGTGGTGGATCCATGTGTGGTTTGTGGATAGAACACACATGCAATGACTCTAGTGCTAATTTTAGTATAAGAACACACATGGAATGACTCTAGTGGGTCCACATGTGGTTTGTGAAAAGAACACACATGCAATGACCACTGGTTGATCCATAAGTTGTTTGTGGAAAAGAACACACATGCAATGAGTCTAGTGGATCCATGTGTGGTTTGTGGAAAAGAACACACATGCAATGACTCTAGTGCTGGTTTGTGGTTTTAGTATAAGAACAAACATGCAATTACTCAAATGGATCCATATGTGGTTTGTGGAAAGAACACACATGCAATGACTGGTTGATCCATATGTGGTTTTGGAAAGAACACACATGCAATGACCACTGGTGGATCTCGTGTGGTTTGTGGAAAGAACACACATGCAATGACCACTGGTTGATCCATGTGTGGTTTGGGGAAAGAACACACATGCAATGACAGTGGTGTATCCATGTGTGGTTTGTGAAAAGAACACACATGCAATGACTCTAGTGTTGGTTTTAGTATAAGAAAACACATGCAATGACTCTAGTGTTGGTTTATTTATAAGAACACACATGCAATGACTCTAGTGGTTGATCCATGTGTGGTTTCTGGAAATAACACACATGCAATGACTCTAGTGGTTGATCCATGTGTGGTTTGTGGAAATAACACATATGCAATGACTCTAGTGGTTGATCCATGTGTGGTTTGTGGAAAGAACACACATGCAATGACTGTAATGGATCCATAAGTGGTTTATGGAAAAGAACACACATGCAATGACTCTAGTGGGTCCACATGTGGTTTGTGAAAAGAACACACATGCAATGACCACTGGTTGATCCATAAGTTGTTTGTGGAAAAGAACACACATGCAATGAGTCTAGTGGATCCATGTGTGGTTTGTGGAAATAACACGCATGCAATGACTCTAGTGGATGCATGTATGGTTTGTGGAAAAGAACACACATGCAATGACTCTAGTGCTGGTTTGTGGTTTTAGTATAGAAGAACAAACATGCAATGACTCTAGTGGTTGATCCATGTGGTTTGTGGAAATAACACACATGCAATGACTGTAATGGATCCATAAGTGGTTTATGGAAAAGAACACACATGCAATGACCACTGGTTGATCCATATGTGGTTTGGGGAAAGAACACACATGTAATGATGACTAGTGGTTGATCCATGTGTGGTTTGTGGAAAGAACACACATGCAATGATAGTGGTGGATCCATGTGTGGATTGTGAAAAAAAAACACATGCAATGACTCTAGTGTTGGTTTTAGTATAAGAACACACATGCAATGACTCTAATGGTTAATCCCTGTGTGTTTTGTGGAAATAACATACATGCAATGACTCTAGTTGTTGATCTATGTGTGGTTTGTGGAAATAACACACATGCAGTGACTCTAGTGGTTGATCCGTGTGGTTTGTGGAAATAACACACATGCAATGACTGTACTCGATCCATAAGTGGTTTATGGAAAAGAACACACATGCAATGCCCACTGGTTGATCCATATGTGGTTTGTGGAAAGAACACACATGCAATGACTCTAGTGGTTGATCCATGTGTGGTTTGTTGAAAGAACACACATGCAATGACTCGGGTGCTAGTTTTAGTATAAGAACCGACATGCAATGACTCTAGTGGGTCCACATGTGGTTTGTGAAAAGAACATACATCCAATGACCACTGGTTGATCCATAAGTTGTTTGTGGAAAAGAACACACATGTAATGAGACTAGTGGATCCATGTGTGGTTTGTGGAAAAGAACACACATGTAATGACTCTATTGCTGGTTTGTGGTTTTAGTATAAGAACAAACATGCAATTACTCAAATGGATCCATATGTGGATTGTGGAAAGAACAAACATGCAATGACTCTAGTGGTTGATCCATGTGTGGTTTGTGGAAATAACACACATGCAATGACTCTGGTTGATCCATATGTGGTTTGTGGAAAGAACACACATGCAATGACCACAGGTGGATCCAGGTGTGGTTTGTGGAAAAGAACACACATTTAATGACCACTGGTTGATCCATGTGTGGTTTGTGGATAGAACACACATGCAATGACAGTGGTGGATCCATGTGTGGTTTGTGAAAAGAACACACATGCAATGACTCTAGTGTTGGTTTTAGTATAAGAACACACATGCAATGACTCTAGTGGTTGATCCATGTGTGGTTTGTGGAAATAACACACATGCAATGACTCTAGTGGTTGATCCATGTGTGGTTTGTGGAAATAACACACATGCAATGACTGTAATGGATCCATAAGTGGTTTATGGAAAAGAACACACATTCAATGACTCTAGTGGGTCCACATGTGGTTTGTGAAAAGAACACACATGCAATGGCCATTGGTTGATCCATAAGTTGTTTGTGGAAAAGAACACACATGCAATGACTCTGGTTGATCCATATGTGGTTTGTGGAAAGAACACACATGCAATAACCACTGGTGGATCCATGTGTGGTTTGTGGAAAAGAACACACATGCAATGACCACTGGTTGATCCATGTGTGGTTTGTGGAAAGAACACACATGCAATGACAGTGGATCCATGTGTGGTTTGTGAAAAGAACACACATGCAATGACAGTGGTGGATCCATGTGTGGTTTGTGGATAGAACACACATCCAATGACTCTAGTGCTAGTTTTAGTATAAGAACACACATGCAATCACTCTAGTGGGTCCACATGTGGTTTGTGAAAAGAACACACATGCAATGACCACTGGTTGATCCATCAGTTGTTTATGGAAAAGAACACACATGCAATGAGTCTAGTGGATCCATGTGTGGTTTGTGGAAAAGAACACACATGTAATGACTCTAGTGCTGGTTTGTGGTTTTAGTATAAGAACAAACATGCAATTACTCAAATGGATCCATATGTGGATTGTGAAAAGAACACAGATGCAATGACTCTGGTTGATCCATATGTGGTTTGTGGAAAGAACACACGTGCAATGACTCTAGTGCTGGTTTGTTGTTTTAGTATACGAACAAACATGCAATGACTCTAGTGGTTGATCCATGTGTGGTTTGTAGAAATAACACACATTAAATGACTGTAATGGATCCATAAGGGGTTTATGGAAAAGAACACACATGTAATGACCACTGGTTGATTCATATGTGGTTTGTGGAAAGAACACACGTGCAATGACCACTAGTGGTTGATCCATGTGTGGTTTGTGGAAAGAACACACATGCAATGATAGTGGTGGATCCATGTGTGGTTTGTGAAAAGAACACACATGCAATGACTCTAGTGTTGGTTTTATTATAAGAACACACATGCAATGAGTCTAGTGGTTGATCCATGTGTGGTTTGTGGAAATAATACACATGCAATGACTCTAGTGGTGTATCCATGTGTGGTTTGTGGAAATAACACATATGCATTGACTGTAATGGATCCATAAGTGGTTTATGGAAAAGAACACACATGCAATGACCACTGGTTGATCCATATGTGGTTTGTGGAAAGAACACACATGCAATGACTCTAGTGGTTGATCCATGTGTGGTTTGTGGAAAGAACACACATGCAATGACTCTAGTGCTAGTTTTAGTATAAGAACACACATGCAATGACTCTAGTGGGTCCACATGTGGTTTGTGAAAAGAACACACATGCAATGACCACTGGTTGATCCATAAGTTGTTTGTGGAAAAGAACACACATGCAATGAGTCTAGTGGATCCATGTGTGGTTTGTGGAAAAGAACACACATGCAATGACTCTAGTGCTGGTCTGTGGTTTTAGTATAAGAACAAACATGCAATTACTCAAATGGATCCATATGTGGTTTGTGGAAAGTATACACATAATGACTCTGGTTGATCAATATGTGGTTTGTGGAAAGAACACACATGCAATGACCACTGGTGGATCCATATGTGGTTTGTGGAAAAGAACACACATGCAATGACCACTGGTTGATCCATGTGTGGTTTGTGGAAAGAACACACATGCAATGACAGTGGTGGATCCATGTGTGGTTTGTGAAAAGAACATACATGCAATGACTCTAGTGTGGGTTTTAGTATAAGAACACATATGCAATGACTCTAGTGGTTGATCCATGTGTGGTTTGTGGAAATAACACACATGCAATGACTCTAGTGGTTTATCCATGTGTGGTTTGTGGAAATAACACACATGCAATGACTCTAGTGGTTGATCCATGTGTGTTTTGTGGAAATAAAACACATGCAATGACTGTAATGGATCCATAAGTGGTTTATAGAAAAGAACACACATGCAATGCCCACTGGTTTATCCATATGTGGCTTGTGGAAATAACACACATGCAATGACCACTTGTTGATCCATGTGTGGTTTGTGGAAAGAACACACATGCAATGACAGTGGTGGATCCATGTGTGGTTTGTGGATAGAACACACATGCAATGACTCTAGTGCTAATTTTAGTATAAGAACACACAGGGAAAGACTCTAGTGGGTCCACATGTGGTCTGTGAAAAGAACACACATGCAATAACCACTGGTTGATCCATAAGTTGTTTGTGGAAAAGAACACACATGCAATGAGTCTAGTGGATCCATGTGTGGTTTGTGGAAAAGAACACACATGCAATGACTCTAGTGCTGGTTTATGGTTTTAGTATAAGAACAAACATGCAATTACTCAAATGGATCCATATGTGGTTTGTGGAAAGAACACACATGCAATGACTCTGGTTGATCCATATGTGGTTTTTGGAAAGAACACACATGCAATGACCACTGGTGGATCTACGTGTGGTTTGTGGAAAAGAACACACATGCAATGACCACTGGTTGATCCATGCGTGGCTTGTGGAAAGAACACACATGCAATGACAGTGGTGTATCCATGTGTGGTTTGTGAAAAGAACACACATGCAATGACTCTAGTGTTGGTTTTAGTATAAGAAAACACATGCAATGACTCTAGTGTTGGTTTTAGTATAAGAACACACATGCAATGACTCTAGTGGTTGATCCATGTGTGGTTTGTGGAAATAACACACATGCAATGACTCTAGTGGTTGATCCATGTGTGGTTTGTGGAAATAACATACATGCAATGACTCTAGTGGTTGATCCATGTGTGGTTTGTGGAAAGAACACACATGCAATGACTGTAATGGATCCATAAGTGGTTTATGGAAAAGAACACACATGCAATGACTCTAGTGGGTCCACATGTGGTTTGTGAAAAGAACACACATGCAATGACCACTGGTTGATCCATAAGTTGTTTGTGGAAAAGAACACACATGCAATGAGTCTAGTGGATCCATGTGTGGTTTGTGGAAAATAACACACATGCAATGACTCTAGTGGATCCATGTATGGTTTGTGGAAAAGAACACACATGCAATGACTCTAGTGCTGGTTTGTGGTTTTAGTATAAGAACAAACATGCAATGACTCTAGTGGTTGATCCATGTGTGGTTTGTGGAAATAACACAAATGCAATGACTGTCATGGATCCATAAGTGGTTTATGGAAAAGAACACACATGCAATGACCACTGGTTGATCCATATGTGGTTTGGGGAAAGAACACACATGTAATGATGACTAGTGGTTGATCCATGTGTGGTTTGTGGAAAGAACACACATGCAATGATAGTGGTGGATCCATGTGTGGATTGTGAAAAAAACACACATGCAATGACTCTAGTGTTGGTTTTAGTATAAGAACACACATGCAATGACTCTAATGGTTGATCCCTGTGTGTTTTGTGGAAATAACATACATGCAATGACTCTAGTTGTTGATCTATGTGTGGTTTGTGGAAATAACACACATGCAGTGACTCTAGTGGTTGATCCAGGTGTGGTTTGTGGAAATAACACACATGCAATGACTGTAATAGATCCATAAGTGGTTTATGGAAAAGAACACACATGCAATGCCCACTGGTTGATCCATATGTGGTTTGTGGAAAGAACACACATGCAATGACTCTAGTGGTTGATCCATGTGTGGTTTGTTGAAAGAACACACATGCAATGACTCGGGTGCTAGTTTTAGTATAAGAACCGACATGCAATGACTCTAGTGGGTCCACATGTGGTTTGTGAAAAGAACATACATCCAATGACCACTGGTTGATCCATAAGTTGTTTGTGGAAAAGAACACACATGTAATGAGACTAGTGGATCCATGTGTGGTTTGTGGAAAAGAACACACATGTAATGACTCTATTGCTGGTTTATGGTTTTAGTATAAGAACAAACATGCAATTACTCAAATGGATCCATATGTGGATTGTGGAAAGAACACACATGCAATGACTCTGGTTGATCCATATGTGGTTTGTGGAAAGCACACACATGCAATGTCCACTGGTGGATCCATGTGTGGTTTGTGGAAAAGAACACACATGCAATGACCACTGGTTGATCCATGTGTGGTTTGTGGAAAGAACACACATGCAATGACAGTGGTGGATCCATGTGGTTTGTGAAAAGAACACACATGCAATGACTCTAGTGTTGGTTTTAGTATAAGAACACACATCCAATGGCTCTAGTGGTTGATCCATGTGTGGTTTGTGGAAATAACACACATGCAATGAGTCTAGTGGTTGATCCATGTGTGGTTTGTGGAAATAATACACATGCAATGACTCTAGTGGTGTATCCATGTGTGGTTTGTGGAAATAACACACATGCATTGACTGTAATGGATCCATAAGTGGTTTATGGAAAACAACACACATGCAATGACCACTGGTTGATCCATATGTGGTTTGTGGAAAGAACACACATGCAATGACCACTTGTTGATCCATGTGTGGTTTATGGAAAGAACACACATGCAATGACAGTGGTGGATCCATGTGTGGTTTGTGGATAGAAAACACATGCAATGACTCTAGTGCTAGTTTTAGTATAAGAACACACATTCAATGACTCTAGTGGGTCCACATGTGGTTTGTGAAAAGAACACACATGCAATGACCACTGGTTGATCCATAAGTTGTTTGTGGAAAAGAACACACATGCAATGAGTCTAGTGCATCCATGTGTGGTTTGTGGAAAAGAACACACATGCAATGACTCTAGTGCTGGTTTGTGGTTTTAGTATAAGTACAAACATGCAATTACTCAAATGGATCCATATGTGGTTTGTGGAAAGAACACACATGCAATGACTCTAGTTGATCAAAATGTGGTTTGTGGAAAGAACACACATGCAATGACCACTGGTGGATCCATGTGTGGTTTGTGGAAAAGAACACACATGCAATGACCACTGGTTGATCCATGGGTGGTTTGTGGAAAGAACATAGATGCAATGAAAGTGGTGGTTCCATGTGGGGTTTGTGAAAAGAACACACATGCAATGACTCTAGTGTTGGTTTTAGTATAAGAACACACATGCAATGACTCTGGTGGTTGATCCATGTGTGGTTTGTGGAAATAACACACATGCAATGACTCTAGTGGTTGATCCATGTGTGGTTTGTGGAAATAACACACATGCAATGACTCTAATGGTTGATCCATGTGTTTTGTGGAAATAACACACATGCAATGACTGTAATGGATCCATAAGTGGTTTATGGAAAAGAACACACATGCAATGACCACTGGTTGATCGATATGTGGTTTGTGGAAAGAACACACATGCAATGACCACGTGTTGATCCATGTGTAGTTTGTGGAAAGAACACACATGCAATGACAGTGATCCATGTGTGGTTTGTGGATAGAACACACATGCAATGACTCTAGTGCTAGTTTTAGTATAAGAACACACATGCAATGACTCTAGTGGGTCGACATGTGGTTTGTGAAAAGAACACACATGCAATGACCACTGGTTGATCCATAAGTTGTTTGTGGAAAAGAACACAGATGCAATGAGTCTAGAGGATCCATGTGTGGTTTATGGAAAAGAACACACATGCAATGACTCTAGTGCTGGTTTGTGGTTTTAGTATAAGAACAAACATTCAATTACTCAAATGGATCCATATGTGGTTTGTGGAAAGAACACACATGCAATGACTCTGGTTGATCCATATGTGGTTTGTGGGAAGAACACACATGCAATTGCCACTAGTGGATCCATGTGTGGTTTGTGGAAAAGAACACACATGCAATGACCACTGGTTGATCCATGTGTGGTTTGTGGAAAGAACACACATGCAATGACAGTGGTGGATCCATGTGTGGTTTGTGAAAAGAACACACATGCAATGACTCTTGTGGATCCAAATGTGGTTTGTGGAAAGAACACACATGCAATGAACTCTAGTGGATACATATGTGGTTTGTGGAAAGAACACACATGCAATGAACTCTAGTGGATCTATCTTGGTATAATTTGATGTATGCCACGATGCATTTCATTGTAAAAGACACCCACTTTCCATTTTTATACTACTCTGCTTTGCCCCCCTATCTCTCTCTCTCTCTCTCTCTCTCTCTCTCTCTCTCTCTCTCTCTCTCTTTCGTAGAAGCCCAAACCTATGCCTACTCGTCGTCATACGATTGGTTGTCATAGTTGTCACTGGATCATGCACACCAACGTTGATCTGTATGATCCAACAAGGCTCGTTGCACACGTCGTGCCCTTCACGGGACATTGCGAGACATCACGGGCGTCTCCCTAAATGAGACTTCTACAAGAAGGAACACGATGCCGTCCATGGAAAAGTGGGAGAGTGGTCATGTCATGTTTAATATAGTCTACAAAGGCTACAAGTCTACTACCACGGCAACTGGTCATCCACGGACCACCGGCTATACCATTTTACTATGCAAAGCGCTTTGCACTCTCACTTCGGGCCCCCACCACGAACCTTCCACGGCAGCTGGAAGATTTGTCAGCCGGGGCCTTGAGGCCTAAACATCCGCATAAAAAACCCAGCCTATCGGGTCCTCCATTCGCACTCATCGATACTCTCTCTTCCTATCAGCAAAACACCACAATCTTGAACGTACTTACACGGACCTTCTCCATGAAACCAGTGCGTGGGGGTGAGTGTCCGAACATCGCGTTCAATGGGTGGTGCTTCATGCGGTATCTGGAGGAGCATCACGCAGGCGTAGGAGGGCGTGCAGTTCAACCCCTTGGGGGACCATGTACGCGGTCTTTGACGACTTGGGCGCCGATGAGGCGTGGAGTTAAACGAACACGCTCGCTCGTGTACGGAGGTACATCTATTCTACATGTTTCATATTTTACGCTCGAGCTTAATCTATCCAGGCATCATAAAAATCTAGTCCTAATGATTAGATGCAGCGTCACGAACGAGTACATAGAGATCTAGTCTGCTACTGAATGAATCCACATTATTTATTTATTAATAAGTTACCAAGAACACAAACCACATTAATTTAGGAGCGGTGGGGAGGCGGCCGTAATGAGCTGCTGAACCTGTATAGACATGTTATTGCATCGAAAGTAACTTGGAATGGTGGAAAGAATATATATTTATTATTTTGCTCATTTGGTTTGCATTCCATACATTACAGTGTATTCAAGTGAGATGGAATCGACAAGAGACCGGGGGACAACAAGAGCCGCCATGTTATGAAGAAGCTCAAGCGGGATAATCCCTTTCGCTTTCGACTTGGGGAGCTCAGGTGCCGCTACGTAAGAAAGGAGTCAGCGAGGATTGCCGACTTGATTCGCATGCGGTTGGCATCGGTAAAAGCGACTAGTAAACACAAGTCGGCGACCAAGGCTAAGCACTTGCTTACGGCAAGTTCACGAGGGAGTATGTCAAGACCGGCCTAGTGTCCCTTAGCAAGAATCAACAACTCTAGCGACCGACCCGTCAACATTGTGTTGGCGGAGCCACTAATAATATTTAGTTCTCTTACCATATCTAGACCATAAACTATGTGGATTTCTATTTTTCGTACCCTTCAAAATATATTCAAGTTCATCTGTTTATGTTGTTAAAGTTACGGTGGCATACTCGTTATTTTGCATGGATAGAGGGTGCCCGATAGATATAAGGGTTATCTGTCCGCTAGATCACGGAGGATCAGCGGTTGGTGGGCAAAACTGAGTACAACTGAATTGCCATGGTTGAACCACGAGGAACGTGACTCACGATGCAGCGTGTGCGGTGACGCAGGCTGGCGGACACGTGTGGCCGTGCAGTGCATTAGCCTCAGCGGTGCCGCAGTGGTCTGGCAACGCCGCTTCCCTTCTCCTTTAATAGAGGCCTCCCCACTCCCACTCATCACGCACTTTCGCTCACTCAACCGTCTCCCTTTGTCCCATCACCTTACGCAAGCGCCCAACAAAACCCCAACCACGCCCGTGATGGAGAAGATCGGCGTGGTGGCCATCAGTACCTCAAGGCGGTGGCAAAACCCGTCCCTCCCGCATCGCCATAGCCTCGTGCGAGGCCCCGATCTCGGACAGATCCCGCTCGGTTGGGACCCCTATGAGGAGGTTGTCTACATAAAGTAGGAGAACCCCTCGACACCCGGCATCACCGACCCGTGATGCAGGGTAACCAGGTTTTCTCCTTCCTTGTTCTTCCCCGTTCCCATCGTTGGATGCTAGATCGTATGTTATTAGGGATCGGCTGTTAAGTATTTTCTGGTAGCTAATCATATTGTGTTAGATCTCGATTTTCGATGAATCCCCACCGTAGTTGGGATCGTATTCGATTTGGTTTGAGATTTGGGGAATAATCGGAGATCTCATTCGGTTAATTTATGCAAAAAATCAATCCCGATAATCAAAGTATCTCAACCATGTCCTTATTTCACTCTTTGTTTTTCCAAGGAGGATAGCGGCGACCTCCCATGGCGACTGACGAGTCGAGACGCCAAGACTTCGTCATGTGCTGAGGAGGCTAAAGTGGGTCGATACAACAACTTCTTCACCGGGCGTGTACTGGTGCCCCTTACGCCCCACGGGAGGCTCCATGGCGGACTTCAACTCCCTCGTGAAGCATGCCGAGGCGTGAGGACCTCGGCGAGTCCGTGGCGTCCATGGCCGGGGCCAAGCACGGTAGCTCGGTCTTCACCTCGCAACCTCGGAAGGTGGCTATCGAGGAGGTCGCATGCCCCAATCAGACCCAAGATGCCCAAGGTCAAGGGCTGGGCGGCAAGAAGTGGAGGCGCCCGAGGAGGAGGCGGATGCCCTCTGGCGAGAGGCCATGAGGGGCCTTGATCGAGCACAACGTAAAGCAGCTTCTTCTATCTTATACGTGTTGAAGCGATCCTGCTCTGCTCTTTGAGCAGCCTAATTGTCGAACCTCGTTAAGTGCAGTACTATATAACCTATTAGCAGCTTTATCTACATACTGCATTTCTTGAATTTATTTATGGTCTTTGGTTTGTTTTGTTGCTCTAGATTTGCTGCAGTTGGGGAAAAACAATGTAAAAGGAACAATGAATGAAGAGAAGCTACTCTAGATTCCCTATCTTTTGGGCAAAAAAGACAACTGTTAGAGAGAGAGGGAAAAGGCACTCTTAAAAGGCCAAATAACAAAAAACTTCCACTTTAGGCGTCATGGCGCGCAGCAGCCAAACCTTTGACCGACACCACCTCCAGCGCATGTGAGGGCTTGAATCTCGGGAGGGCAAAAGTGAGGACAAACAAGACACAATGTTGCTATAAGCTAAATCTTACAAAAAGCTGAATTTGGCTTTACCATGCAATTTGGCTAGAGCTCCACAATGTAGCTATTCTAAATCCCTAAACTATGTGGTGCGTTGAAACCTAATGCTTTTCCGCAAACCACGTGTGTTGCAAAGTTTCTTGATCGTGCATGCTTACACAAGTGGTCTATAGAAACTTATAGAAGCATGGGCAAAGCAGCTTCATTTTGGCAAATTTGGGACAAGCTTTGCTTAATCGGTAAACCTGATCGGCTGGGTAATTTGCCCGAGGTGCGGATGCTAGGTCCATGTCTATGCTTACACTTCTTAAACTTGTTAGAATTAATAATAACTGTACACTTCATACATCTGTCCGTTACGTCGATGTAAGCGACACCGGCATGGATAAACAGCGTGGAGACGGTGGTCTCGTGACGGTCTCTGCCACGCCAAAGCCACGTCGCACCCGTCCCATCGCCTACCGACCGAATTTAATCGCTAGGATTGGAAACCATCGGTGTTACCGTCAAACTTGCTTCCGCATAGGTATAACCGGAATATTAGTAAGCGGAATTTAAACGCCATATACATCTCCTCAGCACATCTTCGTGCAAAAATCCCCAACTCATTCCTTAGCAAGCGCCACCGCAAGAACCATCGATGCTGCGATTTCACCTCCTTTGGCCATACCACCGCAATAGATCACTCCACCTCCGCCCGGTCCAGCCACGCTTCTGACCCTAGGCCACCGCCGCATTAGCTTCTGCCATGGGCCTTGAGTTGGCGTATTCGGCGGCAGGGCGACTACAAGCAGTACAACGTCACCGCCATAGCACCACCAAGCTGACGGTCATCCACACAAATCGTCGTGAGTGGTAGTCATCGAAATGTCGGCGGTGGCTACAAGATCGATGGGCGGTACAAGATCGTCGGCCTTGACCTCGGTATACGAGAGATAGGAAGAGGCAGGCGCTTGGCAACTATCCATGCGCCAACCTGCCTACTATATCCGCATTATGTAGGGCCAAATCTGTATGCGGAGCTTCGAGTTCCTACAGGAGGAGATCTACTTGCCCGGTATCGACATCAAAACGACACTCGAAGCTAGAGCAGGATCTCCTCGTTCATGTAAATCAATCGTCGATCTCAACGTTTGTGGAGAGTACGGGATGGTGATGCGGGAAAGCCGGCATGGCTGAACTTCGCTTCCAACATCATCGACCATGAAACGCCCGACATGAAAAGCGAGTTCGAAGCACCTACCTGGCGATGGTAGTGGAGGCACCTGGATTCTGATCACGATCAAGTCGTAGCGAGGGCACGTATGTGCGCCAGAGATGCTCAACATGATCTGGCGGGTGGGTGAGTGTCTTTACCACTACTAGTTTGCATTTGTTCCTAGTTTTATCTACTTTGTATTTTATCTTGCATGTATTTTCTAAGCATTACGTGTAAGAACCAAGCTCGTATGATCCTGCTATTAGCTACTTAACTGTATGAATTACATTCCCCTTTTGTATGCTCAACATTCATTCTTACAAATTTTATGCATGCCATTTGCATGGCGAGAATCCAGGGCGACATGCATAAGGTGTAATCTGGGTCATAAGTCATAACCAGTTATAGAGAAGGATACAATCATAAACCATATTATAGTTTGACAAAAGGTAATACAGCGGTTCATAATTTCTCACATAGTGTACTTATGAAATAACATGTTTTCATAAACACAACAATCATGCACTAATAGTCTACATCCCATTGGAGAAGGCAACCGATCCTAGGATGCCTTTAGTCGCTTCCGGTTTATAGATTCATCTACGATCCGGCATCCAGGACAAACAACCTGCCTTGGTGGTGGTTCAATGATGCGATGCCTAGAGCGAGATTTTACAATCTGGTGGTACAACTCGTGGCTAACATACACATCAATTGCAGCGTACTTGATTAGGTTCGTAAAGTGGCTTATCCTCGATGGTGTGCCCTAAACGCCTCCATGAACATCTCGGCAATCATCCTTCATGTCGATACCACGGGTCTATGAGTTCGGAGGCAAGAGCGGCCATCCGGTCTTGCCGCCCTTAAGTCAGGATCGATAAATTTCCAGGATGTCCCTCTGCACTCCTTTGTGATTCTAATGTTGACGATCAGGCTTTCAAGCAGTTCTTGTCATTCGTGATGTCAACATGGTAAATGTCATGTCTTTGGTTCACGAGAAAGTCATGAAGCAGATCCTAATGCTTTCTCCCTACATGAAAATGAATTCAGACAAATAATATAGCAATAACTTTGCAAACAGACAGTTCGGGAACAAAAACAAACAAAGTCTGCGGATCCCACCAGCCCCTTCTACTTAAAAAAGGTTGGTATACGAGACGTGCCCTTCATGGAGAGTTGCACCACGGTGATCCTATGGCCATCGTGGTTGTACTCGAGGTCGAGACCTCACGAACCTATTTTCTTGAACTACAGCCAACTCATGAAATTATTGAGTGTTCCTCACCGTCCGAGGGTCGGTGGTTAAGCGACATCGATCTTCTTCCGCCATGTACTTGATGTCGAAGTCGCGGTTTCTTACTGTCCGTCATTTAGGACGTCCAGCATCCATGACTACGAGAGGAAAGGATCTGGAGGAAGAGGGTGATGCGGTGGTGGAGTAAATGGATGGGGCCATTGAGGATAAAAGGCATCAAAGATACCTAGTCCAGAGGAAGACCCACGTGAAAGATTGGAACCGCCCTTAAGATTGCGGAATGGCCCATGACGTTGGATCCTTGAGCAAGACTAGAGGAGATAGGCTTAAAGGTAAAACCTAGAACTTGTAAATTTGTTTCAGACTTGCATGCGGTGGAT